>CM026386.1:37345767-37384105 GCA_014843695.1 Archivesica marissinica | reverse complement strand
ATACGATATTTCTATTTTTACACATATTATATACGATATTTCTATTTTTACACACATATTATATACGATATTCTATTTTTACACATATTATATACGATATTTCTATTTTTACACACATATTATATACGATATTTCTATTTTTACACACATATTATATACGATATTTCTATTTTTACATTCATATTATATACGATATTCTATTTTTACACACATATTATATACGATATACTATTTTTACACATATTATATACGATATTTCTATTTTTACACACATATTATATACGATATTTTTATTTTTACACACATATTATATACGATATTTCTATTTATACATACATATTATATACGATATTCTATTTTTACACACATATTATATACGATATTTCTATTTTTACACACATATTATATACGATATTCTATTTTTACACATATTATATACAATATTTCTATTTTTACACACATATTATATACGATATTTCTATTTTTACATGCATATTATATACGATATTTCTATTTTTACATACATATTATATACGATATTTCTATTTTTACACATATTATATATGATATTTCTATTTTTACACATATTATATACGATAATCTATTTTTACATACATATTATATACGATATTTCTATTTTTACACACATATTATATACGATATTTCTATTTATACATACATATTATATACGATATTCTATTTTTACACATATTATATACGATATTCTATTTGTACATACATATTATATATGATATTCTATTTTTGCATACATATTATATACGATATTTCTATTTTTACACATATTATATACGATATTTCTATTTTTACACACATATTATATACGATATTTCTATTTTTACATACATATTATATACGATATTTCTATTTTTACATACATATTATATACGATATTTCTATTTTTACACATATTATATACGATATTTCTATTTTTACACACATATTATATACGATATTTCTATTTATACCTACATATTATATACGATATTTCTATTTTTAAACACATATTATATACGATATTTTTATTTTTACACACATATTATATACGATATTTCTATTTTTACATACATATTATATACGATATTTCTATATTTACATACATATTATATACGATATTTCTATTTATGCATACATATTATATACGATATTCTATTTTTACACACATATTATATACGATATTCTATTTTTACACATATCTTATACGATATTTCTATTTTTACACACATATTATATACGATATTTCTATTTATACATACATATTATATACGATATTTCTATTTTTACATACATATTATATACGATAATTCTATTTTTACACATATTATATATGATATTTCTATTTTTACACATATTATATACGATATTCTATTTTTACATATAATTTATATGAATGGAAGTGTATTTATGCACTCTAATCATTGTAAATATGCAGACTCTAATTGACAACGTGCATGTGTGTGCTAAAGTTTTATATAGGTCAGTCCACACATAGTTTATATAGGTCAGCCCGAATACAACTGAATTCGACACTCCAATCGCGCACACCTCATCCTGGAATCCGAACCAACATTTTATTTGTTTTGGTTTGTTTAAGTTTACTTAACGTCGTTACCGGTTGCCCATTTGAACGGCGGGCAGTTTACCTAACGACACATTTCTTGTGCATGTTCCAGTAGTTACTAGTAACCCGTACTTGGTGCACCAACCTGCGTAAGAAACTACCAACTTGTTCATATAAATGAGACATGTTTTGATCCTGTACTAAAATTGTACCTGGATCATTAGTCCTTGTTTAGATATGTGTGTGGGTGTGGAACAGTCTACCTTAAGATGGATTGAACTGTGTTTTCAATAATATACAGTTGAAGAGGTCCCCTAGAGAAGTCTTATTCTTCCTTCTTTGTTCTATATATATATATTCCTGGAAATGTTCCACATGTAAGTTGAGTACGATATGTATGATTCGTGATCATTTTACAGAAACTACTTAAAGTATTGCTATGCTAAGCATCAGGTGTGTGTTCTAGGGCCATCATGACCCTGTTGTATGTATTTATGTTGTTATTTTTGTCATCAACATATCTAGTACTATCTATCTATGTTAATTATTAAAATACAGATCATGCATTTATTTGCTAGAAGCCGCTAGTACTTTTAATATATGTGTGAATTTCCTTTAGTAATGCTTTCAATAAAGAAATGACAAACAGTGACGGTTCATATGTAGATTGTGTAGTTGAATTTAAAGGAAATATGATTTAGTTACTTGTATTATTGTAATACAATTAAATATTGATACCAATTTCAAACTGCGCAGTGTTGTTCGAATGTGGAACACTTGACACTTGAATTAAAATGACTGACCATCGAAAATGCGCTTTTCACTGTGTGACAAACATGTCGTGAATATGTCATTAATGCGTAACACAAATTCAACGTAATGTGGTCCCCATTCAACACTCCGTCATTTGCGTCCACCTCATCTGTTAATAGATCCATTTCAGTGGCTAAAGCGGTAATTACAAGGTGCTGATATTATAATTACACCGGCAGGGGGTTGATGCGATCTAAATTAACACGGCAGCCTTTTGTTGGGTGACGAGTAGTAGTGATGTCCTCCATTATTACTGTTGGCCCCAAGCTACTTGAGTTGCCCCGGTGTTAAGAGAGAGAGAGAGAGGGGGGTGGGGGAGATAACCCGACTTCGAATGTCACTGATTACACGCGATATAACCGGTCTTCGAAAATTTGGCACGTTGACTATAAATAAAAGTGTAGATGTGTAGAGATAAGCCAGTAAAGTGTAGATGTGTAGAGATAAGCCAGTAAAGTGTAGATGTGTAGAGATAAGCCAGTAAAGTGTAGATGTGTAGAGATAAGCCAGTAAAGTGTAGATGTGTAGAGATAAGCCAGAAAAGTGTAGATGTGTAGAGATAAGCCAGTAAGGTGTAGATGTGTAGAGATAAGCCAGTAAAGTGTAGATGTGTAGAGATAAGCCAGTAAAGTGTAGATGTGTAGAGATAAGCCAGTAAAGTGTAGATGTGTAGAGATAAGCCAGTAAAGTGTAGATGTGTAGAGATAAGCCAGTAAAGTGTAGATGTGTAGAGATAAGCCAGTAAGGTGTAGATGTGTAGAGATAAGCCAGTAAAGTGTTACCCAGATTGGTCTTTCTAACTAGAAATTCTTAAATATTTTATCTGAACCTTGTTCATTCCCAATTATATCAATTTGTTCGTTCATCCATCCATCCATCCATCCATCCATCCATCCATCCATCCATCCATCCATCCATCCATCCATCCATCCATCCATCCATCCATCCATCATCCATCCATCCATCCATCCATCCATCCATCCATCCATCCATCCATCCATCCATCCATCCATCCATCCACCATCCATCATCCATCCACCATCCATCCACCATCCATCCATCCATCCCCCATCATCCATCCATCATCCATCCATCCATCCATCCATCCATCCATCCAACATCCATCCATCCATCCATCCATCCATCCATCCATCCATCCATCCATCCACCCATCCATCCATCCATCCATCCATTCATCCATCCATCCATCCATTCATTCACTCAACATTCAACACAATGTCATTGGGTCCACACAAGAAATGTTCTTAAAAGAGCGTATACTGTAGTTTATAAAGATAGGTATGAGCACACGACACTTGTATCTATTTCAGAGGATGCAATCGAACTGTCCAACGAAAATAATGCTGACTCATCTAAAACGAATCCTGGTGAAGATCAGGAATGCGTGGACAAAAATGAGAAGATACTGAAAACTAACCAAATACTTAATATGGATGAATCAGGAAAAGTAACACTTCCATCCGGAAAAACTCGGCGCCGGCGGACTGCATTTACTTCGGAACAACTTTTAGAATTAGAAAAAGAATTCCATAGCAAGAAGTATTTATCCCTAACGGAGCGGTCGCAAATTGCGCATGCTCTTAAACTAAGTGAGGTACAGGTGAAAATTTGGTTTCAAAACAGAAGGGCTAAATGGAAAAGAGTAAAGGCCGGACTGGTACACGGTCGAACAACATCGGATAACATAAATAAACCAAAAATAGTGGTACCAATCCCCGTACACGTGAACAGAATAGCGATACGTAGTCAACATCAGCAGTACGAGAAGACCGTACGCTCTTCGTACCACTGATAAGAAGACTGTACGCTTCTCGTACCACTAACAAGAAAACTGTGCGCTTCTCGTACCACTGACAAGAAGACTTACCCTTCTCGTACCACTGACAAGAAGACTTACACTTCTCCAAGAATACTTACGCGTCTCGTACCACTGACAAGAAGACTTACGCGTCTCGTACCACTGACGAGCAGACTTACGGGTCTCGTACCACTGACAAGAAGACTTACGCGTCTCGTACCACTGACGAGCAGACTTACGGGTCTCGTACCACTGACAAGAAGACTTACGCGTCTCGTACCACTGACGAGCAGACTGTACACTTCTCGTACCACTGACGAGCAGACTGTACACTTCTCGTACCACTGACGAGCAGACTGTACACTTCTCGTACCACTGACGAGCAGACTGTACACTTCTCGTACCACTGACGAGCAGACTGTACACTTCTCGTACCACTGACGAGCAGACTGTACACTTCTCGTACCACTGACGAGCAGACTGTACGCTTCTCGTACCACTGACGAACAGACTGTACACTTCTCGTACCACTGACTAACAGACTGTACACTTCTCGTACCACTGACTAACAGACTGTACGCTTCTCGTACCACTGACTAGCAGACTGTATCCATCTCGTACCACTGACTAGCAGACTGTACGCTTCTCGTACCACTGACTAACAGACTGTACGCTTCTCGTACCACTGACTAGCAGACTGTACACTTCTCGTACCACTGACTAACAGACTGTACACTTCTCGTACCACTGACTAACAGACTGTACACTTCTCGTACCACTGACTAGCAGACTGTACACTTCTCGTACCACTGACTAGCAGACTGTACACTTCTCGTATCACTGGCTAGCAGACTGTACACTTCTCGTACCACTGACTAGCAGACTGTACACTTCTCGTACCACTGACTAACAGACTGTACACTTCTCGTACCACTGACTAGCAGACTGTACACTTCTCGTACCACTGACGAGCAGACTGTACGCTTCTCATACTACTGACGAGCAGACTGTACACTTCTCGTACCACTGACTAGCAGACTGTACGCTTCTCGTACCACTGACTAGCAGACTGTACACTTCTCGTACCACTGGCTAGCAGACTGTACACTTCTCGTACCACTGACGAGCAGACTGTACACTGCTCGTACCACTGACTAGCAGACTGTACGCTTCTCGTACCACTGACGAGCAGACTGTACACTGCTCGTACCACTGACTAGCAGACTGTACGCTTCTCGTACCACTGACTAACAGAGTGTACGCTTCTCGTACCACTGACTAACAGACTGTACGCTTCTCGTACCACTGACTAGCAGACTGTACACTTCTCGTACCACTGACTAGCAGACTGTACACTTCTCGTACCACTGACTAGCAGACTGTACACTTCTCGTACCACTGACTAGCAGACTGTACGCTTCTCGTACCACTGACTAACAGAGTGTACGCTTCTCGTACCACTGACTAACAGACTGTACGCTTCTCGTACCACTGACTAACAGACTGTACACTTCTCGTACCACTGACTAACAGACTGTACACTTCTCGTACCACTGACTAACAGACTGTACACTTCTCGTACCACTGACGAGCAGACTGTACACATCTCGTACCACTGACGAGCAGACTGTACACTTCTCGTACCACTGACGAGCAGACTGTACACTTCTCGTACCACTGACGAGCAGACTGTACACTTCTCGGACCACTGACCACAGGGATTCGGCACGTTTGGGGGTACTAGTATATATATTTAAGTACAGGGATTCTACTCTGTGGGATGTCAGATTTCGCATCAATCAGTAAAATGGCCCTATCTGAAACAATTCTGAACAAATATGTCCAAATATAACGCCTATCCCGAGTCTTTATATTGTTCTTCAAATAAAACACAACGTTAAGCTGCATGCATGTATACTTTGCAAACAATTGCCACAGACATTGGCCATAGCAGGTCATATTCCCATACTAGGACACGGGTTCTGTCAGCAACAAAAATAATCTTCGACAGGAGAGTTTTAACAGTGAATAACAGTATCAATAAAATGTGTTTCCACTAACTTGTAGGTTTATTCGGCAAAAATGTACGTCAAAAAGAGATTTCGTAGAATTTTTCAATTTGTTTTGAAAATTTCTAAAGCGGCGCAGTTCGCGTTGAAACGAGCGTTCTGATTGGATTATGATTATACTTCATAAAACAAACAAACATCTAGTTACATTCTAATAATCCAATCAGAACGCTCGTTTCAACGCGAACTGCGAAATTTTCAAAACAAATTGAAAAATTCTGCGAAATCTCTTTTTGACGTACATTTTTGCTGAATAAACCTACACGTTAGTGGAAACACATGTTATTGATAATGTTATTCACTGTTAAAACTCTCCCGTCGAAGATTTTTTTTTATTGCCTACAGAACCCGTGTTCTAGTATGGAAATATGACCTGCTATGGCCAATGTCTGTGGCAATTGTTTGCAAAGTATACATGCATGCAGCTTAAAGTTGTGTTTTATTTGAAGAACAATATAAAGACTCGGGATAGGTGTTATATTTGGACAGATTTGTTCAAAATTGTTTCAGATAGGGCCATTTTACTGATTAATGCGAAATCTGACATCCCACAGAGTAGAATCCCTGTACTTAAATATATATACTAGTACCCCCAAACGTGCCGAATCCCTGTGCCACTGACTAGCAGACTGTACACTTCTCGTACCACTGACTAGCAGACTGTACACTTCTCGTACCACTGACTAGCAGACTGTACACTTCTCGTACCACTGACTAGCAGACTGTACACTTCTCGTACCACTGACTAGCAGACTGTACACTTCTCGTACCACTGACTAGCAGACTGTACACTTCTCGTACCACTGACTAGCAGACTGTACACTTCTCGTACCACTGACTTTGTTGGAGCAGACTGTACACTTCTCGTACCACTGACGAGCAGACTGTACGCTTCTCGTACCACTTGTGATTTATCTTCCTTACCAAATCAAAACAGCACGTTCTTATATAGCAGACGGTGCAAAGAACATACCGTTAAACTAATAAACTGATAAATTATAGTTATACATATATATAATAAAGTGATTATATATATATAAGTGATGAGGATGATTGAGCCGCTGGCGAACCATTTGGACGAGCGATCTAGGACGTTTAGTTAACACTCATATATTAAGGTGAATAAGTTGTGTGCATTAATAATACTATTTGAATGTTCAGTCTGCCATAGATTAGGTTACAAGCACCAACATAATTAAATGAGTCAGTGCTGTACTATTGCATCTCAGTTTATTCGTTAACGTATGAATATTTTAGATGGGTAATATTAGTTTGATTGTTATAAGCCCGACCGTAACTTTAGGCTACAGCATATAGATACATAGGTGGTTTAGTGGTCACTCTATGTAATCGTATCTCTTGTAATTATTTGTCTTTTTTCATGTTCTATGTCTCTATGTCTCTGCACGTGGGGTTTCTCGTCGTTTTTGTTCTTGTTTTAATGGTGCAGGCAGTCACAAATCCTCAAAAACGGATATTATCAGAAACGGTTTAGGTTTGGATGTTTTTCATTTGTAGAAAA
This sequence comes from Archivesica marissinica, assembly GCA_014843695.1. Lineage (NCBI taxonomy): Eukaryota > Metazoa > Mollusca > Bivalvia > Venerida > Vesicomyidae > Archivesica > Archivesica marissinica. Next base: position 37,376,303 of record CM026386.1, on the reverse strand, counting down.
ACTATTCGTTTTTTGGATCAAACTCCAACTGTTTACTGATTGGACCTAGTGATTTTACTTTCATTGGTTGAGAGGATGCACTGGCTGATTTGATAGGCGTTTCCAGTTGTGTGTGTGTTTTACGTTTATTTATCGTCGCTACAGGTTGCCCATATGAGTGACGCCTCCTGAAGATATTAGTCATTTTAGATGAATGGAGGATAGTGCAATGATACAGGCAGAGACCCATTCCAGAGTCTACTCCGGTTCTTTTACGTGCACGGTGTAAAGCACCGACACGAGACCTCGGTTTAAAGTCCGATCTGAAATACTTTTAATTTTATTAGGGTCAGACGGGGGATCGAACCTGCAATCCCTGGATTACCAGTCCACTGGACTACAGAACCGTCTGTTGTTTTCCAGTTCTGATTGGTTGGCTTTACCTATCTGATTTTACTGCCAGGCTCGGTGCTCAAATTGTATTGGTTAATTTACTATCCGTTTTTGAGGCTTCACTGAGAGCAAACGTGTGACTGCAAGAACCTGTACTCATGTTAAGCTAATACAACAATAAGGAACAAGAGTTTAGAGTTACTGTATTTGTGTACCCGTTTTAAATAATTATATATGCTGTCTTAGTACTTTGACAGCTGAATAAAACCAAACGAGGACACAGCCTTTGCCGGAATGTTTCAGGTGCCAAGTGTATTGAAACTAGGTTATTGTGACTAAAAAGTTACATACTTTACGGCTAAAAGTTAGAATGATGTTATCTATCTTACTCGTATCTACACTCTAATATTTCATATCAGTTCATGAGGCTATACATAACCATAACATTGTGTAGATATATAATGTCGTGGTTCTATGATTCTGTATTGGAACTTCAATTGTTTAATACGTTTTAGTTCTTGGAGCTTATTGCTCAGTTCCCATGACATTGTTCCCGTGGCATTGTTTCAACATGGAGTTCGACTTGTAAGCATCTTTCATAATTTATATGTTTTGTTATTTGTGTCATGAATTAAACATGCTCCGCAAACGGTGTTCATTGATCATGGTGAATTGTTTTTGTTTTTGAGCACAACTATAGCAGATATCCAGTAGGGTCATGTAGCAGATAACGGTTTGACTGCATACCATGACGAGAGGTTTGACTGTATACCATGACGAGAGGTTTGCTTGTATACCATGACGAGAGGTTTGACTGTATACCATGACGAGAGGTTTGCTTGTATACAATGACGAGAGGTTTGATTGTATACCGTGACGAGAGGTTTGAATGTATACCATGACGAGAGGTTTGAATGTATACCATGACGAGAGGTTTGACTGTATACCATGACGACATGTTTGACTGTATATCATGACGAGAGGTTTGACTGTATTCCATGACGAGAGGTTTGAGTGGATACCGTGACGAGAGGTTTGCTTGTATACCATGACGAGAGGTTTGAGTGTATACCGTGACGAGAGGTTTGAATGTATACCATGACGAGAGGTTTGACTGTATACCATGACGAGAGGTTTGACTGTATACCATGACGAGAGGTTTGACTGTATACCCTGAAGAGAGGTTTGAATATAAACCATGACGAGATGTTTGACTGTATACCATGACGAGAGGTTTGACTGTATACCATGACGAGATGTTTGCTGTTATACCATGACGAGAGGTTTGACTGTATACTATGACGATATGTTTGACTGTATACCATGACGAGATGTTTGCTTGTATACCATGACGAGAGATTTGACTGTATACCATGACGAGAGGTTTGAATGTATACTATGACGAGATGTTTGACTGTATACCATGACGAGAGGTTTGAAAACATGACGAGAGGTTTGACTGTATACCATGACGAGAGGTTTGAATGTATAACATGACGAGAGGTTTGACTGTATACTATGACGAGAGGTTTGACTGTATACCATGACGGGAGGTTTGACTGTATACCATGACGAGAGGTCTGAAAACATGACGAGAGGCTTGACTGTGTACCAGGACGAGAGGTTTGACTGTATACAATAACGAGAGGTTTGACTGTATACCATGACAAGAGGTTTAATTCTATACAATAACGAGAGGTTTGACTGTATACCATGGCTGGATGCTTGAATGTATACCATGACGAGAGGTTTGACTGCATACTAAGACGAGAAATTTGACTGTATACCATGATGAGTGGTTTGACTGTATACAATGATGAGAGGTTTGATGCATACCATCACGAGAGGTTTGACTGTATAGCATGACGAGAGGTTTGACTGTATACAATAACGATAGGTTTGACTGTATACCATGACGAGATGTTTGACTGTATACCATGACGGGAGGTTTGACTGTATACCATGACGAGAGGTTTGACTGTATACCATGACGGGAGGTTTGACTGTATACCATGACGAGATGTTTGACTGTATGGCATGACGGGAGGTTTGACTGTATACCATGACGAGAGGTTTGACTGTATACCATGACGGGATGTTTGACTCTATAGCATGATGGGATGTTTGACTGTATAGCATGACGGGATGTTTGACAGTATACCATGACGGGATGTTTGACTGTATAGCATGACGGGAGGTTTGACTGTATACCATGACGAGATGTTTGACTGTATAGCATGACGAGAGGTTTGACTGTATACCATGACGAGAGGTTTAACTGTATACCATGACGGGAGGTTTGACCGTATACCATGACGAGAGATTTGACTGTATACCATGACGGGAGTTTGACTGTATACCATGACGAGAGGTTTGACTGTATACCATGACGTGAGGTTTGACTGTATACCATGACGAGAGGTTTGACTGTATACCATGACGATATGTTTGACTGTATAGCATGACGAGAGGTTTGACTGTATAGCATTACGGGAGGTTTAACTGTATAGCATGACGGGAGGCTTGACTGTATAGCATGACGAGAGGTTTGACTGTATACCATGACGGGAGGCTTGACTGTATACCATGACGAGAGGTTTGACTGTATACCAAGACGAGAGGTTTAACTGTATAGCATGACGAGAGGTTTGACTGTATAACATGACGGGATGTTTGACTGTATGCCATGACGGGATGTTTGACTGTATAGCATGACGGGAGGTTTGACTGTATACCATGACGGGAGGCTTGACTGTATACCATGACGAGATGTTTGACTGTATAACATGACGAGAGGTTTGACTGTATACCATGACGAGAGGTTTAACTGTATATCATGACGGGAGGTTTGACTATACTATGTCGAGAGATTTGACTCTATACCATGACGGGAGGTTTGAATGTATACCATGACGAGAGGTTTGATTGTATACCATGAGGAGAGGTTTGACTGTATACCATGACGGGAGGTTTGACTGTATACCATGACGAGATGTTTGACTGTATAGCATGACGAGAGGTTTGACTGTATACCATGACGATAGGTTTAACTGTATAGCATGACGGTAGGTTTGACTGTATACCATGACGGGAGGCTTGACTGTATACCATGACGAGATGTTTGACTGTATAGCATGACGAGAGGTTTGACTGTATACCATGACGGGAGGTTTGACTGTATACCATGACGAGAGGTTTGACTGTATAGCATGACGAGAGGTTTAACTGTATAGCATGACGAGAGGTTTGACTGTATAGCATTACGGGAGGCTTGACTGTATACCATGAGGAGAGGTTTGACTGTATACCATGACGAGAGGTTTAACTGTATAGCATGACGAGAGGTTTAACAGTATAGCATGACGAGAGATTTGACTGTATACCATGACGAGATGTTTGCTGTTATACCATGACGAGAGGTTTGACTGTATACCATGACGATATGTTTGACTGTATACCATGACGAGATGTTTGCTTGTATACCATGACGAGAGATTTGACTGTATACCATGACGAGAGGTTTGAATGTATACTATGACGAGATGTTTGACTGTATACCATGACGAGATGTTTGAAAACATGACGAGAGGTTTGACTGTATACCATGACGAGAGGTTTGAATGTATACCATGACGAGAGGTTTGACTGTATACTATGACGAGAGGTTTGACTGTATACCATTACGAGAGGTTTGACTGTATACCATGACGAGAGGTCTGAAAACATGACGAGAGGCTTAACTGTGTACCAGGACGAGAGGTTTGACTGTATACAATAACGAGAGGTTTGACTGTATACCATGACAAGAGGTTTAATTCTATACAATAACGAGAGGTTTGACTGTATACCATGGCTGGATGCTTGAATGTATACCATGACGAGAGGTTTGACTGCATACTAAGACGAGAAATTTGACTGTATACCATGATGAGTGGTTTGACTGTATACAATGATGAGAGGTTTGATGCATACCATCACGAGAGGTTTGACTGTATAGCATGACGAGAGGTTTGACTGTATACAATAACGATAGGTTTGACTGTATACCATGACGAGATGTTTGACTGTATACCATGACGGGAGGTTTGACTGTATACCATGACGAGAGGTTTGACTGTATACCATGACGGGAGGTTTGACTGTATACCATGACGAGATGTTTGACTGTATAGCATGACGGGAGGTTTGACTGTATACCATGACGAGAGGTTTGACTGTATACCATGACGGGATGTTTGACTCTATAGCATGATGGGATGTTTGACTGTATAGCATGACGGGATGTTTGACAGTATACCATGACGGGATGTTTGACTGTATAGCATGACGGGAGGTTTGACTGTATACCATGACGAGATGTTTGACTGTATAGCATGACGAGAGGTTTGACTGTATACCATGACGAGAGGTTTAACTGTATACCATGACGGGAGGTTTGACCGTATACCATGACGAGAGATTTGACTGTATACCATGACGGGAGTTTGACTGTATACCATGACGAGAGGTTTGACTGTATACCATGACGTGAGGTTTGACTGTATACCATGACGAGAGGTTTGACTGTATACCATGACGAGATATTTGACTGTATACCATGACGGGAGGTTTGACTGTATACCATGACGAGAGGTTTGACTGTATACCATGACGGGAGGTTTGACTGTATACCATGACGAGATGTTTGACTGTATAGCATGACGGGAGGTTTGACTGTATAACATGACGAGAGGTTTGACTGTATACCATGACGGGATGTTTGACTCTATAGCATGATGGGATGTTTGACTGTATAGCATGACGGGATGTTTGACAGTATACCATGACGGGATGTTTGACTGTATAGCATGACGGGAGGTTTGACTGTATACCATGACGAGATGTTTGACTGTATAGCATGACGAGAGGTTTGACTGTATACCATGACGAGAGGTTTAACTGTATACCATGACGGGAGGTTTGACCGTATACCATGACGAGAGATTTGACTGTATACCATGACGGGAGTTTGACTGTATACCATGACGAGAGGTTTGACTGTATACCATGACGTGAGGTTTGACTGTATACCATGACGAGAGGTTTGACTGTATACCATGACGATATGTTTGACTGTATAGCATGACGAGAGGTTTGACTGTATAGCATGACGGGAGGTTTAACTGTATAGCATGACGGGAGGCTTGACTGTATAGCATGACGAGAGGTTTGACTGTATACCATGACGGGAGGCTTGACTGTATACCATGACGAGAGGTTTGACTGTATACCAAGACGAGAGGTTGAACTGTATAGCATGATGAGAGGTTTGACTGTATAACATGACGGGATGTTTGACTGTATGCCATGACGGGATGTTTGACTGTATAGCATGACGGGAGGTTTGACTGTATACCATGACGGGAGGCTTGACTGTATACCATGACGAGATGTTTGACTGTATAGCATGACGAGAGGTTTGACTGTATACCATGACGGGAGGTTTGACTGTATACCATGACGAGAGGTTTGACTGTATAGCATGACGAGAGGTTTAACTGTATAGCATGACGAGAGGTTTGACTGTATAGCATTACGGGAGGCTTGACTGTATACCATGAGGAGAGGTTTGACTGTATACCATGACGAGAGGTTTAACTGTATAACATGACGAGAGGTTTAACAGTATAGCATGACGAGAGATTTGACTGTATACCATGACGAGATGTTTGCTGTTATACCATGACGAGAGGTTTGACTGTATACCATGACGATATGTTTGACTGTATACCATGACGAGATGTTTGCTTGTATACCATGACGAGAGATTTGACTGTATACCATGACGAGAGGTTTGAATGTATACTATGACGAGATGTTTGACTGTATACCATGAGGAGATGTTTGAAAACATGACGAGAGGTTTGACTGTATACCATGACGAGAGGTTTGAATGTATACCATGACGAGAGGTTTGACTGTATACTATGACGAGAGGTTTGACTGTATACCATTACGAGAGGTTTGACTGTATACCATGACGAGAGGTCTGAAAACATGACGAGAGGCTTAACTGTGTTACAGGACGAGAGGTTTGACTGTATACAATAACGAGAGGTTTGACTGTATACCATGACAAGAGGTTTAATTCTATACAATAACGAGAGGTTTGACTGTATACCATGGCTGGATGCTTGAATGTATACCATGACGAGAGGTTTGACTGCATACTAAGACGAGAAATTTGACTGTATACCATGATGAGTGGTTTGACTGTATACAATGATGAGAGGTTTGATGCATACCATCACGAGAGGTTTGACTGTATAGCATGACGAGAGGTTTGACTGTATACAATAACGATAGGTTTGACTGTATACCATGACGAGATGTTTGACTGTATACTATGACGGGAGGTTTGACTGTATACCATGACGAGAGGTTTGACTGTATACCATGACGGGAGGTTTGACTGTATACCATGACGAGATGTTTGACTGTATAGCATGACGGGAGGTTTGACTGTATACCATGACGAGAGGTTTGACTGTATACCATGACGGGATGTTTGACTCTATAGCATGATGGGATGTTTGACTGTATAGCATGACGGGATGTTTGACAGTATACCATGACGGGATGTTTGACTGTATAGCATGACGGGAGGTTTGACTGTATACCATGACGAGATGTTTGACTGTATAGCATGACGAGAGGTTTGACTGTATACCATGACGAGAGGTTTAACTGTATACCATGACGGGAGGTTTGACCGTATACCATGACGAGAGATTTGACTGTATACCATGACGGGAGTTTGACTGTATACCATGACGAGAGGTTTGACTGTATACCATGACGTGAGGTTTGACTGTATACCATGACGAGAGGTTTGACTGTATACCATGACGATATGTTTGACTGTATAGCATGACGAGAGGTTTGACTGTATAGCATGACGGGAGGTTTAACTGTATAGCATGACGGGAGGCTTGACTGTATAGCATGACGAGAGGTTTGACTGTATACCATGACGGGAGGCTTGACTGTATACCATGACGAGAGGTTTGACTGTATACCAAGACGAGAGGTTTAACTGTATAGCATGACGAGAGGTTTGACTGTATAACATGACGGGATGTTTGACTGTATGCCATGACGGGATGTTTGACTGTATAGCATGACGGGAGGTTTGACTGTATACCATGACGGGAGGCTTGACTGTATACCATGACGAGATGTTTGACTGTATAGCATGACGAGAGGTTTGACTGTATACCATGACGAGAGGTTTAACTGTATATCATGACGGGAGGTTTGACTATACTATGTCGAGAGATTTGACTCTTTACCATGACGGGTGGTTTGAATGTATACCATGACGAGAGGTTTGATTGTATACCATGAGGAGAGGTTTGACTGTATACCATGACGGGAGGTTTGACTGTATACCATGACGAGATGTTTGACTGTATAGCATGACGAGAGGTTTGACTGTATACCATGACGATAGGTTTAACTGTATAGCATGACGAGAGGTTTGACTGTATACCATGACGATAGGTTTAACTGTATAGCATGACGAGAGGTTTGACTGTATACCATGACGAGAGGTTTGACTGTATACCATGACGATAGGCTTGACTGTATACCAGGACGAGAGGTTTGACTGTATACAATAACGAGAAGTTTGACTCTATACCATGACAAGAGGTTTGACTGTATACAATAACGAGAGATTTGACTGTATAACATGGCTGGATGTTTGAATGTATACCATGTCGAGAGGTTTGACTGCATACTAAGACGAGAAATTTGACTGTATACCATGACGGGAGGCTTGACTGTATACCATGACGAGAGGTTTGACTGTATACCATGACGAGAGGTTTAACTGTATAGCATGACGAGAGGTTTGACTGTATAACATGACGGGATGTTTGACTGTATGCCATGACGGGATGTTTGACTGTATAGCATGACGGGAGGTTTGACTGTATACCATGACAGGAGGCTTGACTGTATACCATGACGAGATGTTTGACTGTATAGCATGACGAGAGGTTTGACTGTATACCATGACGAGAGGTTTAACTTTATATCATGACGGGAGGTTTGACTGTATACCATGACGAGATGTTTGACTGTATAGCATGACGGGAGGTTTGACTGTATACCATGACGAGAGGTTTGACTGTATACCATGACGGGATGTTTGACTCTATAGCATGATAGGATGTTTGACTGTATAGCATGACGGGATGTTTGACAGTATACCATGACGGGATGTTTGACTGTATAGCATGACGGGAGGTTTGACTGTATACCATGACGAGATGTTTGACTGTATAGCATGACGAGAGGTTTGACTGTATACCATGACGAGAGGTTTAACTGTATACCATGACGGGAGGTTTGACCGTATACCATGACGAGAGATTTGACTGTATACCATGACGGGAGTTTGACTGTATACCATGACGAGAGGTTTGACTGTATACCATGACGTGAGGTTTGACTGTATACCATGACGAGAGGTTTGACTGTATACCATGACGATATGTTTGACTGTATAGCATGACGAGAGGTTTGACTGTATAGCATGACGGGAGGTTTAACTGTATAGCATGACGGGAGGCTTGACTGTATAGCATGACGAGAGGTTTGACTGTATACCATGACGGGAGGCTTGACTGTATACCATGACGAGAGGTTTGACTGTATAACATGACGGGATGTTTGACTGTATGCCATGACGGGATGTTTGACTGTATAGCATGACGGGAGGTTTGACTGTATACCATGACGGGAGGCTTGACTGTATACCATGACGAGATGTTTGACTGTCTAGCATGACGAGAGGTTTGACTGTATACCATGACGAGAGGTTTAGCTGTATATCATGACGGGAGGTTTGACTATACTATGTCGAGAGATTTGACTATTTACCATGACGGGAGGTTTGAATGTATACCATGACGAGAGGTTTGATTGTATACCATGAGGAGAGGTTTGACTGTATACCATGACGGGAGGTTTGACTGTATACCATGACGAGATGTTTGACTGTATAGCATGACGAGAGGTTTGTCTGTATACCATGACGATAGGTTTAACTGTATAGCATGACGAGAGGTTTGACTGTATACCATGACGATAGGTTTAACTGTATAGCATGACGAGAGGTTTGACTGTATACCATGACGAGAGGTTTGACTGTATACCATTACGAGAGGTTTGACTGTATACCATGACGAGATGTCTGAAAACATGACGATAGGCTTGACTGTATACCAGGACGAGAGGTTTGACTGTATACAATAACGAGAAGTTTGACTCTATACCATGACAAGAGGTTTGACTGTATACAATAACGAGAGATTTGACTGTATAACATGGCTGGATGTTTGAATGTATACCATGTCGAGAGGTTTGACTGCATACTAAGACGAGAAATGTGACTGTATACCATGACGGGAGGCTTGACTGTATACCATGACGAGAGGTTTGACTGTATACCATGACGAGAGGTTTAACTTTATAGCATGACGAGAGGTTTGACTGTATAACATGACGGGATGTTTGACTGTATGCCATGACGGGATGTTTGACTGTATAGCATGACGGGAGGTTTGACTGTATACCATGACGGGAGGCTTGACTGTATACCATGACGAGATGTTTGACTGTATAGCATGACGAGAGGTTTGACTGTATACCATGACGAGAGGTTTAACTGTATATCATGACGGGAGGTTTGACTGTATACTATGACGAGAGATTTGACTCCATACCATGACGGGAGGTTTGAATGTATACCATGACGAGAGGTTTGATTGTATACCATGAGGAGAGGTTTGACTGTATACCATGACGGGAGGTTTGACTGTATACCATGACGAGATGTTTGACTGTATAGCATGACGGGAGGTTTGACTGTATACCATGACGATAGGTTTAACTGTATAGCATGACGGGAGGTTTAACTGTATAGCATGACGGGAGGCTTAACTCTATAGCATGACGAGAGGTTTGACTGTATACCATGTCGAGAGATTTGACTGTATAGCATGACGGGAGGCTTGATGGTATACCATGACGAGAGGTTTAACTGTATAGCATGCCGGGAGGTTTAACTGTATAGCATGAAGAGATGTTTGACTGTATACCATGAGGAGAGGTTTGACTCTATACAATGACGAGAGGTTTAACTGTATAGCATGACGAGAGGTTTAACAGTATAGCATGACGAGAGGATTGACTGTATACCATGACGAGATGTTTGCTGTTATACCATGACGAGAGGTTTGACTGTATACCATGACGATATGTTTGACTGTATACCATGACGAGATGTTTGCTTGTATACCATGACGAGAGATTTGACTGTATACCATGACGAGAGGTTTGAATGTATACTATGACGAGATGTTTGACTGTATACCATGACGAGATGTTTGAAAACATGACGAGAGGTTTGACTGTATACCATGACGAGAGGTTTGAATGTATTCCATGACGAGAGGTTTGACTGTATACCATGACGAGAGGTTTGACTGTATACCATTACGAGAGGTTTGACTGTATACCATGACGAGATGTCTGAAAACATGACGATAGGCTTGACTGTATACCAGGACGAGAGGTTTGACTGTATACAATAACGATAAGTTTGACTGTATACCATGACAAGAGGTTTGCCTGTATACAATAACGAGAGATTTGACTGTATACCATGGCTGGATGTTTGAATGTAAACCATGTCGAGAGGTTTGACTGCATACTAAGACGAGAAATTTGACTGTATACCATGATGAGTGGTTTGACTGTATACAATGATGAGAGGTTTGATGCATACCATCACGAGAGGTTTGACTGTATAGCATGACGAGAGGTTTGACTCTATACAATAACGATAGGTTTGACTGTATACCATGACGAGATGTTTGACTGTATACCATGACGGGAGGTTTGACTGTATACCATGACGAGAGGTTTGACTGTATACCATGACGGGATGTTTGACTGTATACCATGACGAGATGTTTGACTGCATAGCAGGACGGGATGTTTGACTGTATACCATGACGAGAGGTTTGACTGTATACCATGACGAGATGTTTGACTCTATAGCATGACGGGATGTTTGACTTTATAGCATGACGGGATGTTTGACTGTATACCATGACGGGATGTTTGACTGTATAGCATGACGGGAGGTTTGACTGTATACCATGACGGGAGGCTTGACTCTATACCATGACGAGATGTTTGACTGTATAGCATGACGAGAGGTTTGACTGTATACCATGACGAGAGGTTTAACTGTATACCATGACGGGAGGTTTGACCGTATACCATGACGAGAGATTTGACTGTATACCATGACGGGAGGTTTGACTGTATACCATGACGAGAGGTTTGACTGTATACTATGACGAGAGGTTTGACTGTATACCATGACGAGAGGTTTGACTGTATACCATGACGATATGTTTGACTGTATAGCATGACGAGAGGTTTGACTGTATAGCATAACGGGAGGTTTAACTGTATAGCATGACGGGAGGTTTAACTGTATAGCATGACGGGAGGCTTGACTGTATAGCATGACGAGAGGTTTGATTGTATACCATGACGGGAGGCTTGACTGTATACCATGACGAGAGATTTGACTGTATACCATGACGAGAGGTTTAACTGTATAGCATGACGAGAGGTTTGACTGTATAGCATGACGGTATGTTTGACTGTATGCCATGACGGAGGCTTGACTGTATACCATGACGAGATGTTTGACTGTATAGCATGACGAGAGGTTTGACTGTATACCATGACGAGAGGTTTAACTGTATACCACGACGGGAGGTTTGACTGTACACAATGACGAGAGATTTGACTCTATACTATGACGGGAGGTTTGAATGTATACCATGACGAAAGGTTTGACTGTATACCATGAGGAGAGGTTTGACTGTATACCATGACGGGAGATTTGACTGTATACCATGACGAGATGATTGACTGTATAGCATGACGAGAGGTTTGACTGTATACTATGACGAGAGGTTTAACTGTATAGCATGACGGGAGGTTTAACTGTATAGCATGACGGGAGGCTTAACTCTATAGCATGACGAGAGGTTTGACTGTATACCATGACGAGATGTTTGACTGTATAGCATGACGGAAGGCTTGACGGTATACCATGACGAGAGGTTTAACTGTATAGCATGCCGGGAGGTTTAACTGTATAGCATGAAGAGATGTTTGACTGTATACCATGACGGGATGTTTGATTGTATACCATGACGGGATGTTTGACTGTATACCATGACGGGATGTTTGACTGTATAGCATGACGGGAGGTTTGACTGTATACCATGACGAGAGGTTTGACTGTATAGCATTATGGGAGGCTTGACTGTATACCATGACGAGAGGTTTGATTGTATACCATGACGAGAGGTTTAACTGTATAGCATGACGAGAGGTTTACCTGTATAGCATGACGTGAGGCTTGACTGTATACCATGACGAGAGGTTTGACTGTATACCATGACGAGAGGTTTGAAAACATGACAAGAGGTTTGACTGTATAGCATGACGGGAGGTTTGACTGTATACCATGACGAAATGTTTGATGCATATCATCACGAGAGGTTTGACTGTATAGCATGACGAGATTTGACTGTATAGCATGACGGGAGGTTTGACTGTATACCATGACGAGATGTTTGACTGTATAGCATGACGGGATGTTTGACTGTATACCATGACTAGATGGTTGACTGTATAGCATGACGGGAGGCTTGACTGTATACCATGACGAGAGGTTTGACTGTATACCATGACGAGAGGTTTGAAAACATGACGAGAGGTTTGACTCTATACAATGACGAGAGGTTTGATTGTATACCATGACGAGATGTTTGATTGTATACCAGGACGAGATGTTTGATTGTACACCGTGACGAGATGTTTGACTGTATACCATGACGAGAGATCTGAAAACATGACGAGAGGTTTGACTATATACCATGACGAGAGGTTTGAAAACATGACGAGAGGTTTGACTATATACAATGACGAGAGATTTGATTGTATACCATGACGAGATGTTTAATTGTATACTATGACGAGAGGTTTGACTGTATACCATGACGAGAGGTCTGAAAACATGACGAGATGTTTGAATGTATACCATGACAACAGGTTTGACTGTATATCATAACGAGAGGTTTGATTGTATACTATGACGAGAGGTTTGACTGTATACCATGACGAGAGGTTTGACTGTATACCATGACGAGAGGTTTGAAAAGATGACGAGAGGTTTGACTATATACCGTGACGAGATGTTTGATTGTACACCATGACGAGAGGTTTCACTGTATACCATTACGAGAGGTTTGACAGTATACCATGACGAGAGGTCTGAAAACATGAAGAGAGGCTTGACTGTATACAAGAACGAGAGATTTGACTGTATACCATGACGATAGGTCTGAAAACATGACGAGAGGCTTCACTGTATACCATGACGAGAGGTTTAACTGTATACAATAACGAGAAGTTTGACTGTATACCATGACAAGAGGTTTGACTGTATACAATAACGAGAGGTTTGACTGTATACCATGGCTGGATTATTGACTGTATACCATGACGAGAGGTTTGACTGCATACTGAGACGAGAAATTTGACTGCATACCATGATGAGTGGTTTGACTCTATACAATGATGAGAGGTTTGATGCATACCATCACGAGAGGTTTGACTGTATAGCATGACGAGAGGTTTGACTGTATACAATAACGAGAGGTTTGACTGTATACCATGACGAGATGTTTGACTGTATACCATGACGGGAGGTTTGACTGAATACCATGACGAGAGGTTTGACTGTATACCATGACGGGAGGTTTGACTGTATACCATGACGAGAGGTTTAACTGTATAGCATGACGAGAGGTTTAACAGTATAGCATGACGAGAGGTTTGACTGTATACCATGACGAGATGTTTGCTGTTATACCATGACGAGAGGTTTCACTGTATACCATGACGATATGTTTGACTGTATACCATGACGAGATGTTTGCTTGTATACCATGACGAGATATTTGACTGTATACCATGACGAGAGGTTTGAATGTATACTATGACGAGATGTTTGACTGTATACCATGACGAGATGTTTGAAAACATGACGAGAGGTTTGACTGTATACCATGACGAGAGGTTTGAATGTATACCATGACGAGAGGTTTGACTGTATACCATGACGAGAGGTTTGACTGTATACCATTACGAGAGGTTTGACTGTATACCATGACGAGATGTCTGAAAACATGACGATAGGCTTGACTGTATACCAGGACGAGAGGTTTGACTGTATACAATAACGAGAGATTTGACTGTATACCATGGCTGGATGTTTGAATGTATACCATGTCGAGAGGTTTGACTGCATACTAAGACGAGAAATTTGACTGTATACCATGACGGGAGGCTTGACTGTATACCATGACGAGAGGTTTGACTGTATACCATGACGAGAGGTTTAACTGTATAGCATGACGAGAGGTTTGACTTTATAACATGACGGGATGTATGACTGTATGCCATGACGGGATGTTTGACTGTATAGCATGACGGGAGGTTTGATTGTATACCATGACGGGAGGCTTGACTGTATACCATGACGAGATGTTTGACTGTATAGCATGACGAGAGGTTTGACTGTATACCATGACGAGAGGTTTAACTGTATATCATGACGGGAGGTTTGACTGTATACTATGACGATAGATTTGACTCTATACCATGACGGGAGGTTTGAATGTATACCATGACGAGAGGTTTGATTGTATACCATGAGGAGAGGTTTGACTGTATACCATGACGGGAGGTTTGACTGTATACCATGACGAGATGATTGACTGTATAGCATGACGAGAGGTTTGACTGTATACCATGACGATAGGTTTAACTCTATAGCATGACGGGAGGTTTAACTGTATAGCATGACGGGAGGCTTAACTCTATAGCATGACGAGAGGTTTGACTGTATACCATGACGAGAGATTTGACTGTATAGCATGACGGGAGGCTTGATGGTATACCATGACGAGAGGTTTAACTGTATAGCATGCCGGGAGGTTTAACTGTATAGCATGAAGAGATGTTTGACTGTATACCATGAGGAGAGGTTTGACTGTATACAATGACGAGAGGTTTAACTGTATAGCATGACGAGAGGTTTAACAGTATAGCATGACGAGAGGTTTGACTGTATACCATGACGAGATGTTTGCTGTTATACCATGACGAGAGGTTTGACTGTATACCATGACGATATGTTTGACTGTATACCATGACGAGATGTTTGCTTGTATACCATGACGAGAGATTTGACTGTATACCATGACGAGAGGTTTGAATGTATACTATGACGAGATGTTTGACTGTATACCATGACGAGATGTTTGAAAACATGACGAGAGGTTTGACTGTATACCATGACGAGAGGTTTGAATGTATTCCATGACTAGAGGTTTGACTGTATAGCATGACGAGAGGTTTGACTGTATACCATTACGAGAGGTTTGACTGTATACCATGACGAGATGTCTGAAAACATGACGATAGGCTTGACTGTATACCAGGACGAGAGGTTTGACTGTATACAATAACGAGAAGTTTGACTGTATACCATGACAAGAGGTTTGACTGTATACAATAACGTGAGATTTGACTGTATACCATGGCTGGATGTTTGAATGTATACCATGTCGAGAGGTTTGACAGCATACTAAGACGAGAAATTTGACTGTATACCATGATGAGTGGTTTGACTGTATACAATGATGAGAGGTTTGATGCATACCATCACGAGAGCTTTGACTGTATAGCATGACGAGAGGTTTGACTCTATACAATAACGATAGGTTTGACTGTATACCATGACGGGATGTTTGACTGTATACCATGACGAGATGTTTGACTGTATAGCAGGACGAGATGTTTGACTGTATACCATGACGAGAGGTTTGACTGTATACCATGACGAGATGTTTGACTCTATAGCATGACGGGATGTTTGACTTTATAGCATGACGGGAGGTTTGACTGTATACCATGACGGGAGGCTTGACTCTATACCATGACGAGATGTTTGACTGTATAGCATGACGAGAGGTTTGACTGTATACCATGACGAGAGGTTTAACTGTATACCATGACGGGAGGTTTGACCGTATACCATGACGAGAGATTTGACTGTATTCCATGACGGGAGGTTTGACTGTATACCATGACGAGAGGTTTGACTGTATACCATGACGAGAGGTTTGACTGTATACCATGACGAGAGGTTTGACTGTATAGCATGACGGGAGGTTTAACTGTATAGCATGACGGGAGGTTTAACTGTATAGCATGACGGGAGGCTTGACTGTATAGCATGACGAGAGGTTTGACTGTATACCATGACGGGAGGCTTGACTGTATACCATGACGAGAGGTTGACTGTATACCATGACGAGAGGTTTAACTGTATAGCATGACGAGAGGTTTGACTGTATAGCATGACGGTATGTTTGACTGTATGCCATGACGGGAGGCTTGACTGTATACCATGACGAGATGTTTGACTGTATACCATGACGAGAGGTTTAACTGTATACCACGACGGGAGGTTTGACTGTATACCATGACGAGAGATTTGACTCTATACTATGACGGGAGGTTTGAATGTATACCATGACGAAAGGTTTGACTGTATACCATGAGGAGAGGTTTGACTGTATACCATGACGGGAGATTTGACTGTATACCATGACGAGAGGTTTGAATGTATACTATGACGAGATGTTTGACTGTATACCATGACGAGATGTTTGAAAACATGACGAGAGGTTTGACTGTATACCATGACGAGAGGTTTGAATGTATACCATGACGAGAGGTTTGACTGTATACCATGACGAGAGGTTTGACTGTATACCATTACGAGAGGTTTGACTGTATACCATGACGAGATGTCTGAAAACATGACGATAGGCTTGACTGTATACCAGGACGAGAGGTTTGACTGTATACAATAACGAGAAGTTTGACTGTATACCATGACAAGAGGTTTGACTGTATACAATAACGAGAGATTTGACTGTATACCATGGCTGGATGTTTGAATGTATACCATGTCGAGAGGTTTGACTGCATACTAAGACGAGAAATTTGACTGTATACCATGACGGGAGGCTTGACTGTATACCATGACGAGAGGTTTGACTGTATACCATGACGAGAGGTTTAACTGTATAGCATGACGAGAGGTTTGACTGTATAACATGACGGGATGTTTGACTGTATGCCATGACGGGATGTTTGACTGTATAGCATGACGGGAGGTTTGATTGTATACTATGACGGGAGGCTTGACTGTATACCATGACGAGATGTTTGACTGTATAGCATGACGAGAGGTTTGACTGTATACCATGACGAGAGGTTTAACTGTATATCATGACGGGAGGTTTGACTGTATACTATGACGAGAGATTTGACTCTATACCATGACGGGAGGTTTGAATGTATACCATGACGAGAGGTTTGATTGTATACCATGAGGAGAGGTTTGACTGTATACCATGACGGGAGGTTTGACTGTATACCATGACGAGATGTTTGACTGTATAGCATGACGAGAGGTTTGACTGTATACCATGACGATAGGTTTAACTGTATAGCATGACGGGAGGTTTAACTGTATAGCATGACGGGAGGCTTAACTCTATAGCATGACGAGAGGTTTGACTGTATACCATGACGAGAGATTTGACTGTATAGCATGACGGGAGGCTTGATGGTATACCATGACGAGAGGTTTAACTGTATAGCATGCCGGGAGGTTTAACTGTATAGCATGAAGAGATGTTTGACTGTATACCATGAGGAGAGGTTTGACTGTATACAATGACGAGAGGTTTAACTGTATAGCATGACGAGAGGTTTAACAGTATACCATGACGAGATGTTTGAAAACATGACGAGAGGTTTGACTGTATACCATGACGAGAGGTTTGAATGTATTCCATGACTAGAGGTTTGACTGTATACCATGACGAGAGGTTTGACTGTATACCATGACGAGATGTCTGAAAACATGACGATAGGCTTGACTGTATACCAGGACGAGAGGTTTGACTGTATACAATAACGAGAAGTTTGACTGTATACCATGACAAGAGGTTTGACTGTATACAATAACGTGAGATTTGACTGTATACCATAGCTGGATGTTTGAATGTATACCATGTCGAGAGGTTTGACAGCATACTAAGACGAGAAATTTGACTGTATACCATGATGAGTGGTTTGACTGTATACAATGATGAGAGGTTTGATGCATACCATCACGAGAGGTTTGACTGTATAGCATGACGAGAGGTTTGACTCTATACAATAACGATAGGTTTGACTGTATACCATGACGAGATGTTTGACTGTATACCATGACGGGAGGTTTGACTGTATACCATGACGAGAGGTTTGACTGTATACCATGACGGGATGTTTGACTGTATACCATGACGAGATGTTTGACTGTATAGCAGGACGAGATGTTTGACTGTATACCATGACGAGAGGTTTGACTGTATACCATGACGAGATGTTTGACTCTATAGCATGACGGGATGTTTGACTTTATAGCATGACGGGATGTTTGACTGTATACCATGACGGGATGTTTGACTGTATAGCATGGCGGGAGGTTTGACTGTATACCATGACGGGAGGCTTGACTCTATACCATGACGAGATGTTTGACTGTATAGCATGACGAGAGGTTTGACTGTATACCATGACGAGAGGTTTAACTGTATACCATGACGGGAGGTTTGACCGTATACCATGACGAGAGATTTGACTGTATACCATGACGGGAGGTTTGACTGTATACCATGACGAGAGGTTTGACTGTATACCATGACGAGAGGTTTGACTGTATACCATGACGAGAGGTTTGACTGTATACCATGACTATATGTTTGACTGTATAGCATGACGAGAGGTTTGACTGTATAGCATGACGGGAGGTTTGACTGTATAGCATGACGGGAGGTTTAACTTTATAGCATGACGGGAGGCTTGACTGTATAGCATGACGAGAGGTTTGACTGTATACCATGACGGGAGGCTTGACTGTATACCATGACGAGAGGTTTGACTGTATACCATGACGAGAGGTTTAACTGTATAGCATGACGAGAGGTTTGACTGTATAGCATGACGGTAT
This sequence comes from Archivesica marissinica, assembly GCA_014843695.1. Classification (NCBI taxonomy): domain Eukaryota; kingdom Metazoa; phylum Mollusca; class Bivalvia; order Venerida; family Vesicomyidae; genus Archivesica; species Archivesica marissinica. The sequence goes on along the minus strand of CM026386.1, from coordinate 37,356,646 downwards.
GTTTGACTGTATGCCATGACGGGAGGCTTGACTGTATACCATGACGAGATGTTTGACTGTATACCATGACGAGAGGTTTAACTGTATACCACGACGGGAGGTTTGACTGTATACCATGACGAGAGATTTGACTCTATACTATGACGGGAGGTTTGAATGTATACCATGACGAAAGGTTTGACTGTATACCATGAGGAGAGGTTTGACTGTATACCATGACGGGAGATTTGACTGTATACCATGACGAGATGATTGACTGTATAGCATGACGAGAGGTTTGACTGTATACTATGACGAGAGGTTTAACTGTATAGCATGACGGGAGGCTTAACTCTATAGCATGACGAGAGGTTTGACTGTATACTATGACGAGAGGTTTGACTGTATAACATGACGGAAGGCTTGACTGTATACCATGACGAGAGGTTTAACTGTATAGCATGCCGGGAGGTTTAACTGTATAGCATGAAGAGATGTTTGACTGTATACCATGACGGGATGTTTGATTGTATACCATGACGGGATGTTTGACTGTATACCATGACGGGATGTTTGACTGTATAGCATGACGGGAGGTTTGACTGTATACCATGACAAGAGGTTTGACTGTATAGCATTATGTGAGGCTTGACTGTATACCATGACGAGAGGTTTGATTGTATACCATGACGAGAGGTTTAACTGTATAGCATGACGAGAGGTTTAACTGTATAGCATGACGTGAGGCTTGACTGTATACCATGACGAGAGGTTTGACTGTATACCATGACGAGAGGTTTGAAAACATGACGAGAGGTTTGACTGTATAGCATGACGGGAGGTTTGACTGTATACCATGACGAGATGTTTGATGCATACCATCACGAGAGCTTTGACTGTATAGCATGACGAGATTTGACTGTATAGCATGACGGGAGGTTTGACTGTATACCATGACGAGATGTTTGACTGTATAGCATGACGGGATGTTTGACTGTATACCATGACGAGATGGTTGACTGTATAGCATGACGGGAGGCTTGACTGTATACCATGACGAGAGATTTGACTGTATACCATGACGAGAGGTTTGACTGTATACCATGACGAGAGGTTTGAAAACATGACGAGAGGTTTGACTATATACAATGACGAGAGGTTTGATTGTATACCATGACGAGATGTTTGATTGTATTCCAGGACGAGATGTTTGATTGTACACCGTGACGAGATGTTTGACTGTATAGCATGACGAGAGGTCTGAAAACATGACGAGAGGTTTGACTATATACCATGACGAGAGGTTTGAAAACATGACGAGAGGTTTGACTATATACAATGACGAGAGGTTTGATTGTATACTATGACCAGATGTTTAATTGTATACTATGACGAGAGGTTTGACTGTATACCATGACGAGAGGTCTGAAAACATGACGAGATGTTTGAATGTATACCATGACAACAGGTTTGACTGTATATCATAACGAGAGGTTTGATTGTATACTATGACGAGAGGTTTGACTGTATACCATGACGAGATGTTTGACTGTATACCATGACGAGAGGTTTGAAAACATGACGAGAGGTTTGACTATATACCGTGACGAGATGTTTGATTGTACACCATGACGAGAGGTTTCACTGTATACCATTACGAGAGGTTTGACAGTATACCATGACGAGAGGTCTGAAAACATGAAGAGAGGCTTGACTGTATACAAGAACGAGAGATTTGACTGTATACCATGACGATAGGTCTGAAAACATGACGAGAGGCTTGACTGTATACCATGACGAGAAGTTTGACTGTATACAATAACGAGAAGTTTGACTGTATACCATGACAAGAGGTTTGACTGTATACAATAACGAGAGGTTTGGCTGTATACCATGGCTGGATTATTGACTGTATACCATGACGAGAGGTTTGACTGCATACTGAGACGAGAAATTTGACTGCATACCATGATGAGTGGTTTGACCCTATACAATGATGAGAGGTTTGATGCATACCATCACGAGAGGTTTGACTGTATAGCATGACGAGAGGTTTGACTGTATACAATAACGAGAGGTTTGACTGTATACCATGACGAGATGTTTGACTGTATACCATGACGGGAGGTTTGACTGTATACCATGACAAGAGGTTTGACTGTATACCATGACGGGAGGTTTGACTGTATACCATGACGAGATGTTTGACTGTATAGCATGACGGGAGGTTTGACTGTATACCATGACGAGAGGTTTGACTGTATACCATGACGGGATGTTTGACTGTATAGCATGACGGTATGTTTGACTGTATAGCATGACGGGATGTTTGACTGTATACCATGACGGGATGTTTGACTGTATAGCATGACGGGAGGTTTGACTGTATACCGTGACGGGAGGCTTGAGTGTATACCATGACGAGATGTTTGACTGTATAGCATGACGATAGGTTTGACTGTATACCATGACGAGAGGTTTAACTGTATACCATGACGGGAGGTTTGACTGTATACCATGACGAGAGGTTTGACTGTATACTATGACGAGAGGTTTGACTGTATACCATGACGAGAGGTTTGACTCTATACCATGACGAGATGTTTGACTGTATAGCATGACGAGAGGTTTGACTGTATAGCATGATGGGAGATTTAACTGTATAGCATGACGGGAGGTTTAACTGTATAGTATGACGGGAGGCTTGACTGTATAGCATGTCGAGAGGTTTGACTGTATACCATAACGGGAGGCTTGACTGTATACCATAACGAGAGGTTTGACTGTATACCATGACGAGAGGTTTAACTGTATAGCATGACGAGAGGTTTAACTGTATACCATGACGGGAGGTTTGAATGTATACCATGACGAGAGGTTTGATTGTATAGCATGACGGGAGGTTTGACTGTATACCATGACGGGAGGCTTGCCTGTATACCATGACGAGATGTTTGACTGTATAGCATGACGAGAGGTTTGACTGTATACCATGACGAGAGGTTTAACTGTATTGCATGACGGGAGGTTTAACTGTATAGCATGACGGGACGCTTAACTCTATAGCATGACGAGAGGTTTGACTGTATTCCATGACGAGAGGTTTGACTGTATAGCATGACGGGAGGCTTGACTGTATACCATGACGAGAGGTTTAACTGTATAGCATGACGGGAGGTTTAACTGTATAGCATGAAGAGATGTTTGACTGTATACCATGACGAGAGGTTTGACTGTATACCATGACGAGAGGTTTAACTGTATAGCATGACGAGAGGTTTAGCTGTATAGCATGACGAGAGGTTTAACTGTATAGCATGACGGGAGGTTTGACTGTATACCATGACGAGAGGTTTGACTGTATAGCATGACGAGAGGTTTAACTGTATAGCATGACGAGAGGTTTGACTCTATAGCATTATGGGAGGCTTGACTGTATACCATGACGAGAGGTTTGACTGTATACCATGACGAGATGTTTGAGTGTATAGCATGACGAGAGGTTTAACTGTATAGCTTGATGAGAGGTTTGACTGTATAGCATTACGGGAGGCTTGACTGTATACCATGACGAGAGGTTTGACTGTATACCATGACGAGAGGTTTAACTGTATAGCATGACGAGAGGTTTAACTCTATACCATGACGAGATGTTGGACTGTATAGCATGACTAGAGGTTTATCTGTATAGCATAACGAGAGGTTTGACTGTATAGCATTACGGGAGGCTTGACTGTATACCATGACGAGAGGTTTGACTGTATAGCATGACGGGAGGCTTGACTGTATACCATGACGAGAGGTTTGACTCTATACCATGACGAGAGGTTTGACAACATGACGAGAGGTTTGACTGTATACCACGACGAGAGGTTTGACTCTAAACCATGACGAGATGTTTGATGCATACCATCACGAGAGGTTTGACTGTATAGCATGACGAGAGATTTGACTGTATAGCATGACGGGAGGTTTGATTGTATACCATGACGAGATGTTTGACTGTATAGCATGACGGGAGGTTTGACTCTATACCATGACGAGAGGTTTGACTGTATAGCATGACGGGATGTTTGACTCTATACCATGACGAGATGGTTCACAGTATAGCATGACGGGAGGCTTGACTGTATACCATGACGAGATGTTTGACTGTATACCATGACGAGAGGTTTGACTGTATACCATGACGAGAGGTTTGAAAACATGACGAGAGGTTTGACTATATACAATGACGAGAGGTTTGATTGTATACCATGACGAGATGTTTGATTGTATACCATGACGAGAGGTTTGATTGTATACCATGACGAGAGGTTTGACTGTATACCATGACGTGATGTTTGACTGTATAGCATGACGGGAGGTTTGACTCTATACCATGACGAGAGGTTTGACTGTATAGCATTATGAGTGGTTTGACTCTATACAATGATGAGAGGTTTGATGCATACCATCACGAGAGGTTTGACTGTATAGCATGACGAGAGGTTTGACTGTATACAATAACGAGAGGTTTGACTGTATACCATGACGAGATGTTTGACTGTATACCATGACGGGAGGTTTGACTGTATACCATGACGAGAGGTTTGACTGTATACCATGACGGGAGGTTTGACTGTATACTATGACGAGATGTTTGACTGTATAGCATGACGGGAGGTTTGACTGTATACCATGACGAGAGGTTTGACTGTATACCATGACGGGATGTTTGACTGTATAGCATGACGGTATGTTTGACTGTATAGCATGACGGGATGTTTGACTGTATATCATGACGGGATGTTTGACTGTATAGTATGACGGGAGGTTTGACTGTATACCATGACGGGAGGCTTGACTGTATACCATGACGAGATGTTTGACTGTATAGCATGACGATAGGTTTGACTGTATACCATGACGAGAGGTTTAACTCTATACCATGACGGGAGGTTTGACTGTATACCATGACGAGAGATTTGACTGTATACAATGACGGTAGGTTTGACTCTATACCATGACGAGAGGTTTGACTGTATACTATGACGAGAGGTTTGACTGTATACCATGACGAGAGGTTTGACTGTATACCATGACGAGATGTTTGACTGTATAGCATGACGAGAGGTTTGACTGTATAGCATGATGGGAGATTTAACTGTATAGCATGACGGGAGGTTTAACTGTATAGTATGACGGGAGGCTTGACTGTATAGCATGTCGAGAGGTTTGACTGTATACCATGACGGGAGGCTTGACTGTATACCATAACGAGAGGTTTGACTGTATACCATGACGAGAGGTTTAACTGTATAGCATGACGAGAGGTTTAACTGTATACCATGACGGGATGTTTGAATGTATACCATGACGAGAGGTTTGATTGTATAGCATGACGGGAGGTTTGACTGTATACCATGACGGGAGGCTTGACTGTATACCATGACGAGATGTTTGACTGTATAGCATGACGAGAGGTTTGACTGTATACCATGACGAGAGGTTTAACTGTATTGCATGACGGGAGGTTTAACTGTATAGCATGACGGGACGCTTAACTCTATAGCATGACGAGAGGTTTGACTGTATTCCATGACGAGAGGTTTGACTGTATAGCATGACGGGAGGCTTGACTGTATACCATGACGAGAGGTTTAACTGTATAGCATGACGGGAGGTTTAACTGTATAGCATGAGAGATGTTTGACTGTATACCATGACGAGAGGTTTGACTGTATACCATGACGAGAGGTTTAACTGTATAGCATGACGAGAGGTTTAGCTGTATAGCATGACGAGAGGTTTAACTGTATAGCATGACGGGAGGTTTGACTGTATACCATGACGAGAGGTTTGACTGTATAGCATGACGAGAGGTTTAACTGTATAGCATGACGAGAGGTTTGACTCTATAGCATTACGGGAGGCTTGACTGTATACCATGACGAGAGGTTTGACTGTATACCATGACGAGATGTTTGAGTGTATAGCATGACGAGAGGTTTAACTGTATAGCTTGATGAGAGGTTTGACTGTATAGCATTACGGGAGGCTTGACTGTATACCATGACGAGAGGTTTGACTGTATACCATGACGAGAGGTTTAACTGTATAGCATGACGAGAGGTTTAACTGTATACCATGACGAGAGGTTTGACTGTATAGCATGACTAGAGGTTTAACTGTATAGCATGACGAGAGGTTTGACTGCATAGCATTACGGGAGGCTTGACTGTATACCATGACGGGAAGCTTGACTGTATACCATGACGAGAGGTTTGACTCTATACCATGACGAGAGGTTTGAAAACATGACGAGAGGTTTGACTGTATAGCATGACGAGAGATATGACTGTATAACATGACGGGAGGTTTGATTGTATACCATGACGAGATGTTTGACTGTATAGCATGACGGGATGTTTGACTGTATACCATGACGAGATGGTTCACAGTATAACATGACGAGAGGCTTGACTATATACCATGACGAGATGTTTGACTGTATACCATGACGAGAGGTTTGACTGTATACCATGACGAGAGGTTTGAAAACATGACGAGAGTTTTGACTATATACAATGACGAGAGGTTTGATTGTATACCATGACGAGATGTTTGATTGTATACGATGACGAGAGGTTTGATTGTATACCATGACGAGAGGTTTGACTGTATACCATGACGCGATGTTTGACTGTATAGCATGACGGGAGGTTTGACTGTATACCATGACGAGAGGTTTGACTGTATAGCATGACGGGATGTTTGACTGTATACCATGACGAGATGTTTGACTGTATAGCATGACGGGAGGCTTGACTGTATACCATGACGAGAGGTTTGACTGTATACCATGACGAGAGGTTTGACTTTATACTATGACGAGAGGTTTGACTATATACAATGACGAGAGGTTTGATTGTATACCATGACGAGATGTTTGATTGTATACCATGACGAGAGGAATGATTGTATACCATTACGAGAGGTTTGATTGTATACCATTACGAGAGGTTTGACTGTATATCATGACGAGAGGTTTGAGACGCGAGGTCTGAAAACATGACTAGAGGCTTGACTCTATACCAGGACGAGAGGTTTTACTGTGTACAATAACGAGAGGTTTGACTGTATACCATGACAATAGGTTTGACTCTATACAATAACGAGAGGTTTGACTGTATACCATGTCTGGATGTTTGACTCTATATCATGACGAGAGGTTTGACTGCATTCTAAGACGAGAAATTTGACTGTATACCATGATGAGTGGTTTGACTGTATACAATGATGAGAGGTTTGATGCATACCATCACGAGAGGTTTGACTGTATAGCATGACGAGATGTTTGACTGTATAGCATGACGAGAGGTTTGACTGTATAGCATGACGGGAGGCTTGACTGTATACCATGACGAGAGGTTTAACTGTATAGCATGACGGGAGGTTTAACTGTATAGCATGAAGAGATGTTTGACTGTATACCATGACGAGAGGTTTGACTGTATACCATGACGAGAGGTTTAACTGTATAGCATGACGAGAGGTTTAGCTGTATAGCATGACGAGATGTTTAACTGTATAGCATGACGGGAGGTTTGACTGTATACCATGACGAGAGGTTTGACTGTATAGCATGACGAGAGGTTTAACTGTATAGCATGACGAGAGGTTTGACTCTATAGCATTACGGGAGGCTTGACTGTATACCATGACGAGAGGTTTGACTGTATACCATGACGAGATGTTTGAGTGTATAGCATGACGAGAGGTTTAACTGTATAGCTTGATGAGAGGTTTGACTGTATAGCATTACGGGAGGCTTGACTGTATACCATGACGAGAGGTTTGACTGTATACCATGACGAGAGGTTTAACTGTATAGCATGACGAGAGGTTTAACTCTATACCATGACGAGATGTTGGACTGTATAGCATGACTAGAGGTTTATCTGTATAGCATAACGAGAGGTTTGACTGTATAGCATTACGGGAGGCTTGACTGTATACCATGACGAGAGGTTTGACTGTATAGCATGACGGGAGGCTTGACTGTATACCATGACGAGAGGTTTGACTCTATACCATGACGAGAGGTTTGACAACATGACGAGAGGTTTGACTGTATACCACGACGAGAGGTTTGACTCTAAACCATGACGAGATGTTTGATGCATACCATCACGAGAGGTTTGACTGTATAGCATGACGAGAGATTTGACTGTATAGCATGACGGGAGGTTTGATTGTATACCATGACGAGATGTTTGACTGTATAGCATGACGGGAGGTTTGACTCTATACCATGACGAGAGGTTTGACTGTATAGCATGACGGGATGTTTGACTCTATACCATGACGAGATGGTTCACAGTATAGCATGACGGGAGGCTTGACTGTATACCATGACGAGATGTTTGACTGTATACCATGACGAGAGGTTTGACTGTATACCATGACGAGAGGTTTGAAAACATGACGAGAGGTTTGACTATATACAATGACGAGAGGTTTGATTGTATACCATGACGAGATGTTTGATTGTATACCATGACGAGAGGTTTGATTGTATACCATGACGAGAGGTTTGACTGTATACCATGACGCGATGTTTGACTGTATAGCATGACGGGAGGTTTGACTGTATACCATGACGAGAGGTTTGACTGTATAGCATGACGGGATGTTTGACTGTATACCATGACGAGATGTTTGACTGTATAGCATGACGGGAGGTTTGACTGTATACCATGACGAGAGGTTTGACTGTATACCATGACGAGAGGTTTGACTTTATACTATGACGAGAGGTTTGACTATATACAATGACGAGAGGTTTGATTGTATACCATGACGAGATGTTTGATTTTAGACCATGACAAGATGTTTGACTGCATACCATGACGAGAGGTTTGACTGTATACCAAGACGAGATGTTTGACTGTATACCATGACGAAAGGTATGACTGTATACCATGACGAGAGCTTTGAAAACATGACGAGAGGTTTGACTATATACAATGACGAGAGGTTTGATTGTATACCATGACGAGATGTTTGATTGTATACCATGACGAGAGGAATGATTGTATACCGTTACGAGAGGTTTGATTGTATACCATTACGAGATGCTTGACTGTATATCATGACGAGAGGTTTGAGACGCGAGGTCTGAAAACATGACTAGAGGCTTGACTCTATACCAGGACGAGAGGTTTGACTGTGTACAATAACGAGAAGTTTGACTGTATACCATGTCTGGATGTTTGACTGTATATCATGACGAGAGGTTTGACTGCATTCTAAGACGAGTAATTTGACTGTATACCATGATGAGTGGTTTGACTGTATACAATGATGAGAGGTTTGATGCATACCATCACGAGAGGTTTGACTGTATAGCATGACGAGATGTTTGACTGTATAGTATGACGGGAGGCTTGACTGTATACCATGACGAGATGTTTGACTGTATAGCATGACGGGAGGTTTGACTCTATACCATGACGAGATACTTGACTGTATAGCATGACGGGAGGCTTGACAGTATACCATGACGAGAGGTTTGACTGTATACCATGAGGAGAGGTTTGAAAACATGACGAGAGGTTTGAATATATACAATGACGAGAGGTTTGATTGTATACCATGATGAGATGTTTGACTGTATACCATAACGAGAGGTTTGACTGTATATCATGACGACATGCTTGACTGTATACTATGACGAGAGATTTGATTGTATACCATGATGAGAAGTTTGACTGTATACGATGACGAGATGATTGACTGTTTACCATGACGAGAGGTTTGACAACATGACGAGAGGTTTGACTGTATACAATGACGATATGTTTGACTGTATAGCATGACGGGACTTTTGACTGTATACCATGACGAGATGTTTGACTGTATACGATGACGAGAGGTTTGACTGTATACCATGACGAGAGGTTTGAATGTATACCATGACGAGAGGTTTGACTGTATACCATGATGAGAGCTTTAACTCTATACCATGACGAGATGTTTGACAGTATACAATGACGGGAGGTTTGAATGTATACCATGACGAGAGGTTTGACTGTATACCATGACGAGAGGTTTGAAAACATGATGAGAGGTTTGACTGTGACCATGACGAGATATTTGACTGTATACCATGACGAGAGGTCTGAAAACATGACGAGAGGTTTGACTGTATACCATGACGAGAGGTTTGACTGTATATCATGACGAGAGGTTTGAGACGCGAGGTCTGAAAACATGATGAGAGGTTTGACTGTGACCATGACGAGATATTTGACTGTATACCATGACGAGAGGTCTGAAAACATGACGAGAGGTTTGACTGTATACCATGACGAGAGGTTTGACTGTATACCATGACGAGAGGTTTGAATGTATACCATGACGAGAGGTTTGACTGTATGCCATGACGAGAGGTTTAACTCTATACCATGACGAGATGTTTGACTGTATACAATGACGGGAGGTTTGAATGTATACCATGACGAGAGGTTTGACTGTACACCATGACGAGAGGTTTGACTGTATACCATGACGAGAGGTTTGAAAACATGATGAGAGGTTTGACTGTATACCATGACGAGATATTTGACTGTATACCATGACAAGAGGTTTGACTGTATACAATAACGAGAGGTTTGACTGTATACAATGGCTGGATGTTTGACTATATACCATGACGAGAGGTTTGATTGTATACAATGATGGGAGGTTTGAATGTATACCATGACGATAGGCTTGACTGTATACCATGACGAGATATTTCACTGTATACCATGACGAGAGGTTTGACGATATACCACGGCGGGATGTTTGACTGTATACGATGACGAAAGGTTTGACTGCATACCCACTGGTGCCTCTCAATGTATTACTGTAG
>CM026386.1:37300417-37344767 GCA_014843695.1 Archivesica marissinica | reverse complement strand
GGTAGGATGTGTGTAGTAGCGTGTGTGTAGTAGAGTGTGAGGTAGCATGTAGCGTGTGTAATAGTGTGTGTAGTAGCGTGTTTGGTAGGATGTGTGTAGTAGCGTGTGTGTAGTAGAGTGTGAAGTAGCATGTAGCGTGTGTAATAGCGTGTGTAGTAGCGTGTGTAGTAGCGTATGTGTTGTAGCGTGTGAAGTAGTATGTAGCGTGTGTAATAGCGTGTGTAGTAGGGTGTGTAATAGCGTGAAGTAACGTGTGTGGTAGCGTGTGTGGTAGGATGTGTGTAGTAGCGTGTAGTAACGTGTGTAGTAGCGTGTGTTGTAGGATGTGTGTAGTAGCGTGTGTAGTAGTGTGTGTGGTAGCGTGTGTGGTAGCGTATTTGGTAGGGTATGTTGTAGGATGTATGTAGTAGCGTGTGTAGTAGCATGTAATAATGTGTGTAGTAGCGTGTGTGGTAGGATGTGTGTAGTAGCGTGTGTAGTAGGATGTGTGGTAGAGTGTGTAGTAGGATGTGTGTAGTAGCGTGTGTAGTAGATGTGTGTAGTAGCGTGAATAGTAGCGTGTGTAGTATGTGTTGCAGTAGCGTGTGTAGTAGCGTGTGTAGTAGCGTGTGTAGTAGCGTGTGTAGTAGGATGTGTGTAGTAGGATGTGTGTAGTAGCGTGTGTAGTAGCGTGTGTAGTAGCGTGTGTAGTAGGATGTGTGTAGTAGGATGTGTATAGTAGCGTGTACTAACGTGTGTAGTAGCGTGTGTAGTAGGATGTGTGTAGTAGGATGTGTGTAGTAGCGTGTGTAGTAGCGTGTGTAGTAGGATGTGTGTAGTAGGATGTATGTAGTAGCGTGTGTAGTAACGTGTGTAGTAGCGTGTGTAGTAGGATGTGTGTAGTAGGATGTGTATAGTAGCGTGTGTAGTAGCATGTGTGTAGTGTGTGTAGTAGGATGTGTGTAGTAGCGTGTGTGGTAGGATGTGTGTAGTAGCGTGTGTAGTAGCGTGTAGTCCGTGAGGGTAGCGTGTGTGGTATGATGTGTGCAGTAGCGTATGTGGTAGCGTATCGTAACATGTAGAGTAGCATGTGTGTAGTAGCGTGTGTAGTAGCGTGTAGTAACGTGTATGGTAGCGTTTGTGGTAGGATAAGTGTGTAGTAGCGTGTGTAGTAGCGTGTGTAGTAGCTTGTGTAAGTAGCGTGTGTAGTAGCGTGTGTGGTAGCGTGTGTGGTAGCGTGTGTGGTAGCGTGTGTAGTAGGATGTGTGTAGTAGGATGTGTATAGTAGCGTGTGTAGTAGCGTGTGTAGTAGCGTGTGTAGTAGGATGTGTGTAGTAGCGTGTGTAGTAGCGTGTGTAGTAGGATGTGTGTAGTAGGATGTATGTAGTAGCGTGTGTAGTAACGTGTGTAGTAGCGTGTGTAGTAATGTGTGTAGTAGCATGTGAAGTAGCGTATGTAGTAGCGTGTGTAGTAGCGTGTGTGTAGTACGTGTGTAGTAATGTGTGTAGTAGACGTGTGAAGTAGCGTATGTAGTAGCGTGTGTAGTAGTATGTGTGTAGTAGACGTATGTAGTAGGATGTGTGTAGTAGCGTGTGTAGTAGCGTGTGTAGTAGGATGTCTGTAGTAGCGTATGTAGTAGGATGTGTGTAGTAGGATGTGTAGTAGCGTGTGTAGTAGGATGTGTGTAGTAGGATGTGTGTAGTAGGATGTGTGTAGTAGCGTGTGTAGTAGCGTGTGTAGTAGGATGTGTGTAGTAGCGTGTGTAGTAGGATGTGTGTAGTAGGATGTGTGTAGTAGGATGTGTGTAGTAGGATGTGTGTAGTAGGATGTGTGTAGTAGGATGTGTGTAGTAGGATGAGTGTAGTATGCTAAGCCAGGTTAGTAACCTATAATCCCTCCAAATCCGAATCTTTCATCCTGTCAAAGTAACACAATAAACCTCGACATCCTCCTCTTAGGTCAACATATTCCGCTTGTCTCTCTGGCCATAACCACTTGGGTGTCTTCTTCTCCAGAGATAGATCTTGGCATACTCATATTGATCAAATCAGCAAAAAGGCTTGGGCACGTATCAATGTTATGAGAATTTTAAAAATCACACTCGTTCGTAGAGCATTGGAAGTTATCTGCATTTCCTTCATTCGACCATTACTAGAATACTCTGATGTAACTTGGTATAATTGTGTGAAAAAGTGAGGAACTAGATCAAATATAACATGCTGCTGTAAGAATCGTAGCGAGCGCTTCAAACTTATTTCTAGTCATGTCCTTCAGAAAGAAGTAGGTTGAGAAACACTTTCTGACAGAATAAGAAAACACAAACTTGTCCTCCTTTATAAAATGAAAAATAATCTTGTCCCATCTTATATTTCATCTCATGTTCCACAGCATGTTGGACAATCCACTTAGTATAGCTTTATATATTCTGATAATCTGTTAACTATTCTAGCTAGAACTTCCATATACTCAAATTCCTTCCTTCCATCGGTACTTCGTGAATGGAACAGCTTACCTAAGGAGTCTAGAACTATTCAGTCACTGGATTCTTTCAAGGCCTTTCTTAACACTATCATAACTAAAATTGGGAAATTATTTTACTACGTGAAACGAAGATCCTAGGTTCTACATACACGGCTTAGAACGAAATGTAGTTCCCTCAACAACCATCTATTTCTAATGAACATTGTAGAATAACCATTATGCAAATGTAGTTTTATAGAAGATAACGTCCACTTCTTCTTCTAATGCCATTTCTATGATCAACTCCGTACAACTCTCTTCAACATGCTGTCCACAATCTGTAATGTCAACACTACTTCTCGGTGACACTTCTAAGGATTTAGGAATGTTCATAGTTCAAACATACCTTACTCTCATAAACTATACTATTTAGTGAATTCAATAATTTCATATGTTGATTTATGTACTGAGTAGATCTACTTTATATATAAGTATGAAGAATAGGTGACTTTAATTACACTTGAAGAGAATAAAGTATTCATTAACAGTATCATCATATAATTGACATCAACTGTATAGTGTGTACTATTTCCATAGTATGTACTATTTCCATAATGTGTACTATTTCCATAGTATGTAATATTTCCATAATATATACTATTTCCATAATATGTACTATTTCCATAATATATACTATTTCCATAATATGTACTATTTCCATAATATGTACTATTTCCATAATATGTACTATTTCCATCATATGTACTATTTCCATCATATGTACTATTTCCATCATATGTACTATTTCCATAATATGTACTATTTCCATAATGTGTACTATTTTCATAATATGTACTATTTCCATAATATGTATTATTTCCATGTGTACTATTTCCATAATATGTACTATTTCCATAATGTGTACTATTTCCATCATATGTACTATTTCCATAATGTGTACTATTTCCATAATATGTACTATTTCCATAATGTGTACTATTTCCATAATATGTACTATTTCCATACTATGTACTGTTTCCATCATATGTACTATTTCCATAATATATACTATTTCCATACTATGTACTGTTTCCATCATATGTACTATTTCCATAATGTGTACTATTTCCATAATATGTACTATTTCCATAATATATACTATTTCCATAATGTTTACTATTTTCATAATATGTACTATTTCCATAATGTGTACTATTTCCATAATATATACTATTTCCATAATGTTTACTATTTTCATAATGTGTACTATTTCCATAATATGTACTATTTCCATCATATGTACTATTTCCATCATATGTACTATTTCCATAATATGTACTATTTCCATAATACTATTTCCATCATATGTACTATTTCCATCATATGTACTATTTCCATAATATGTACTATTTCCATAATATGTACTATTTCCGTAATATGTACTATTTCCATATTATGTAATATTTCCATAATATGTACTATTTCCATAATATGCACTATTTCCATAATATATACTATTTCCATAATATGTACTATTTCCATAATATGTACTATTTCCATAATATTTACTATTTCCATAATATTTACTATTTCCATCATCTGTACTATTTCCATAATATGTACTATTTCCATAATATGTACTATTTTCATCATATGTACTATTTCCATAATGTGTACTATTTTCATAATATGTACTATTTCCATAATATGTATTATTTCCATAATGTGTACTATTTCCATAATATGTACTATTTCCATAATGTGTACTATTTCCATCATATGTACTATTTCCATAATGTGTACTATTTCCATAATATGTACTATTTCCATAATGTGTACTATTTCCATGATATGTACTATTTCCATACTATGTACTGTTTCCATCATATGTACTATTTCCATAATATGTACTATTTCCATAATATGTACTATTTCCATAATATGTACTATTTCTATAATGTGTACTATTTCCATAATATGTACTATTTCCATAATATATACTATTTCCATAATGTTTACTATTTTCATAATATGTACTATTTCCATAATGTGTACTATTTCCATAATATATACTATTTCCATAATGTTTACTATTTTCATAATGTGTACTATTTCCATAATGTGTACTATTTCCATAATGTGTACTATTTCCATAATATGTACTATTTCCATAATGTTTACTATTTTCATAATGTGTACTATTTCCATAATGTGTACTATTTCCATAATGTGTACTATTTCCATAATGTGTACTATTTCCATAATATGTACTATTTCCATCATATGTACTATTTCCATAATATATACTATTTCCATAATGTTTACTATTTTCATAATGTGTACTATTTCCATCATATGTACTATTTCCATAATATATACTATTTCCATAATGTTTACTATTTCCATAATATGTACTATTTCCATCATATGTACTATTTCCATAATATATACTATTTCCATAATATGTACTATTTCCATAATGTGTACTATTTCCATAATATGTACTATTTCCATAATATATACTATTTCCATAATGTTTACTATTTTCATAATGTGTACTATTTCCATAATGTGTACTATTTCCATAATATGTACTATTTCCATAATATGTACTATTTCCATAATATATACTATTTCCATAATATGTACTATTTCCATAATGTGTACTATTTCCATAATATGTACTATTTCCATAATATATACTATTTCCATAATGTTTACTATTTTCATAATGTGTACTATTTCCATAATGTGTACTATTTCCATAATATGTACTATTTCCATAATATATACTATTTCCATAATATGTACTATTTCCATAATGTGTACTATTTCCATAATATGTACTATTTCCATAATATATACTATTTCCATAATATGTACTATTTCCATAATGTGTACTATTTCCATAATATGTACTATTTCCATAATATATACTATTTCCATAATGTTTACTATTTTCATAATGTGTACTATTTCCATAATGTGTACTATTTCCATAATATATACTATTTCCATAATATGTACTATTTCCATGTGTACTATTTCCATAATATGTACTATTTCCATAATATATACTATTTCCATAATGTTTACTATTTTCATAATGTGTACTATTTCCATAATGTGTACTATTTTCATAATATGTACTATTTCCACAATGTGTACTATTTCCATAATATGTACTATTTCCATAATATATACTATTTCCATAATGTTTACTATTTTCATAATATGTACTATTTTCATAATGTGTACGATTTCCATAATGTGTACTATTTCAATAATATGTACTATTTCCATAATGTGTACTATTTCCATAATATGTACTATTTCTATAATATATACTATTTCCATAATGTGTACTATTTCCATAATGTTTACTATTTTCATAATATATACTATTTCCATAATATGTACTATTTCCATAATATATACTATTTCCATAATATGTACTATTTCCATAATGTGTACTATTTCCATAATATGTACTATTTCCATAATATATACTATTTCCATAATGTTTACTATTTTCATAATGTGTACTATTTCCATAATATGTACTATTTCCATAATATATACTATTTCCATAATACGTACTATTTCCATACAATGTACTATTGCCATCATATGTACTATTTCCATAATATGTACTATTTCCATAATATATACTATTTCCATAATACGTACTATTTCCATAATATGTACTATTTCCATAATATATACTATTTCCATAATATGTACTATTTCCATAATATATACTATTTCCATAATGTTTACTATTTTCATAATATGTACTATTTTCATAATGTGTACTATTTCCATAATGTGTACTATTTCAATAATATGTACTATTTCCATAATGTGTACTATTTCCATAATATGTACTATTTCTATAATATATACTATTTCCATAAATGTGTACTATTTCCATAATGTTTACTATTTTCATAATGTGTACTATTTCCATAATATGTACTATTTCCATAATATATACTATTTCCATAATACGTACTATTTCCATACAATGTACTATTGCCATCATATGTACTATTTCCATAATATGTACTATGTCCATAATGTACATAGAAGGTACTGAAAGCGCGGGCCTGCAGACTGTCACAGAAAATCGTACCATCGATGCTCAATTTATTAGTCTTATCTACAAATTACATATGGTTAGCTAGACCCTAACTTGCACGGTAATATGCTCAATTGTTGAAGGATTGAATTGTTTGATGCTGAAACTAAAGGTGAGAAATTGACAAAATATTTGCATTATATTGTTATGAGAATAATGTATTGATGTGACAACATAAATTTATAATAGTTGCAAGAACACAATAATAGTTATGAAAATATAGATAATAGTTGCAAGACAAGAATTGATGTTTTGTGAAAATAGTGTTACCGAAATAGTATTTATAGTTGCAAGAAGTGTTTATACCTGTAATTGAAAAACAAAATTTCACATTAAAACAAACATGTACCCAACACTAAATATTGTGCATCTCCATGTGTCCCGTACACATTATTCCTTAGCTCGACAAATGTCTTAGTTGATTATAATGTTATTCGTGTATCCTTCGTTATACTCTAGGAGCTAGCTGTAGTTGAGTATGCACTTTTATGTGCACTCAGTTTGACTTTGGATCTTTGTTCCTTGTGGTCTGGACATGAAAAAAAGTTTGGTGACATGCTCTGGATCAGGTGCAGGAAGTCGCCATCTTGGATTGAAAATGGCCGCCATGCACAACATATTTCATCCAATATCTCAGCTCCTGGTAGGGATAGGCTCATGAAAATGGTGGCTATACCAACATTTTCATGATCAAGGGTTCCAATAATGTAAGTTTCAACAATGTCAGATGGCCGCCATCTTGGATTCCAATATGGCCGCCTTATAATACCTATTTTCTTACAAATCTCTGTTTCTATTGCAGATAGAGTCATCAAACTGATGGATATACCCATGTTTTCATGGGCAAGGAATCCGATAAAGGCATTTTCAACAAAGATTGGTAGCCGCCATCTTGGATTCCAATATGGCCGCCTTATAATACCTATTTTCTTCCATGTCTCCGTTTCTATTGCAGATATAGTCATCAAACTGGTGACTATACTCAGGTTTTCATGGGCAAGGAATCCAATAATGCAATGTAATGACAGTTTCAACAATGATTGACGGCCGCCATCTTGGAATCAAATGATACGTCATTGAAAAGGCTACACACTATACAAAACAAAGCCCTAAAACTAATAACTTGGTGTTTTAGTTACACAAACTCGATGCCATTGCTAGTGGAAACAGCGGAAATACCAATTGATTTACGTAGAGAAATGAACATGCTTAAATACTGGGCACGAAGCAATAGACTAGGCAAAGAACTGCCAATTAACGAAAAGTTAGAATTAGAACCAATATATCAAAGTAGTTACAATAAGACATTCGAAAAAACGCACAAATTACCATATTCGCAAACTATTCTTAAATTATTAGAAGAATATGAATTAAAACAAATCAACATACAGCCACCAAACTATGAACAACTAATAAATATTCAAATGTCGAAACCTGACACTGAATTGACGGAATACATCTCAAGATCAGATCCCATTCCCAACAAATTATTTAAAGCACAAACACACATCGAAGATAACTATAGTAATTACACAAAATTCTATACGGACGGAAGCAAAAATATAGAAAAAATAATTACAGGTGCGGGTGTAGTAGGGTATGACGAAAACAACAAACATTACTTTACAAAAAAAGTTAAGCTAAATGACCACATATCAATCTACACATGCGAATTAATTGCAATCAATATAGCACTCGAGGAGGCACTCAAACAAAATTTCAAAAGAGTAGCAATATTCAGTGATAGCCTAAGCTCACTTCAATCCATAGACACAGGCACATCAAAAAATCGCCCTGAAACACTAAATCAAACACTGTTACTAACACATAATATACTAAACAACGGCGGAACAGTAACATTTGTATGGATACCCAGTCACGTGGGCATCCGTGGCAATGAGCATGCAGATTACTGCGCACGAGAAGCAAGTATCAATGGAGATCACATTCCGCTAAATCTTAGTGTAACAGAAGCATACAGTCTCATTACCACAAAAATTAAAAACAAATTTCCAAAACAATGGACCGAGTACAACAGCTCAAAATTTCACAACAAACACATATACCCTACAATACCTCCAAGTTTAAAAGTATATAGCACAAATGTGAATTTGGACCAAATATACACGAGATCAAAACTTGGCAATTCTCTATTAAAAGCTGAAAGATATATAGATAACAAAAAGTGCACATATTGCAACGAGTTAGAAACATTTGCACATGTATTCTTTACTTGTAGTAAGCACAAGACACAAAGACAAAAACTTGAAGCGGAGTTGTATAACATAGGTATAATAGTAATTAACAAAGAAACACTGCTTAATCCGCCCTCACCTTTCGAAGATAAGATAAGGAACACCCTATTTACCTACATCAAAGAAACAGGACTCGTAAACAACTTATAAAAACTCATAAAACTATCTGGAAATCCACCTCATAAGTGTTAAAATAAAAATTAATTTAAAAAAAAACAACAGTTAATCGTATGTGTATGGTTTGTCGTATGTATATCCGCCCTGAGAACGCGTCTTAGGCGTACACGCGCACATAAACAGGATAAACCGTGGATACCATGTACCTGACTGGCTTAGGCAGCAGGTCCAATAACCACTGGCTTTATACCATACGAACCATACATGTATGTGAACCTAATTCATTGGCGTATACGGCAATACACCCGTATAGATATATCTAAATAATGTATCGGTTACTATGCTGGGATACCTGACCGACTTAGGCGGCAGTACAATCAGATCAAAGAGGAAAGTCCTTTTAAATAGGCTATAAAGTCCGCGAGCGATATAGTTAAAACAAAGGCAAACGCACAGGAGAAAAATGGACCGATTCTTGCAACTGACTAGGGGTACGGAGAAAATTACATAACCGTAGAACAAATCGGTAGCCATTAATAAATCCCCAGTCACGACTACAATGCACGTGTGTATATCAGTATGAATAGATGAATGGGTGTAGTCATATATATAGATATAGACAATAGCTATGTGTATTTGGGTGATTATATATTAGTGTATTTATCTGTGTATGTAGTTATTTATGCACACATATGTATGCATTTGTATAAATACAGACATGTGCGTGCGGGTGTGTGTGTGGGGGGGGGGGTAAGAATTATTATTGTATATATATATAAAAACAAAAAAACAAAAAACACCAAAAATGATTATATAAATGTAAGAACATATATAGGCGTATGTATATATATGTACAGACAGGTGCATACGCATCAATGTGAGTGGGTAAGTGTTCTTACAATATATATATATGTACATACTACCAATATACAATACGAAAAACAAACAAAAAACAGAACAAAAACACCATAAATACTAGTATTATATATAAAATAATACATTAAAAATATACACAGTACTAGATATCACAACACAGCCTGTTCAATCTAATCTGGGATCTGGGCGATCACACATGGGAAGCCATTTTAAAACGAGTCGCATGGTATAAACACTAACTTATACATGGCAAGTACCACTGTTAACAGCACCTGACATAAAGAAGGACATGTTTGCACATATGCAAATACACATGTGATAAGAAAGCATATTCAACATATATTGATCGGATGACACAAAACACGCGCCAAGAACCCGAAATGCATGGGCTTGTAGTTCTTTCTGTGGCATATAATCTAGCTCATACATTAAAAGCCATTTCTTAGTAAAACAGGCAGTACGAATGAACATAAAACTTTCAGACGTAACAAAAAAGTAAATTTTAGATTTTTAGAACTTCAAAGATTCGAAATTCGAAAATTAAAACAAGTGAATCGATCCTGGACTACAGAGAACAATAATGCGGTCGACACCCGAGATACACGTCTATAAACATAAAGAAACAAGAGTAGGACTAACGGAAGCACATTACACTGGTTCCATTAACCACCAGTGCAACCGTCATAGTTTGAGATTAAATTATACAAACTTTAGGCATTAAATACACAGCGCCAAAATCAGCTGTTTTTATGAAAAGTTATCCCTTTGGTATTACAAAATATATCTTTAAGACGTGAGGGATACACGTCGGTGTCAAGCCTCAACAGGTGAGCATACTTTGTACGCTCACGTACAGTGCCTCCGGGCGGGCAGACCTTCATAAACTCGGGGGGGGAAATGTATATATAGTAACATATACATATTATAAAGTTTCAAAGTTGTATTTGTTTAAATCTAGAAATCTCAGACCCATGTGGCATAAACAAATGTGACGACAGCAATTCACTATGTCAATATATCTAATTAATTTATACAAATTTATTTTAGCTCGATTGCGAAACATGTTCTTTCAACTTATATTAATCACTATTAAGTATGTAATACTAAAGCAAATATTTGAAAACAAAAAACATTTGATAATATGTGATAATATAGAAGAAGAATGCTTTAATAACAGATGCCATTTTAACCCACTTTAAAATGATATTCATGAAATTATTAAGAATGTATTAAGTAAATATTAAGTTTATTATTAATATATAAACAAAATTATTTATTATATAGATACATAATCTGAAAACTATATATATATATAGCCAATGGGACTTTAATTTGCAACTGTAATTGTATATCATAACCGTAAACTACTAGTTTACGTGGAACTCGTGATAGCGCAATGGTAGCGCATTCGCTCCATAAAATCCTAGACCCGACAACAATCTTTTTATAAGTATAACCCAAGACGTAGGATGTAACTCTACATCCAACATGAGCATGTCATATACAAGTTTGACATATTTATGACTTTCGCAGTGTAATATTTTCAACCAAATATTTTCAACCAATACAATTTCAAAATATATATAAACAATCAGCTATCTCCTACCCAATACTTCATATACAAAATCATTATATTTAAATTCCACGTTGCCTCTTCTCTCTCCCTCGTGGCGATGGATTCCACCAGGAATGAGGTCTCAAGAGTGATTTATATAAGTTGAAATAACTTGTTTCGCAATCGAGCTAAAATAAATGTGTATAAACTATAGTTGAGGATCGGTAAAACAAGTTTATCAAATAATTGAAGTCTATGTTTAATACTAACATCAAAATAATTAAATAAATAACTATTTGATTTAAAAATTGCTTTCTGGGCTTGACCTGCCAATGTTATTTGTGTTTCAGGAAATGAGCCGCCCTGAGTAAAAACTATGCCTAGATATTTAAATGATTTTACAATTTCTATAAGCTGACCATTATATGTAAAACTAAGATTTCTGGGTAACATACCAGCTTTTCGAAATAACATAACCTTCATTTTCTCCACGTTTACTTTTAACTTCTGTCACAAAATGACTCTTGTATTAATGAACACATTATTATAACCCTAAGTCGGGGCCTCATTTTCCCATTTTATAGAAGGGGTTTTCCAATCAAGGTAAACACATCTTCGAAGATCCAGGTATAAGTGGAGTATAAGGGGAGGTATGGTGATCTAAGGGGATCCAATCTTCTTGGATGTTATAGGGGAACTATTTAAAGCGTTTCCTGGATAAAATCGGACAGAGATAACATAATAAGGTTTATTTCTGTGTAACCTATTGTAATAAATCCATATACCAGGGCCTCTATAAACTAGTTTATTTTACATATCACATGATAACGGTAGCACAGGGATTTAGTGAATTGTGAGATTAGCATGGGGCTGAACAACTATTTAACACAGTAAGAGACCTGACATATTACCATTCACTTCAAACGACACAACACGAACTGACCGTGAGTGGAGCAAACGTTGTGAGAATTTGGTCAGAGCGAAATGCGGATTTGATCAAAGTGCAATTTATAGATATTTCTTTTTAAACTCAATTTGGCTACTATTCTCGCTGTATATTTATAGCCAAATTGTGCAAGGAATCTTGACTGTTTTCACCAGCCTACAGAAGGTGGTGTCTTTTGCGTTATAGCTATTCGAGTAAATTATTGCAATGGTTTAGTATATCGTTTACTTTCACTGGAGTGCGAAACAAGTTCATTATGTAGAACTGACCGGGGTTTCATTCATTGTAAATTAGTAACCAGGTGGTTATTTATACAACTATAGTTCGCCCGATGGCGAAACATGTTCCATTGGAATAAGGAGTCTAAGGCATGTTACTAGGTTGCATACTTTGAATGTAATTACTTTATATTGTTACTTTATATTGTCATGGATGTATAAATGTGAATGTCACTGAGATATCGTCCGTCTGATGTATGAATGGTGCCAGTCCGATACATTATACGGCATCCGTCCGTTATGAACTAATGTAACCATACACCGCGTACAGTGAATAATTAAGGTGTTATGTACACAGCTTACAGTGTACAATTGACGTATTATGTATATACTCGTGTATGAGGGAACTTGATTGATATAATGGAACTTTGTCGATGTAATCACATAATTGATAAGATGTCACGAAACTGTATGTATTTACGCGGAAACTGGTGAATTAGATGCGAAGGGCACTATGAGATAGGAGCTGAGCCTACACCAGGTGGAACCGACTTAGTGAAGTCACAGGTATGGAATACCAATGAACATGCATACTAGATGCTCGTCTTTAATATGACGTACTTATAAAATTGTAGCCGCACGCAACATGGAGTGGAGTGTGAGATGCTAACAGCTGGGGAACTGCCAATGTGTGGATAGCCGTCAAAGGACGTCACCCACGTAATCGCCAGATGAGCGACGACAGACCCACCAGGCTAAGCAACTAACAGTGGAACTGCAGACCGGAACGACCCGGAGTTACCACGTGACCGGACAACCAGGAAACCGGCATAGGAGGTTGGCCCGACACGCTTAAGAGCGAACCAACCCAGATATATGTAAAAACGTTACATCATTGAAATAGTCCGCGAATGATTAAATAAATCGACAAGTGTATAACCAGCAAAGAGAACTAACAACGGAACACGTGAACTTTTCAGGCCGCCAAATGACGTTTCAGTCATTACATCTTGCATCTATATATAGTATCATCATTCATTTATATGTAAATAAATTGTAGATATTGTACATGGTCTTAGTATTCTACCATAGTGAGTAATCCCCCTTGGATCATCTTGTGTCAACTTCCATCTTTCACAATATTCTACCAATATATCAAAACCATTCTGTAAGCCTTCCGCTGTTTCTGATAAAATGATATCATATGCATACAATAATATAAACAGCTGTGTCATATACATATCAATAGCGTTATACCCATGTAGTATAACATGTTCTTCTATAGCATTTAAAAAGATAGAAAAGGGGATAAACATTCACCCTGTCGTACCCCAAGCAAACAAGGAAACTCATTACTAATGTATTATATTGTTTAACTTTAAGTTTTAATATATTATATTGTTTAACTTTATATGTTATACTACTGTACATAGTTTTAATACCTTTTAATATTTTACCTCTAATACCTAATTTAATAAGTTTGAACAATTAATTATCACGAACAACGTAGTCAAAAGCGTTGCTAAGATCAACTACCCCTGTATACAATTTCTTTCCATTATTGATCATATGTGTAAGAAGTCCATGTAGTACAAACATGTTATCCACAGTACTCATATGGGTTCTGAAACCAGCTTTGCCTCAATATATACGTTGTAATATTCAACCCAATTTTTAAGTCTGTTATTAATAATTCTGGTGAAAAGTTTACCGAGTAGGCCTACACTTAGCAAAGTAATACCACTACAATTGTGTGGGTCATTTTACTACCCTTCTTCTGCAATAGTATGACATATCCCTCTGACCAACTATAGAGGAAGAATCCGGTGTCAAATATTTGATTCAACAAAACAAACAAAAACAACACAATACCCTGTTTACCATGAATAAAATATTCATTTAACAAATTGTCTGGCCCGCTACTCCGCACAGACTGTAACTGCGAGATAGCTGTATAAATGTCTGCTTCATTTATATGTACATCTAATTCATGAAACATGGTTTGAAAATCATGCTTACCTATCTTTCATTAATATATATAATGTCCTCATCTGGATTAAAAAACTGATCCTCAGGAATATTTATAGATTTGGAATAATCTTAAAAAGTAGACAAGCTCACATTACTCGTTTTTATACCAGATGCAGACTTTAACATAATCCAGTAACAGTTTGCATTTTTAAAACAAGTGCTTGGTATTTTCAATATCAAACTGTCGTTTACATGTTCTAATTTCATTCTTATATGAAGTTCTAGCTGTAGAGACAACTGGACGTTATTTTCATATGAATTACAAACCCAATATGTATGTAGACACAACTGAAATATTATATGTTTATCTTCACATATGTCAGTAAACCATGGATTATTAGACGTTTCAATAACAGAATTATCTGTTGTACAATGTGGTATATTGTTAGCAAACAATGGCTATGCAACTGAGTCTAAACTTGTAAGAAGCTCATTAATACATGATTCGACCTCCAGTTCAGTATTGCTATTATGAGTTGTGTTACATAATACAACAAGCTTGCTCTGTACATCACGAGAGCCTAAGTTAGCTATAAACGATTCTTTACATTCATCTTTCCATTTACTTTTAATTCTAATATGTTGATGCGTATTTTGGATATT
The DNA here is from genome assembly GCA_014843695.1 of Archivesica marissinica. Taxonomy (NCBI): domain Eukaryota; kingdom Metazoa; phylum Mollusca; class Bivalvia; order Venerida; family Vesicomyidae; genus Archivesica; species Archivesica marissinica. Next base: position 37,329,586 of record CM026386.1, on the reverse strand, counting down.
ATTATCTGCTGTACCAATATTAGAAAAGGTGAAATGAATACTACAATGGTCCGAAAAGAGGTTCGGATCTCCGACATCAAAGCTTGTAATACAATCAAACATTCTTTCAGATGCTAACACATAATCTATTAGACTAGTTCCTTGGTGTCCTACAAAAGTAAATTGGCCAATACCAAAGTCATTTCCGGTCACCCCATTCAAAATACATAGGCATGTGTGTATACAGAAGTCGAGCAAAGCAACACCATTATTATTAACATGACAACAATGGTCAGTAATATAATCACCAGGTAAAACATCTATAAACGTATTGTTGTTATCATAAAGTTACGTAATCCGGATTATCAGAAGTTCTGCTATTAAACTCTCCAGCGCAAATTAAATTACAAGCGCAATTACATTCGTTATAAATAGAAGCTACTGAATCGAGAAGCCTATCAAAAACGTTTACATCATGTATATTAAATCTACTAGGCATACTACCTTCTGGCACAATATAGCAAAGACCAACAAATACATCGTCTTTCAATTTAAATGTTTGCCCATGGTACAAAATGCATGGGTTTGTAACCTTTTGTTGAATAAACTAGCATCATATATATGTATAAGTGGGCTGATCCAGGACACATGCACCGACAGACCCCACCGGCCGTCGGTACCCTGTTCTCAATCAGAGCTCCAAACCCGGTCCTAGCGTTGCGGGACCACTCCTGTATGCGGTGCCGTTTTTCTATTTATTCAGTAGGCTATTTATGGATATCCATACTTCCATTTGAGCTCCAACGGGCTACACTTCACCTTTTAGTTTAATCATATGTTATTGCAAATCATTATTATATATGTCATGCATAAACCGATAAAATACATAATATGAACATGCAAATGGTTTGGGCCACTCAAGTTTTAACAACATTAGACAACGGCCCGCTAGCCCAACCAACTGTATTCCGTGTGAAAACAAAATTTCGGTTTGCAACACGTTATTAACTAATACATCTATATACATGTATTCAGACGAAAGTGTTTTGTTGTTGTTGCTGTTGTTGTCGTCATCATTAAAGAACGAATTGTTTGTGCTAGCCAAATTTGCACAAATTCATCTTTTAACTCCGCGCTAATTTTATCTTAGCCTCGTTTTCATATTGAGGTTTTCGAACAGCTGTTTAGCATACGAGAAAATGTTCTTCTGATGGCTCTTGTAGCGGTAAACAACGGTTCAAATTTACATGGTTTAGGGACTAACGACGTAAAGACAGCATTTATCTATATACGTGTGAATCAAACGTATTTGTATTTATAATTATATGTGATTCAATTAAACGATTATATCTGTAACCGTGTATTTTTTACAGAGGAAACATTGTCGTTCCGGTTTTGTTTACGTTTTAGAAACGAATGAAATGACGTAATTGTAATATATAAACATAAACAAACAAACATTTCTCCTTTATGATAATAATGTTACGGCATTCATTAACATATATCAGCTTAGCGTAAATTTACTCTAGCTAAAGCATTAATATGATTAAACAATGTACGTCTGCACTATTTATCTTTTGTTGATGTTTGTTTACCAAGCATGGAAACAATTGAATACATGAATGATGGCAATGCATTTTGATTTTTTTCTTTGTTGTATATTTACTGTACAATTACGTTAACATATTAAAGAAAACTGTCATGAAATTCAATGTCATGACATTTTAATTTATTGGGGCTGTCAAGTGTCACTTCCAGGAAGTGCAAGTCATGATGTTATTAATTTATGGGAGCTGTCAGATGCAAATTACATGTCTACATCCCCAGGATGGGTTTGAAATTAGGGGAAGATAGATAGTCATGACATTATTAATTTATTACAACTGTCACTTCCAATCCTATGTGAACTTTTCAAAAAGTCTCTGCAGACCAGTACCCTACCTGATATCTGGAAAATGGCAAATGTAGCCCCTATTTATAAAAAAGGCACAAAGTCCGACCCTGCAAACTACCGACCAATCTCTCTTACCTGTATCCTGTGCAAAACACTGGAACACATTGTCTCATCTAGCGTAACAAAGCACTTCACACAAGCCAACCTCTTCTATGAACTACAACATGGTTTCCGAGAAAAAAGGTCATGTCAAACCCAACTCCTCATGCTAATAGACGACATCCTCAAATCCATAAACCAGAGAAGTCAAGTTGACTTAATACTCCTTGACTTCTCAAAAGCCTTTGATATGGTCAACCATGAAAAGCTCCTGTATAAGCTACATTATTATGGCATAAGGGGTCAAACTCTCTCATGGATTAAAAGCTTCCTAGACAACAGGTCACAGTCCGTCGTAGTCAATGGCTCTAAGTCAAGTACCATACCAGTCTCCTCCGGTGTCCCACAGGGTTCGGTCCTCGGACCACTCCTCTTTCTCATATACATCAATGACCTCCCAGATTTTGTCAAACACTCTAAAGTCCGCCTCTTCGCCGATGACACAGCTCTTTATCTTTCTCTGACTGTTTCTTCTCATTCCAGCCTACTACAGCAAGACTTACACCAGCTTGAACAATGGGAATCCAAATGGGAAATGAAATTCAATCCATCAAAGTGCCAGGTTATTCAGATCACCAAACGCAAACTAGTCATATCCACGAAATATCGTCTGCATAATACCTTCTTAGAAACTGTTTCTTCAGCAAAATACCTGGGAGTAACAATATCAAGTGATTTAAACTTTAACAAACACATAGACAACATCAGCAAAAAAGCAAGTCAAACATTGGGTTTTCTAAGACGAAACATCAAAGTACACTCAGAAAGGTTAAAATCAACAGCATACAAGACACTGGTAAGGCCCCAGCTTGAGTATAGCTCCACGATTTGGTCACCGTATACGGCAGTTCTCATAGACCAGCTTGAGTCTGTACAGCGCAGAGCTGCCCGCTGGGCCAAACAAGACTACGGCCGAACGTCCAGTGTCACAGAAATGTTGAACTCCCTAAATTGGAGACGCCTTGACCTTCGTCGCATCGACCAAAGATTGGTTATGTTCCACAACATCCTCCATAACCAAGTTGCCATTCAAGCTGAAAACTACCTTACCCCAAATACAAGATCTTCCAGAACATCCCATTCCCAAGCATTCCGACAGATCCAAACAGTGACTGACTACCATAAATATTCCTTCTTTCCAAGAACCATTGTCCACTGGAATGCTTTGCCCCCAGATATTGTCACCTTGTCTGGCCCACAGTTCAGTCTGGCTGCAAGTCGGATTGAACATGTTTCTCCCTAAATAAACCTGCCCTGTTCTTAACCTGTTTTTAACCAACCTAACATCATTCTTTTTATCATCTTTTATTTCATCTCTTACTAACATTCTTGTCAGTTGACGCGCGTCAAAGTCTAAGGTCCCCATCAGGGGTTTGACTAATAGGAAGATAGATAGATAGATAGAAGTGCAACGTCATGACGTTATTAATTTTAGGGTGCTGTCACCCGGCTCTTATACCCCGCTCAATACTTTCCTCCTCCAAACACCTGCCAGTGCCAGGCTATTTTGAAAAGATTTGTTCCACAGCATTCTTAAAAACAATAGTCAATGTCAACCACTAATCTGGAAATTACCTAAAGTTGACCCATCTAGAGTGGTGGAACCTATGCTCGGTGTATTCCTATGCTCGGCGTATTTTCCATTTTCATCCGTATTTAAAATATTTATATAGTTCTAGGTTAATTTCGCTGACAGAGCTGAAGCATGGTTCAATAGCATTCAGTTGAGTGTATCGGTAGGCTAATGCAACTGTCACGTGACTGGTCATGCAGACGAATATACCATTTCTGATTAAGACCAATAAATGGTTTTATTCAATGATGTACTATATCAAAATAAGATATTCAACAAGTTATGGTGAATAAATAAAAAATAACAAGTACGCCATGCATAGGTGCCCTGAAGTATCAAGTTCATCATATAAATAGGTGCCGTTGCGATAGCTGAATTGAGCAGCAAGCTCACATGATGAAGCTAAAACTGTCGAGATTTTTTTAAAAGTTGTTTTCAATACTTCAGAAAATAATAATATATGGCATGTGCAATTAACATTTTATATGTGGGATTTACGCCGAGCATAAGTTCCACCACTCTATGCAGTCTGTAGATCAGACTGGTTATAGTGAATCTCAGTTCTTGAAAAGTATGACAATGAAGAACTGTAGTTATAGGTTATATAGAGGGCACTAACCATTGAAGAACTGTAGTCATAGGTTATATAGAGGGCACTAACCATTGAAGAACTGTAGTCATAGGTTATATAGAGGGCACTAACCATTGAAGAACTGTAGTCATAGGTTATATAGAGGGCACTAACCATTGAAGAACTGTAGTCATAGGTTATATAGAGGGCACTAATGATAGAGAACTGTAGTCATAGGTTATATAGAGGGCACTAACAATAGAGAACTGTAGTCATAGGTTATATAGAGTGCACTAACAATAGAGAACTGTAGTCATATGTTATATAGAGGGCACTAACAATAGAGAACTGTAGTCATATGTTATATAGAGGGCACTAACAATAGAGAACTGTAGTCATATGTTATATAGAGGGCACTAATGATAGAGAACTGTAGTCATAGGTTATATAGAGGGCACTAACAATAGAGAACTGTAGTCATATGTTATATAGAGGGCACTAACAATAGAGAACTGTAGTCATAGGTTATATAGAGTGCACTAACAATAGAGAACTGTAGTCATATGTTATATAGAGGGCACTAACGTTAGAGAACTGTAGGCATATGTTATATAGAGGGCACTAACGATAGAGAACTGTAGTCATATGTTATGTAGAGGGCACTAACGATAAAGAACTGTAGTCATATGTTATATAGAGGGCACTAACAATAGAGAACTGTAGTCATAGGTTATATAGAGGACACTAACAATAGAGAACTGTAGTCATAGGTTATATAGAGGGCACTAATGATAGAGAACTGTAGTCATAGGTTATATAGAGGGCACTAACGATAGAGAACTGTAGTCATAGGTTATATAGAGGGCACTAACAATAGAGAACTGTAGTCATAGGTTATATAGAGGGCACTAACGATAGAGAACTGTAGTCATAGGTTATATAGAGGGCACTAACGATAGAGAACTGTAGTCATATGTTATATAGAGGACACTAACAATAGAGAACTGTATTCATAGTTTATATAGAGGGCACTAACGATAGAGAACTGTAGTCATAGTTTATATAGAGGGCACTAACGATAGAGAACTGTAGATAGAGGGCACTAACAATAGAGAACTGTAGGCATTGGTTATATAGAGGGCACTAACAATAGAGAACTGTAGTCATAGGTTATATAGAGGGCACTAATGATAGAGAACTGTAGTCATAGGTTATATAGAGGGCACTAATGATAGAGAACTGTAGTCATATGTTATATAGAGGGCACTAACAATAGAGAACTGTAGTCATAGGTTATATAGAGGGCACTAACAATAGAGAACTGTAGTCATAGGTTATATAGAGGGCACTAACGATAGAGAACTGTAGTCATAGGTTATATAGAGAGAACTAACAATAGAGAACTGTAGTCATAGGTTATATAGAGGGCACTAACAATAGAGAACTGTAGTCATAGGTTATATAGAGGGCACTAACGATAGAGAACTGTAGTCATAGGTTATATAGAGAGAACTAACAATAGAGAACTGTAGTCATAGGTTATATAGAGGGCACTAACGTTAGAGAACTGTAGTCATAGGTTATATAGAGGGCACTAACGATAGAGAACTGTAGTCATAGGTTATATAGAGAGAACTAACAATAGAGAACTGTAGTCATAGGTTATATAGAGGGCACTAACAATAGAGAACTGTAGTCATAGGTTATATAGAGGGCACTAACGATAGAGAACTGTAGTCATTGGTTATATAGAGGGCACTAACAATAGAGAACTGTAGGCATTGGTTATATAGAGGGCACTAACGATAGAGAACTATAGTCGTAGGTTATATAGAGGGCACTAACAATAGAGAACTGTAGTCATATGTTATATAGAGGGCACTAACAATAGAGAATTGTAGTCATATGTTATATAGAGGGCACTGACGATAGATGTATTTGAATACATTCTTGGAATATTCATAATCGTATTCAAGCTTTTGAAAGTAATCATATTCGATAAGCATGCACGTTTGTTTATCTGTTCTATTATGGTAATGTTGGTTAAAGTTATTTATTACTCTTCAATGCAGTTTCCAGTAATTTGATATGATAACGGTGCCGTAAATATATTGTGATAGTTCCGATCTATATATATATCTAAACACATACCGTTCACATATCTCACGATTCTTAAAATAAATTCCAAAAGCTGTGCGTTCGGTACGATAATGTGCAATGGATCTGTAGAAGACGCGGAATTGGAGGAATTTTTCAACAATTTACACCATTTAACTATGTTGAATTTCTTAACACACAGTAAGACTAACAGCAAAATACGATATGAAAATCTATTGAACAAATGTGTTATTCCAAATCTGGACATGTCTGTGTAAAGTTAAAATCACCCATCATGAAATTACTCAATTGACTGGATAAAAATGATAAAACGAAATCAATGACAATCCGTAAACAAAAAAGTGACTGAAAACATTGTTTTTAAGCGGAATTAACCAGGTATTCAGCGTAATAAAATTGTTGTTTCGTTTGTTGACAGGGTTCATGAGTATATAGTTGCAGTGAGGAGTAATATTCCCGGAGCCGCAGGCACTATATACTTATATGCCCTGTCAAACAAACTGCAGTCAAGAGTAATATTCCCGGAGCCGCAGGCACTATATACTTATATGCCCTGTCAAACAAACTGCAGTCAAGAGTAATATTCCCGGAGCTGCAGGCACTATATACTTATATGCCCTGTCAATAAACTGCCGTGAGGAGTAATATTCCCGGAGCCGCAGGCACTATATACTTATATGCCCCGTCAACAAACTGCAGTCAGGAGTAATATTCCCAGAGCTGCAGGCACTATATACTTATATGCCCTGTCAATAAACTGCAGTCAGGAGTAATATTCCCGGAGCCGCAGGCACTATATACTTATATGCCCTGTCAATAAACTGCAGTGAGGAGTAATATTCCCGGAGCTGCAGGCACTATATACTTATATGCCCTGTCAGCAAACTGCAGTGAGGAGTAATATTCCCGGAGCCGCAGGCACTATATACTTGTATGCCCTGTCAATAAACTGCAGTGAGGAGTAATATTCCCGGAGCTGCCGGCACTATATACTTATATGCCCTGTCAACAAACTGCAGTCAGGAGTAATATTCCCGGAGCCGCAGGCACTATATACTTATATGCCCTGTCAATAAACTGCAGTCAGGAGTAATATTCCCGGAGCCGCAGGCACTATATACTTATATGCCCTGTCAATAAACTGCAGTCAGGAGTAATATTCCCGGAGCTGCAGGCACTATATACTTGTATGCCCTGTCAACAAACTGCAGTCAGGAGTAATATTCCCGGAGCAGCAGGCACTATATACTTGTATGCCCTGTCAATAATCTGCAGTCAGGAGTAATATTCCCGGAGCCGCAGGCACTATATACGTATATGCCCTGTCAACAAACTGCAGTCAGGAGTAATATTCCCGGAGCCGCAGGCACTATATACTTATATGCCCTGTCAATAAACTGCAGTCAGGAGTAATATTCTGTCAACAAACCAAATAACATATCAAATTTTGTTGTAAAGTATAAATATATCCCAATATTTGTAATTTGAAGCAAATGTTAATTAATGAACCCATCACTTTCATACTTATAAATATGTAGGTACCGGGCTGCAATTAGTCAAGTGTCCTGTCCTTTCACCATTGCTTGATATAGTTTAACAATCGTCTTATAAGAGTACAACTTTTAATGTAAATAATTATCTTTATTCTGCAGAAAAATGAGATCTCTCATGTAAGTGGACATTATACAAGGGCCATGACAAATGTAATGGATTCCCGGTCCAGCTGGGACAGTCTACCACATCAACGTTCGTTGCTGAATCACAAACACATGTTACTTCCTCACACATTCAACTCAAGCTGCGATGAAACGGGACCTGCAGGTATTTGTCCTTGGTCACCACAGTAAACTAAATTGTTGCATTTAGTTCTGCCATGTGGTTCGGTCAGAACTTGATTTGACTGGTACCCCAGTTTTCACGAAACTCTGCCAGAATGTGTCTGGCACTGTCTGCCATCGGTCAGGCAATTGATTAACATGTACTTAAAATTCAAAATGATTTTGTCTGACTGCTGGATTTTTTATCTCACATGTCAGGCAATCCTACTGGATACGGGAAGTTTTGTACCCTGCTTAATTTGCAACACTGACCATTATGTCTGTTTCTACCTGAATGTTGCAATAGGTACTGGTATTGTCAGATTAATGCTGTATACAGTCAAACCTGTCTTAAGCAGGCAGCCAAATGGGAATCCAAGAAAGTAGCTGCTAAGTGCGTAATAGAGGGCAAATGTATAATAAATCAACATATTGGGAATCTAGAAACTGGCTGCTTAATACAGATTGACTGCTTAATGGATGTGACCAGTAACACAGGTCACTGTGCATAATTTAGCGAGGAGGGATTTCGGAAGAAAATTCGCCACTGAACTACCTCTGTCACTTCTCGCTATTTGAGCTCTGCATAGTTTGTTACATTCTCAACCTTTGTATTGGACAGGAGCAGCCACCAGCCATAACATGAGTGCTGCTTCTGCTATGGATTCAGGATTTTTCGACCAATTAAATTTTGAAAAGCTTAACCTGAACTCGAGCTGTAGTAGCGATAAGCTGGCAGGCTTGGATGACCTAGTGAACAAAATCGTAGATGATGACGTTTCCGTGTTTGGTATTGGAGGATTCGGTCCATCGAATGGCTCTGACAACAAAAGCACATCAGATTCTCGTAACCTTGATGACCGGTAAATGAGCTGATTTTAATTCCCTGGTTATATTCAACTATTACTTTACATTAATATTGTTTTGTCCAATTATGTGCATTTTGTTAGTGACTGGATACAAAATTGGTTGCGGTACATGTATTTCTGTAGATTATATGTATACATAATTATGTGCTAAAATGAGTGAAATACTTAGTATGGAGTGTAAGACCCGTCAGGATCATGATTTTGCTGTGTCATTTAGCAAGGCATTCTATTGACAATGCTTAATATTTGTTTGATAGGAAAATAATATAGTTTATACAAATTTGTTTTACCTCGATTGCGAAACAACTTCATACAACATTAGTTTAATGGATATAAACATCAGCAGAATGTGTTACAGAAAAATGTCAGGTCAGGTCAGGTTGCCTAAGTGCAAAATCGGAACGGCTACATCTGGACACAAACTCCAGGCCTTTCACACCTGAAGTGAACATGCTATCACGACTTTGATACAAGAATTTACAGAGGTCTGTTATAGAAGGCAGGCTGGGTGGCCAATATCTATCCGCTAAGCATCAGGGCTCGACACTAACCACTGCCCGATTGCCCGGGGCAGGTAAATGTTGGCGGCGGGCAAGTACTTGTTGTTACTCGCTTGCCCGACGGGCAACTAGTTTTAAAAAATAAAAAAAATAAAAAAAAATAAAATAAAAAAAACTAGTTTTTGTTTCAATATTTTACGAAACGATAGCTACTCTTGCTCGACAATAATAACGTAAGCCTTTTTTCTCAACCACCCAACTGAATAATGACATCAACCACGCGTTTTGACCCTAAGCTCAGTGTTTTGGCTCCAATATCTGAATAGCAAACAGCATAGAGTCTGATCAGATGGTATGTTCTGTGTAATCTGATATGGCTCTATGCTGTTTGCAAAAACGAGTATACTCGTTTCCAGCGCAGTAATGGTCAATGAATGATTTCATCATCATTTGATAATCAGCCAAATAGTTCGAGAGCTAGTCTATACTAATTTATTTTAAGCTCGATTATCAAACAAGTACTACAACTTCGATTAATCATGGCATGCTTACATCTGTTCCTGGGACCAACCACAGTACTACACAATTTTGGATAAAGTTTCTTGCTCAAGGAAACAATGGTAGGGCTCGAACTCATTGGGATTGTTTGTGATACAGCTGCACACAGCATCACATAAGATTTAGAGTGGTGCAATATTAAGCACGATTTGGGATATCTTTGCTTTTTCTTCCAAAATGCACAGCCAGAAAACAGTAATGTTATGAACCTGTATACAGTGTTGAAAAATTAAATATGAACAAATAATCAGAAGTAAAACTTCGGGCAGGTGAAAATCTCATTCGGGCAGGTAAATCTGCAGTCATGGTTGCCCGAAGGGCAACCAAGGTAAAACATTAGCGTCGAGCCCTGAGCATGTTAATCTCTATGAACAAATGTTATATGTATTTATGTATATTTATCGTTGCTACCGGTTGCCCATAATTTATCTCTTGCAGAGATAGTCAATTTAGATTCTGGAGAATAGTGCAAAGATACAGACCCATTCCAGAGTCTCCGCTAGTTCATTTACTTGCACGGTGTAAAGTACCGACACGAGACCTCGGTTTAAAGTCCATCTGAAAGACCGTTAAAATCATCAGGGTTAGGCAGGGGATTGAACATTTATTTACCTATATACACAAACGGATACAACTCGCCTCATGACAATTATGTCAGGTGTCTCCTTCTGGCACTATATCAATCACAGTAAAAGCAATACGTTGTAGAGTGGTGGAACCTATGCGCTCGGCGTAAATCGCACTGGCCAGTATAAAATGTTAATTGCACTTGCCGTATATTATTATTTTCTTAAGTCGTGAAAACAACTTTCAAAACACTGTTGTTGATAGTTTTATCTTCATCACGTGACCTTGCTGCTCAATACAGCTATCGCAATGGTGTCTTGTCGGCACCCGTTTATATGGGGAACTCAAGACTTCAGGGCAGAAATACGCCGAGCATAGGTTCCACCACTCTACCTGATTACAGAGGGTGTAAATACTTTGTATATACATAATGTTTGTGTAACATACTACAGGAATGCAGACTTCAGTCTCAGCAGTGTGTGGTCGGCAGGCCTAGAAGACAGTGCCACCCTACGAGCTTCCGATGTTAGAAGCCCGCTACCATTTGCAGCTCAGTTGCACAGTACGCCCAATTACTGGGATGATAGACTGTATAAGCACTCTAACCAGACTACTAGACCTGCATCGAGCAACAGTGCTGTAGGCAGCTCAGTACTACAGGTGAGATGTAATGTTCAGTTCTCCCTGACCCATTTCTCTCCCTCTCTAACCATGCCCTCTCCCTCTCTAACCCATGCACTCTTTAACCCAGCACTATCCTTCTCTAACCCTGCTCTCTCCCACTCTAGCCATCCATGCCATCTCTAACCGTGCTCTCTTTAACCCGGCACTCTCCCTCTCTAACCATGCACTCTCCCCCTCTAACCCTGCCCTCTCCCACTCTAGCCATCCATACCATCTCTAACCCTGCTCTGGTCAACCTGGCACTCTCCTTCTCTAACCATGCATTCTCCCCCTCTAACCCTGCCCTCTCCCACTCTAGCCATTCATGCCATCTCTAACCCTGCTCTCGTCAACCCGACACTCTCCCTCTATAACCATGCACTCTCCCCCTCTTACCCTGCCCTTTCCCACTCTAGCAATCCATGCCATCTCTAACCCTGCTCTCCTTAACCCTGTACTCTCCCTCTCTAACTATGCCATCTCCCACTGTAGCCATGCCATCTCTAACCATGCCTTCTCCCTCTCTTTAAATCAATCTACCTTCTCTAGTCCTGTCCTCCCACTCTAACAATACATGCCCTCTCTAACACTGTTCTCTTTAACCCGGCACTCTCCCTCTGTAACCATGTCTACTCCCTCTCTTTACATCGATCCTCCCTCTCTAGCCCTGCCCTCTCCCACTATAGACATCCATGCCCTCTCTATCCCTGCTCTCTTTAACCCAGCACTCTCCCCCTCTAACCATGTCTTCTCCCTCTCTTTAAATCGATCTTCCCTCTCTAGCCCTACCCTCTCCCAAAGCTTGCTCTTCACATGATCAGAACACGAAATGGAGAACTGACCAGCATTCTATGCAGTTCCATGGAATGGAGATCTGATCAGCATTCTATGCAGTTCCATGGAATGGAGATCTGATCAGCATTCTATGCAGTTCCATGGAATGGAGTAATGACCAGCATTCTATGCAGTTCCATGAAATGGAGATGTGATCAGCATTCTATGCAGTTCCATGGAATGGAGATCTGATCAGCATTCTATGCAGTTCCATGGAATGGAGTTCTGACCAGCATTCTATGCAGTGCCACGGAATGGAGATCTTATCAGCATTCTGTGCAGTTCCATGAAATGGAGGTCTGACCAGCATTCTATGCAGTTCCATGGAATGGAGGTCTGATCAGCATTCTATGCAGTTCCATGGAATGGAGTTTTGATCAGCATTCTATGCAGTTCCATGAAATGGAGATCTGATCAGCATTCTATGGCAGTTCCATGGAATGGAGATCTGACCAGCATTCTATGTAGTGGAGGTCTGACCAGCATTCTATGTAGTGCCATGGAATGGAGGTCTGACCAGCATTCTATGTAGTTCCATGGAATGGAGGTCTGATCAGCATTCTATGCAGTGTCATGGAATGGTGAACTGATCAGCATTCTATGCAGTTACATGAAATGGAGGTCTGACCAACATTCTATGTAGTTCCATGTAATGGAGATCTGATCAGCATTCTATGCAGTTCCATGGAATGGAGTTTTGATCAGCATTCTATGCAGTTCCAAGGAATGGAGATCTGACCAGCATTCTATGCAGTTCCAAGGAATGGAGTTCTGACCAGCATTCTATGCAGTTCCATGGAATGGAGTTCTGATCAGCATTCTATGCAGTTCCATGAAATGGAGATCTGATCAGCATTCTATGCAGTTCCATGAAATTGAGATCTGATCAGCATTCTATGCAGTTCCATGGAATGGAGTTCTGACCAGCATTCTATGCAGTTCCAAGGAATGGAGTTCTGACCAGCATTCTATGCAGTTCCATGGAATGGAGATCTGATCAGCATTCTATGCAGTTCCAAGGAATGGAGTTCTGACCAGCATTCTATTCAGTTCCATGGAATGGAGTTCTGATCAGCATTCTATGCAGTTCCATGAAATGGAGATCTGATCATCATTCTATGCAGTTCCATGGAATGAAGTTCTGATCAGCATTCTATGCAGTGCCATGGAATGGAGGTCTGATCAGCATTCTATGCAGTTCCATGAAATGGAGATCTGATCAGCATTCTATGCAGTTCCATGGAATGGAGTTCTGACCAGCATTCTATGCAGTGCCATGAAATGGAGGTCCGACCAGCATTCTATGCAGTTCCATGGAATGGAGGTCTGAGCAGCATTCTATGCAGTTCCAGGGAATGGAGTTTTGATCAGCATTCTATGCAGTTCCATGAAATGGAGATCTGATCAGCATTCTATGGCAGTTCCATGGAATGGAGATCTGACCAGCATTCTATGTAGTGCCATGGAATGGAGTTCTGACCAGCATTCTATGTAGTGCCATGGAATGGAGTTCTGACCAGCATTCTATGTAGGTCCATGGAATGGAGGTCTGATCAGCATTCTATGCAGTGTCATGGAATGGCGAACTGATCAGCATTCTATGCAGTGTCATGGAATGGCGAACTGATCAGCATTCTATGCAGTTCCATGAAATGGAGATCTGATCAACATTCTATGTAGTTCCATGGAATGGAGGTCTGACCAGCATTCTATGCAGTGCCATGGAATGGAGATCTGACCAGCATTCTATGCAGTTCCATGGAATGGAGATCTGATCAGCATTCTATGCAGTTCTATGAAATTGAGATCTGATCAGCATTCTATGCAGTTCCATGAAATGAAGTTCTGATTAGCGTTCTATGCAGTTCCATGAAATGGAGATCTGATCAGCATTCTATGCAGTTCTATGAAATTGAGATCTGATCAGCATTCTATGCAGTTCCATGAAATGAAGTTCTGATTAGCGTTCTATGCAGTTCCATGAAATGGAGATCTGATCAGCATTCTATGCAGTTCTATGAAATTGAGATCTGATCAGCATTCTATGCAGTTCCATGAAATGAAGTTCTGATTAGCGTTCTATGCAGTTCCATGAAATGGAGATCTGATCAGCATTCTATGCAGTTCTATGAAATTGAGATCTGATCAGCATTCTATGCAGTTCCATGAAATGAAGTTCTGATTAGCGTTCTATGCAGTTCCATGAAATGGAGATCTGATCAGCATTCTATGCAGTTCCATGAAATGGAGATCTGATCAGCGTTCTATGCAGTTCCATGAAATGGAGTTATGACCAGCATTCTATGCAGTGCCATGGAATGGAGTTTCTGATCAGCGTTTTATGCAGTGCCATGGAATGGAGATCTGATCAGCGTTTTATGCAGTGCCATGGAATGGAGATCTGATCAGCGTTTTATGCAGTGCCATGGAATGGAGATCTGATCAGCGTTTTATGCAGTGCCATGGAATGGAGTTCTGATCAGCGTTTTATGCAGTGCCATGGAATGGAGATCTGATCAGCGTTTTATGCAGTGCCATGGAATGGAGATCTGATCAGCGTTTTATGCAGTGCCATGGAATGGAAATCTGATCAGCGTTTTATGCAGTGCCATGGAATGGAGTTCTGATCAGCATTCTATGCAGTTCAATGGAATGGAGATTTTTATACCTCTCTTGTTATACACTGTCTGTATTTCTGTCATACATCATGTAACTTAATACCTGCAAACCTATATCACCCACTCTTCATACTCACATAGATCTATTGGTGAATGCTCTCTTTGTTTAGGTCAGTCAGTATGGCAAAGGTTGTTTGACCTAGAAATCAAAACATCATTTCTGTTCAATAACTTTTGAAAAAGTTGGTATGCAGTCTTCAGATTTAATGGTAACATTGATGTTCGTCAGTTAATGGATGACCTTTATTAATTTTGGGGTCAAGGTCAACATATGCTAGGTAGAAAAACCATTTCCTGCTCTGCACATAGGTCTTTGTATGCTGATGAATGGTATTGCTTTTGAGGTCAATTGGTTAAAGGTCAATTTCATGTGACCTTGCTTTGAAAGCACCATGCACTACAATTCAACTACAATTATCAGGCGACATATTCCTTCTGTAAACTGGGGGAAGGTCGTAGCCGGTTCTTGGTTCAATAGTGGCAGAACCCGTCATGTTCTCTATGACCTGCATATTTTTGTGGTTGTTATCGTATATTCATCTCTGACGAATTCCCAAGGTGCATGCTGTTCTGTCAATATTGTCACCATCAATGATGAAACATCATAATTTCTGTTTTATTTAAGGTTGAATTTCATCTTGATTTAGGTCTTGATGAAAAAGACTATTCTCGGAAGTTAATCCTACATGATTTTGCATCAAATACTTGTTAATGATTACATTGTCAATATTTCATTCACAGAATACTGAATCGCTGCAGCCGGTGTTAGGCTCTAGCAGTCAATCAGCGTACAGTCCAGTAGATGATCCTAGCTACAACTACGACTCACCTGTACCACAAACTAATGTGCACAGGAGAATGTCAGACAGAAGCAGTATTTCGTCTTATACGTCACAGTCCAGTCGACATTCAAGCGACAACGACTCGTATTTTGAGCTGCAGAGTATTACGCAAAACATGGATGTCGTACCTAATAACTTAAATAGCAGGAAAGAGATGAGCGAACAGATGAACAATATTTTGTTTGGAAATAGAGGATTATGTTCTCATACAGATACTGATGTCGCAAGTGCGAGCTCGGCATTTCAGCCGTTTAGTAATGGCAAGTGTGACCAGACTCATACATCTGACAATTTTCAGCAAACACAAAATTTGTTGAATAATGTGAAAAGTATTGCGGAATCATTGAGCAATTGCACAGCTAAACGAGCCCTGACATTCAGCGGTGATCAAGAACTCTCGAATGAAGACATGTTGAGATATAAGGTTGACAAATCTCATCTGTATTCACCAAGAAGTTCGTCTGAAACAAACACTAACACATTTCTGAATGGTAAGGTAGACTTTAAGCCAATAGCTGCAGTGACCACCTCTAATCAAGAGCCTGTTTCATTGCCTATCTCACATGACTCAATCATGTTTAAATCTAGTAAGGATCAAATGAGTGGCTTTATCAATCATAAGTTACAACCACTTAGGATCTTAACCCATACACCAAATAGTACCGGAGTACCAAGTACCCATTGCAGCAATTCTGCATGGTCCAACCCTAGCACTCCTGGATCCATGGTTTTGAGTTCGAACAGTAGTATGGCCTCGGAGATACACAGTTATGACAGTTCATCAACGGCTGGTAAACAAGTGCTAGCACAGCCTGCACCTAAACCTCTGCAGTATACACCAAAGATTCTCACAAATACAGAGAATGTAACACATCAATCAGTGTTGAAGCAAGTTGTTCAAACTCCTCAGTTCTATACTATACAAGGCCGGCCAGACACATCCGTCATGACAACAGATAACTTGCCTCCGGATGCTTGTGGCAGACAGGTAATGGTGGAAGGGATGACTGACACAACACCGCATCTTCTAACTACTGTATCACAGCCTCCTGTGCTCAAATACCCACCAACAAAGGTACCGGTAGTGCTCCCACCTGGCACGATGCTGCAACAGCCATTTGTGCCACCAGAGGGCTTTGATCTGGTAGCAATAGATGCGTTTGGGCGTATGATACCCATTCAGTACACTGATATGGCTTGCCAAGCGCCGCCTGGCTATATGTATGGCTGTCCTCCATTCCTACAGAATTTCAGACAACAAAGGTAAATTACCTCCCTTATAAATGTTCTTCTATCAATGTAGGGTTCGACATTAATTTGTTTTATCACTAGACCAGTCGGACCAGTAACTCTGGAAGCTGACTAACCCGGACCTGAGATCAACTAGACCAGTCGGACCAGTAACTCTGGAAGCTGACTAACCCGGACCTGAGATCAACTAGACCTTTGAGGAGAAGAATTATATAAGACTCTGTCTTTCATTCTAATCCTTTTTCTGTATTTTGATTAGATAGATAAATAGATAAATGTTTATTTACGTCTCATTTTTGTACAAGCATACACAACATATTTAAACAGTAATATTAAAACAATGTACAAAACCACTCATGTTTGAGTTATAAGAGACAAACTAAGATATAATATAACAGCATCTTAAAACGTACTTTAAATTCAATTTATAAATACAGATTTATAAAACAGTAAAACTATACATCCCAGGTTAAAATGTTGCATTTACATATATGTATACAAAAGTTAAATCGTAATAGTATTATAAAGCTGTTTGATTTCTATATACATGATTCAGGTTTTATATAAAATATTACGTCTTTCCATTAAAATTCTATTGCAGGTTTTGGCACATAATTTAGCAATATCTTTATCAGACATTAAATAAGCAAACTGTTCAGAGAAACTAAGCGTGTTGAATGATGTATTAATAGACTGCGCATACAATTTAAGTTCAGTGCGTAAATGCTCATACAATGGACATTTCAACAATACATGTATTTCGCTCTCGATTGTATTTGAACATTGAAAACAGGTTCGTTCACACAGTGGTAATCCTTGATATCTACCAGTTTCAATCTTAATTGGTGCGACGCCACAACGGAATTTGGCTAAGGCGCTTCTGTGGTTTCTAGGTATTGCTATATTTTGCACATATGATTCTGTCTTGTATTCACTCTTAAACTGGCTATATTGTCTTAATTTATTTCGTCCTTTGCCACTAGTTCCAACTACTGCTTTAATATTAGTAAACCACGTTGCCTCTAAACTGTTTGATAAGTTTGTGTTAACAGTTTCAATGATAGTTCGTCGCTCACTGGTACTATAATAGTGATCTATGATTAACGGCACACAGTCTATACTCTTTAGTTTACAGTCAAGTTTATATAACCAGTTTCTAGTACGGCTCTTATTATCATTTGCCCATTTAAATACACGGTTATTTAACCTGCTTTGATCCATATTATTAAGACGAAACCAATTTCTTATATTAGCCGTCCACTGTCGCACGATCGGTTGTGTCCATCCCATATCCCCGTTCACCGCGTCGTTGGGAGAGTATTTACCGAGTCCAAGGTAGAAGCGACAAGCCCTATGATGTACTGCATCGATACACGAGTATTGTTTTTGCCCCCATATGGCTGCTCCGTAATGAATGACAGGCCAGACCAGTGTGTCATAGAGCGTCGTATATACTTGGTATGGTAGTTCGCCCATATACTTAAATTTCGATATGAGGATCCCCAATGCTCTTGTCGCCGACTGCGCCACGTACTTGGCTGTGATGGAATAGTCTAGCGTTTCACTAACTACCAGTCCTAGGTAGCGATATTGGTTAACACACTCTATTTCAGTTGAACCACACATGAAGTTATAATCGGTCCGCGGTACTGACGCGTTTCGGAAGTGCATCACTTTAGTTTTACTTAAATTAATGGACATTTTATTTCGTACACACCAGCCAGATAATAAGTCTAGTACGAGTTGTAGATCATCTTCTGAGCTTGTGATCAGAGCAAGGTCGTCCGCGTATAACAAGTGGTTAATTAAAGCGTTTCCTACCAATACCCCGATGCAACATTGTTCCAACAGGTTGCTTAAATCATTCATGTACAGGTTGAAAAGTGTCGTTGAGAGCAAACAGCCCTGCTTAAGACCAACGTGTACATCGAACCAGTCAGTGATATGGTGGTTGATCTTCACCGCACACTGCACATTTTCATAAAGAGATTTAATTGAGCGTAATAATTTACTGTTCTTTAATCCTATTGCCTCTAGCTTATCCCATAAGATGCTGCGATTTATCCGGTCATATGCTCTGGAAAAATAGGATCTCGCATATAAGACGACCCCCTTGCTTTGGTCATGAAATATGTGAAATATATTGTGGCCTGCACTCTCAAATAAGACAGGTTGATAAAATGGACACCAGACCATATATAAATTGCATGTCAGAGTACTTTCTTTTCCTAAAACGTAATTATGGATACCATAAATTTTAATAAATTTAAAAAAAGATTATCTTTAGCACTCACTTATAAGACTGGAGGCCACTTTGAGGCCATAATCTGATGGTAAAAACGTTGTCTTATAGGCGATTATGGATGTTAACTTATATAGTTGTCTATAAATAATAATGATAGTATAATTAAAACTTATTTCAGTTTTGAGTGCTTCTGTTTGATTTTTTTAGAGTGAAATTATAGGATGTTACACTGCCATTTCTTAGCTCCACCATTATGTCGGTCCTTCTATCCATGAAAATTCCACCGACTGCCCCAACTAGAGCCTACGTCTTTAATCTAACATTATTAATTGTCACTCGTATTTAGAGGGCTCATGCGAGCAATTTATTTTATATTAGCATGATTATGACAAATGTGTTATGCATAACAGCTCAGTAGCATAACAGTTATCATGCTCAGTAGTATAACAGTTATCATGCTCAGTAGTATAACAGTTATCATGCTCAGTAGTATAACAGTTATCATGCTCAGTAACATAACAGTTATCATGCTCAGTAGTATAACAGTTATCATGCTCAGTAGTATAACAGTTATCATGCTCAGTAGTATAACAGTTATCATGCTCAGTAGTATAACAGTTATCATGCTCAGTAACATAACAGTTATCATGCTCAGTAGTATAACAGTTATCATGCTCAGTAGTATAACAGTTATCATGCTCAGTAGTATAACAGTTATCATGCTCAGTAGTATAACAGTTATCATGCTCAGTAACATAACAGTTATCATGCTCAGTAGTATAACAGTTATCATGCTCAGTAGTATAACAGTTATCATGCTCAGTAGTATAACAGTTATCATGCTCAGTAGTATAACAGTTATCATGCTCAGTAACATAACAGTTATCATGCTCAGTAGTATAACAGTTATCATGCTCAGTAGTATAACAGTTATCATGCTCAGTAGTATAACAGTTATCATGCTCAGTAGTATAACAGTTATCATGCTCAGTAACATAACAGTTATCATGCTCAGTAGTATAACAGTTATCATGCTCAGTAGTATAACAGTTATCATGCTCAGCAGTACAACAGTTATCATTAGATTAATTGGCAATAACTGGACGACAGCAATTATTCAGAATTGTTAGCAATTTCTTGCATTTTCATGTTAACATGGTTTTCATTGGAAGTATAATTGTATCATTGCGATGGATTTGTGCTAGAACTTGGAGATCTACATGCAATGCTTAATGGATTTGTGCTAGAACTTGGAGATCTACATGCAATGCTTAATGGATTTGTGCTAGAACTTGGAGATCTACATGCAATGCTTAATGGATTTGTGCTAGAACTTGGAGATCTACATGCAATGCTTAATGGATTTGTGCTAGAACTTGGAGATCTACATGCAATGCTTAATGGATTTGTGCTAGAACTTGGAGATCTACATGCAATGCTTAATGGATTTGTGCTAGAACTTGGAGATCTACATGCAATGTTCAACCATTAATTCATACAAATGCTATTGTGAAATTTCTCATCTTCCGTCATAAACATGTTTTTTCTAATCCGCTACCCATTCTGTACATTTAATATCATACCGGTACTAGTGGATTAATATTCACGATCTTTTTGTAAAAGGTAAACTAAAAGTACATATTTTACTGATATTTGTGAATGGTAAGCTAAAAGTACATATTTTACTGATATTTGACAATAATAAGTCCATCCACAACTACACATTGTATTCATTTTGGAACCACGGCCATCCACAAAATTTATATTCATTTTTCCTCAGGATTTTTAATCCCATTGACTCACTTTATTGTTTAAATTAGTTTCTCTAAAAATACATGTACCAAACCAAAGCAAAATACAAACTAAACCAACATGCAGAGAATAAACCAGAATACAGGATTTAAAAATTATTTTAATAAACATTCTATAAATGAACCCTGAACCCCCGCTATGGGAGATGAACATCCCATCTTGCCCTACCCTTGTTCCTCTTCGTGGCACAGAATAGCCATGCCTTTGTCAGCCCCACCCTGCTATATGTTTTCACTCTAGAATAAACCCTACTATATATGATTGTGCTTATATAATTGAAACAGAAAAGACTGACTCCCCAAATATCCACGAAATGAAAAATGTCCATTGGCAAAATGTAATGAAATGTTCATAGAATCTGTTCAGATGGTTCATTGCTTTATACTACAAAGGTTTCAGACAGAAGACATCACAATTTAGAAATATATTTTACGATATTTATAGTTTTGAAATGTTTATTCTTGTCTAGGAGAAGCGGTCCAGCGAATGATTTACATGCTAAACTAGAAGAGTGTTACGAGCAGTTTAAACAGATAGAGACTGAACGGAAGAAGGTAGAGTCTATATATCATCTATATTCATTAATAGCGTGGAGCCTATGGAATATTGTGTGACATACTTCTGTCTTGAAAGCTAGATACATCTAGCCATCATTCCAGTTATTTTTGTGACCTGCTTACATGTTATCAACTTTCAAACCGACACCAGGAGGAACACTACTCCATGTGGACCTCAACATTCCTACCAGGATGTTCCACAGGATTGTGTTCAAGTACAACAGTTTGTCATGGAGGTTGTGGCCTTTAATTATACCCCTCCAACAAAAGTTTAAAGGGGGGTATTTATGGTTGAGTCTGTCCGTTCGTTAGTCATGCCATAGACTTATCATGTGTTTCCCACTCCACCTTCCCACTCCACCTTCCCCTTCCCACTCCACCTTCCCACTCCACCTTCCCACTTCACCTTCCCACTCCACCTTCACTATGGAACCAAGTGGATTCTAATTTGGCATATTGACCGGTATTGAAAACAATTTTCTCCAGAGTTGGAGCCCTTTCTATTCTATTTAATATCACATCATAGACACAGTATTGTGAACTCCTCATTCACTGTCACATCATAGACACAGTATTGTGAACTCCTCATTCACTATCACATCATAGACACAGTATTGTGAACTCCTCATTCACTATAGCATCATAGACACACATTGTGAACTCCTCATTCACTATCACATCATAGACACACATTATGAACTCCTCATACACTATCACATCATAGACACAGTATTGTGAACTCCTCATTCACTATGGCATCATAGACACAGTATTGTGAACTCCTCATTCACTATCACATCATAGACACAGTATTGTGAACTCCTCATTCACTATAGCATCATAGACACAGTATTGTGAACTCCTCATTCACTATCACATCATAGACACAGTATTGTGAACTCCTCATTCACTATCACATCATAGACACAGTATTGTGAACTCCTCATTCACTATCACATCATAGACACAGTATTGTGAACTCCTCATTCACTATCACATCATAGACACAGTATTGTGAACTCCTCATTCACTATCACATCATAGACACAGTATTGTGAACTCCTCATTCACTATCACATCATAGACACATATTGTGAACTCCTCATTCACTATCACATCATAGACACAGTATTGTGAACTCCTCATTCACTATCACATCATAGACACAGTATTGTGAACTCCTCATTCACTATAGCATCATAGACACAGTATTGTGAACTCCTCATTCACTATAGCATCATAGACACAGTTGTGAACTCCTCATTCACTATCACATCATAGACACAGTATTGTGAACTCCTCATTCACTATCACATCATAGACACAGTATTGTGAACTCCTCATTCACTATAGCATCATAGACACAGTATTGTGAACTCCTCATTCACTATCACATCATAGACACAGTATTGTGAACTCCTCATTCACTATCACATCATAGACACAGTATTGTGAACTCCTCATTCACTATAGCATCATAGACACAGTATTGTGAACTCCTCATTCACTATCACATCATAGACACAGTATTGTGAACTCCTCATTCACTATCACATCATAGACACAGTATTGTGAACTCCTCATTCACTATCACATCATAGACACAGTATTGTGAACTCCTCATTCACTATCACATCATAGACACAGTATTGTGAACTCCTCATTCACTATAGCATCATAGACACAGTATTGTGAACTCCTCATTCACTATCACATCATAGACACAGTATTGTGAACTCCTCATTCACTATAGCATCATAGACACACATTGTGAACTCCTCATTCACTATAACATCATAGACACAGTATTGTGAACTCCTCATTCACTATCGCATCATAGACACAGTATTGTGAACTCCTCATTCACTATAGCATCATAGACACAGTATTGTGAACTCCTCATTCACTATAGCATCATAGACACAGTATTGTGAACTCCTCATTCACTATCACATCATAGACACAGTATTGTGAACTCCTCATTCACTATAGCATCATAGACACAGTATTGTGAACTCCTCATTCACTATCACATCATAGACACAGTATTGTGAACTCCTCATTCACTATCACATCATAGACACAGTATTGTGAACTCCTCATTCACTATAGCATCATAGACACAGTATTGTGAACTCCTCATTCACTATAGCATCATAGACACAGTATTGTGAACTCCTCATTCACTATCACATCATAGACACAGTATTGTGAACTCCTCATTCACTATAGCATCATAGACACAGTATTGTGAACTCCTCATTCACTATCACATCATAGACACAGTATTGTGAACTCCTCATTCACTATCACATCATAGACACAGTATTGTGAACTCCTCATTCACTATCACATCATAGACACAGTATTGTGAACTCCTCATTCACTATCACATCATAGACACAGTATTGTGAACTCCTCATTCACTATCACATCATAGACACAGTATTGTGAACTCCTCATTCACTATCACATCATAGACACAGTATTGTGAACTCCTCATTCACTATCACATCATAGACACAGTATTGTGAACTCCTCATTCACTATCACATCATAGACACAGTATTGTGAACTCCTCATTCACTATCACATCATAGACACAGTATTGTGAACTCCTCATTCACTATCACATCATAGACACAGTATTGTGAACTCCTCATTCACTATCACATCATAGACACAGTATTGTGAACTCCTCATTCACTATCACATCATAGACACAGTATTGTGAACTCCTCATTCACTATCACATCATAGACACAGTATTGTGAACTCCTCATTCACTATCACATCATAGACACAGTATTGTGAACTCCTCATTCACTATCACATCATAGACACAGTATTGTGAACTCCTCATTCACTATCACATCATAGACACAGTATTGTGAACTCCTCATTCACTATCACATCATAGACACAGTATTGTGAACTCCTCATTCACTATCACATCATAGACACAGTATTGTGAACTCCTCATTCACTATAGCATCATAGACACAGTATTGTGAACTCCTCATTCACTATCACATCATAGACACAGTATTGTGAACTCCTCATTCACTATCACATCATAGACACAGTATTGTGAACTCCTCATTCACTATCACATCATAGACACAGTATTGTGAACTCCTCATTCACTATAGCATCATAGACACACATTGTGAACTCCTCATTCACTATCACATCATAGACACAGTATTGTGAACTCCTCATTCACTATCACATCATAGACACAGTATTGTGAACTCCTCATTCACTATAGCATCATAGACACAGTATTGTGAACTCCTCATTCACTATAGCATCATAGACACAGTTGTGAACTCCTCATTCACTATCACATCATAGACACAGTATTGTGAACTCCTCATTCACTATCACATCATAGACACAGTATTGTGAACTCCTCATTCACTATAGCATCATAGACACAGTATTGTGAACTCCTCATTCACTATCACATCATAGACACAGTATTGTGAACTCCTCATTCACTATAGCATCATAGACACAGTATTGTGAACTCCTCATTCACTATCACATCATAGACACAGTATTGTGAACTCCTCATTCACTATCACATCATAGACACAGTATTGTGAACTCCTCATTCACTATAGCATCATAGACACAGTATTGTGAACTCCTCATTCACTATCACATCATAGACACAGTATTGTGAACTCCTCATTCACTATAGCATCATAGACACAGTATTGTGAACTCCTCATTCACTATAGCATCATAGACACAGTATTGTGAACTCCTCATTCACTATCACATCATAGACACAGTATTGTGAACTCCTCATTCACTATCACATCATAGACACAGTATTGTGAACTCCTCATTCACTATCACATCATAGACACAGTATTGTGAACTCCTCATTCACTATAGCATCATAGACACACATTGTGAACTCCTCATTCACTATAGCATCATAGACACACATTGTGAACTCCTCATTCACTATAGCATCATAGACACACATTGTGAACTCCTCATTCACTATCACATCATAGACACACATTGTGAACTCCTCATTCACTATCACATCATAGACACACATTGTGAACTCCTCATTCACTATAGCATCATAGACACAGTATTGTGAACTCCTCATTCACTATAGCATCATAGACACACATTGTGAACTCCTCATTCACTATCACATCATAGACACAGTATTGTGAACTCCTCATTCACTATCACATCATAGACACAGTATTGTGAACTCCTCATTCACTATAGCATCATAGACACAGTATTGTGAACTCCTCATTCACTATCACATCATAGACACAGTATTGTGAACTCCTCATTCACTATAGCATCATAGACACAGTATTGTGAACTCCTCATTCACTATCACATCATAGACACAGTATTGTGAACTCCTCATTCACTATAGCATCATAGACACATATTGTGAACTCCTCATTCACTATAGCATCATAGACACAGTATTGTGAACTCCTCATTCACTATAGCATCATAGACACAGTATTGTGAACTCCTCATTCACTATCACATCATAGACACAGTATTGTGAACTCCTCATTCACTATCACATCATAGACACAGTATTGTGAACTCCTCATTCACTATCACATCATAGACACAGTATTGTGAACTCCTCATTCACTATAGCATCATAGACACAGTATTGTGAACTCCTCATTCACTATCACATCATAGACACAGTATTGTGAACTCCTCATTCACTATCACATCATAGACACAGTATTGTGAACTCCTCATTCACTATAGCATCATAGACACATATTGTGAACTCCTCATTCACTATAGCATCATAGACACAGTATTGTGAACTCCTCATTCACTATAGCATCATAGACACAGTATTGTGAACTCCTCATTCACTATCACATCATAGACACAGTATTGTGAACTCCTCATTCACTATAGCATCATAGACACAGTATTGTGAACTCCTCATTCACTATAGCATCATAGACACAGTATTGTGAACTCCTCATTCACTATAGCATCATAGACACAGTATTGTGAACTCCTCATTCACTATCACATCATAGACACAGTATTGTGAACTCCTCATTCACTATAGCATCATAGACACATATTGTGAACTCCTCATTCACTATCACATCATAGACACAGTATTGTGAACTCCTCATTCACTATCACATCATAGACACAGTATTGTGAACTCCTCATTCACTATAGCATCATAGACACAGTATTGTGAACTCCTCATTCACTATAGCATCATAGACACAGTATTGTGAACTCCTCATTCACTATAGCATCATAGACACAGTATTGTGAACTCCTCATTCACTATAGCATCATAGACACAGTATTGTGAACTCCTCATTCACTATCACATCATAGACACAGTATTGTGAACTCCTCATTCACTATCACATCATAGACACAGTATTGTGAACTCCTCATTCACTATAGCATCATAGACACACATTGTGAACTCCTCATTCACTATCGCATCATAGACACAGTATTGTGAACTCCTCATTCACTATCACATCATAGACACAGTATTGTGAACTCCTCATTCACTATCACATCATAGACACAGTATTGTGAACTCCTCATTCACTATAGCATCATAGACACACATTGTGAACTCCTCATTCACTATAGCATCATAGACACAGTATTGTGAACTCCTCATTCACTATAGCATCATAGACACAGTATTGTGAACTCCTCATTCACTATAGCATCATAGACACAGTATTGTGAACTCCTCATTCACTATCACATCATAGACACAGTATTGTGAACTCCTCATTCACTATCACATCATAGACACAGTATTGTGAACTCCTCATTCACTATCACATCATAGACACAGTATTGTGAACTCCTCATTCACTATAGCATCATAGACACAGTATTGTGAACTCCTCATTCACTATCACATCATAGACACAGTATTGTGAACTCCTCATTCACTATCACATCATAGACACAGTATTGTGAACTCCTCATTCACTATAGCATCATAGACACATATTGTGAACTCCTCATTCACTATAGCATCATAGACACAGTATTGTGAACTCCTCATTCACTATAGCATCATAGACACAGTATTGTGAACTCCTCATTCACTATCACATCATAGACACAGTATTGTGAACTCCTCATTCACTATAGCATCATAGACACAGTATTGTGAACTCCTCATTCACTATAGCATCATAGACACAGTATTGTGAACTCCTCATTCACTATAGCATCATAGACACAGTATTGTGAACTCCTCATTCACTATCACATCATAGACACAGTATTGTGAACTCCTCATTCACTATAGCATCATAGACACACATTGTGAACTCCTCATTCACTATCACATCATAGACACAGTATTGTGAACTCCTCATTCACTATCACATCATAGACACAGTATTGTGAACTCCTCATTCACTATAGCATCATAGACACACATTGTGAACTCCTCATTCACTATCGCATCATAGACACAGTATTGTGAACTCCTCATTCACTATCACATCATAGACACAGTATTGTGAACTCCTCATTCACTATCACATCATAGACACAGTATTGTGAACTCCTCATTCACTATAGCATCATAGACACACATTGTGAACTCCTCATTCACTATCACATCATAGACACAGTATTGTGAACTCCTCATTCACTATCACATCATAGACACAGTATTGTGAACTCCTCATTCACTATAGCATCATAGACACACATTGTGAACTCCTCATTCACTAGCGCATCATAGACACAGTATTGTGAACTCCTTATTCACTATCACATCATAGACACAGTATTGTGAACTCCTCATTCACTATCACATCATAGACACAGTATTGTGAACTCCTCATTCACTATAGCATCATAGACACACATTGTGAACTCCTCATTCACTATAGCATCATAGACACAGTATTGTGAACTCCTCATTCACTATAGCATCATAGACACAGTATTGTGAACTCCTCATTCACTATAGCATCATAGACACAGTATTGTGAACTCCTCATTCACTATCACATCATAGACACAGTATTGTGAACTCCTCATTCACTATCACATCATAGACACAGTATTGTGAACTCCTCATTCACTATCACATCATAGACACAGTATTGTGAACTCCTCATTCACTATAGCATCATAGACACAGTATTGTGAACTCCTCATTCACTATCACATCATAGACACAGTATTGTGAACTCCTCATTCACTATCACATCATAGACACAGTATTGTGAACTCCTCATTCACTATAGCATCATAGACACATATTGTGAACTCCTCATTCACTATCACATCATAGACACATATTGTGAACTCCTCATTCACTATAGCATCATAGACACAGTATTGTGAACTCCTCATTCACTATAGCATCATAGACACATATTGTGAACTCCTCATTCACTATCACATCATAGACACAGTATTGTGAACTCCTCATTCACTATCACATCATAGACACAGTATTGTGAACTCCTCATTCACTATCACATCATAGACACAGTATTGTGAACTCCTCATTCACTATCACATCATAGACACAGTATTGTGAACTCCTCATTCACTATAGCATCATAGACACAGTATTGTGAACTCCTCATTCACTATCACATCATAGACACAGTATTGTGAACTCCTCATTC
>CM026386.1:37200090-37299417 GCA_014843695.1 Archivesica marissinica | reverse complement strand
ATCATAGACACAGTATTGTGAACTCCTCATTCACTATAGCATCATAGACACAGTATTGTGAACTCCTCATTCACTATCACATCATAGACACAGTATTGTGAACTCCTCATTCACTATCACATCATAGACACAGTATTGTGAACTCCTCATTCACTATCACATCATAGACACAGTATTGTGAACTCCTCATTCACTATCACATCATAGACACAGTATTGTGAACTCCTCATTCACTATAGCATCATAGACACAGTATTGTGAACTCCTCATTCACTATCACATCATAGACACAGTATTGTGAACTCCTCATTCACTATCACATCATAGACACAGTATTGTGAACTCCTCATTCACTATCACATCATAGACACAGTATTGTGAACTCCTCATTCACTATAGCATCATAGACACAGATTGTGAACTCCTCATTCACTATCACATCATAGACACAGTATTGTGAACTCCTCATTCACTATCACATCATAGACACAGTATTGTGAACTCCTCATTCACTATAGCATCATAGACACAGTATTGTGAACTCCTCATTCACTATAGCATCATAGACACAGTATTGTGAACTCCTCATTCACTATAGCATCATAGACACAGTATTGTGAACTCCTCATTCACTATCACATCATAGACACAGTATTGTGAACTCCTCATTCACTATCACATCATAGACACAGTATTGTGAACTCCTCATTCACTATAGCATCATAGACACAGTATTGTGAACTCCTCATTCACTATAGCATCATAGACACAGTATTGTGAACTCCTCATTCACTATAGCATCATAGACACAGTATTGTGAACTCCTCATTCACTACACATCTCATCATAGACACAGTATTGTGAACTCCTCATTCACTATAGCATCATAGACACAAATTGTGAACTCCTCATTCACTATCACATCATAGACACAGTATTGTGAACTCCTCATTCACTATCACATCATAGACACAGTATTGTGAACTCCTCATTCACTATCACATCATAGACACAGTATTGTGAACTCCTCATTCACTATCACATCATAGACACAGTATTGTGAACTCCTCATTCACTATAGCATCATAGACACAGTATTGTGAACTCCTCATTCACTATAGCATCATAGACACAGTATTGTGAACTCCTCATTCACTATAGCATCATAGACACAGTATTGTGAACTCCTCATTCACTATAGCATCATAGACACAGTATTGTGAACTCCTCATTCACTATAACATCATAGACACAGTATTGTGAACTCCTCATTCACTATAGCATCATAGACACAGTATTGTGAACTCCTCATTCACTATCACATCATAGACACAGTATTGTGAACTCCTCATTCACTATCACATCATAGACACAGTTTGTGAACTCCTCATTCACTATAGCATCATAGACACAGTATTGTGAACTCCTCATTCACTATCACATCATAGACACAGTATTGTGAACTCCTCATTCACTATCACATCATAGACACAGTATTGTGAACTCCTCATTCACTATAGCATCATAGACACAGATTGTGAACTCCTCATTCACTATCACATCATAGACACAGTATTGTGAACTCCTCATTCACTATAGCATCATAGACACAGTATTGTGAACTCCTCATTCACTATCACATCATAGACACAGTATTGTGAACTCCTCATTCACTATAGCATCATAGACACAGTATTGTGAACTCCTCATTCACTATCACATCATAGACACAGTATTGTGAACTCCTCATTCACTATCACATCATAGACACAGTATTGTGAACTCCTCATTCACTATAGCATCATAGACACAGTATTGTGAACTCCTCATTCACTATAGCATCATAGACACAGTATTGTGAACTCCTCATTCACTATAGCATCATAGACACAGATTGTGAACTCCTCATTCACTATCACATCATAGACACAGTATTGTGAACTCCTCATTCACTATCGCATCATAGACACAGTATTGTGAACTCCTCATTCACTATAGCATCATAGACACAGTATTGTGAACTCCTCATTCACTATAGCATCATAGACACAGTATTGTGAACTCCTCATTCACTATCACATCATAGACACAGTATTGTGAACTCCTCATTCACTATAGCATCATAGACACAGTATTGTGAACTCCTCATTCACTATAGCATCATAGACACAGTATTGTGAACTCCTCATTCACTATAGCATCATAGACACAGTATTGTGAACTCCTCATTCACTATAGCATCATAGACACAGTATTGTGAACTCCTCATTCACTATAGCATCATAGACACAGTATTGTGAACTCCTCATTCACTATAGCATCATAGACACAGTATTGTGAACTCCTCATTCACTATCACATCATAGACACAGTATTGTGAACTCCTCATTCACTATCACATCATAGACACAGTATTGTGAACTCCTCATTCACTATCACATCATAGACACAGTATTGTGAACTCCTCATTCACTATAGCATCATAGACACACATTGTGAACTCCTCATTCACTATAGCATCATAGACACAGTATTGTGAACTCCTCATTCACTATAGCATCATAGACACAGTATTGTGAACTCCTCATTCACTATCACATCATAGACACAGTATTGTGAACTCCTCATTCACTATAGCATCATAGACACAGTATTGTGAACTCCTCATTCACTATCACATCATAGACACAGTATTGTGAACTCCTCATTCACTATCACATCATAGACACAGTATTGTGAACTCCTCATTCACTATAGCATCATAGACACAGTATTGTGAACTCCTCATTCACTATAGCATCATAGACACAGTATTGTGAACTCCTCATTCACTATAGCATCATAGACACAGTATTGTGAACTCCTCATTCACTATAGCATCATAGACACAGTATTGTGAACTCCTCATTCACTATCACATCATAGACACAGTATTGTGAACTCCTCATTCACTATCACATCATAGACACAGTATTGTGAACTCCTCATTCACTATCGCATCATAGACACAGTATTGTGAACTCCTCATTCACTATCACATCATAGACACAGTATTGTGAACTCCTCATTCACTATCACATCATAGACACAGTATTGTGAACTCCTCATTCACTATCACATCATAGACACAGTATTGTGAACTCCTCATTCACTATAGCATCATAGACACAGTATTGTGAACTCCTCATTCACTATCACATCATAGACACAGTATTGTGAACTCCTCATTCACTATAGCATCATAGACACAGTATTGTGAACTCCTCATTCACTATCACATCATAGACACAGTATTGTGAACTCCTCATTCACTATAGCATCATAGACACAGTATTGTGAACTCCTCATTCACTATAGCATCATAGACACAGTATTGTGAACTCCTCATTCACTATCACATCATAGACACAGTATTGTGAACTCCTCATTCACTATCACATCATAGACACAGTATTGTGAACTCCTCATTCACTATCACATCATAGACACAGTATTGTGAACTCCTCATTCACTATCACATCATAGACACAGTATTGTGAACTCCTCATTCACTATAGCATCATAGACACAGTATTGTGAACTCCTCATTCACTATCACATCATAGACACAGTATTGTGAACTCCTCATTCACTATCACATCATAGACACAGTATTGTGAACTCCTCATTCACTATCACATCATAGACACAGTATTGTGAACTCCTCATTCACTATAGCATCATAGACACAGTATTGTGAACTCCTCATTCACTATCACATCATAGACACAGTATTGTGAACTCCTCATTCACTATCACATCATAGACACAGTATTGTGAACTCCTCATTCACTATAGCATCATAGACACAGTATTGTGAACTCCTCATTCACTATAGCATCATAGACACAGTATTGTGAACTCCTCATTCACTATAGCATCATAGACACAGTATTGTGAACTCCTCATTCACTATAGCATCATAGACACAGTATTGTGAACTCCTCATTCACTATAGCATCATAGACACAGTATTGTGAACTCCTCATTCACTATAGCATCATAGACACAGTATTGTGAACTCCTCATTCACTATAGCATCATAGACACAGTATTGTGAACTCCTCATTCACTATAGCATCATAGACACAGTATTGTGAACTCCTCATTCACTATAGCATCATAGACACAGTATTGTGAACTCCTCATTCACTATCACATCATAGACACAGTATTGTGAACTCCTCATTCACTATAGCATCATAGACACAGTATTGTGAACTCCTCATTCACTATCACATCATAGACACAGTATTGTGAACTCCTCATTCACTATACATCATAGACACAGTATTGTGAACTCCTCATTCACTATCACATCATAGACACAGTATTGTGAACTCCTCATTCACTATAGCATCATAGACACAGTATTGTGAACTCCTCATTCACTATACATCATAGACACAGTATTGTGAACTCCTCATTCACTATACATCATAGACACAGTATTGTGAACTCCTCATTCACTATCACATCATAGACACAGTATTGTGAACTCCTCATTCACTATCACATCATAGACACAGTATTGTGAACTCCTCATTCACTATAGCATCATAGACACAGTATTGTGAACTCCTCATTCACTATCACATCATAGACACAGTATTGTGAACTCCTCATTCACTATCACATCATAGACACAGTATTGTGAACTCCTCATTCACTATAGCATCATAGACACAGTATTGTGAACTCCTCATTCACTATAGCATCATAGACACAGTATTGTGAACTCCTCATTCACTATAGCATCATAGACACACATTGTGAACTCCTCATTCACTATCACATCATAGACACAGTATTGTGAACTCCTCATTCACTATCGCATCATAGACACAGTATTGTGAACTCCTCATTCACATAGCATTCTCAGTTAGCATGTTGACTCACATTGCTATGTAGTTAATCACCAGATTTGGAAATGTTTGTTTAACAAGAGTTATCCAGAGTTAGGGCTCTTTGCTAGTTTTGCTTATGCGTAATATATACGACAACCAAACTATTGTGTCCAACTCCTGATCCACTCCTGAATTCCAATTTGGCATGGTGACTCGCCTTTGTATGTAGTTGATTATCTGATTTGGAATACCCCCAATTTTTGTCACTTGTTATTTTATCATTCTGTATACAGTTAAACCTGTCTTAAGCAGCCAGCCAAGGGAGTCACAGAAAGTGGCTGCTTAGCACAGGTGGTTGCTTAATAGAAGTCAATTATATAGTAAAACAACATATTGGGAATCTTGAAACTGGCTGCTTAATACAGGTTGGTTGCTTAATAGAGGTGACCACTAACACAGGTTTGTCTGTATATCCATCTATCCCACTCGCAAACCCCAACTTTGAACAAAGTATTTGTAACGTATTAATCGTAAAATAAATACATGTTTGTTGATTTATAAAAAAGTCACCCTATCAATTTTCAAGGATTGTTTGTTCTTTTAAATGCGAATTTCATTCTCTATGAAAGTGGCCTGTTGTGTATTTTTCAGCAGCCATCTTGCTTTGAGTAACGTATGCCAAATTACATGTGACTGTATTCCAAGTACGCACCTGTTTTGTGTTTTATAAATTTTATCCATAAGCCACCAAAAGCCTTGTTTAAATTTGTTTGAACAAATTATAGAAGATGGGGGTCCTAGGATAGAGGTACAAGGCTGCTGGTGGCTTGTACCTCTATCCTTTTAAAAATTATACAGGGGGTATCCTGGGACAAGGCTATTGCTAACAGTTTGTGCTCCTATGGTTGAACATTATTGTAATGTGAACTCGGCACCTTGCTCCTTACCTAGTATTACCAAATTCTAATGTTGATCACCAGAATTTCAACAATGGGTATTTTTCAATGTAAACCTACATTCAACACACATTTCTATATTATCTAATATTGCATACCCTGTTGGGGAGACACTATTCATATTTTATACCCAAGTGAACATGAACACCCACATAAAGAGTACTGTTATACTCATAAAGGGAGGTAATATAAATACAATTACTTCACACACAAACATTCATTTGTGGGCAGATCTTTAAGAATTTGTTTAAAATATGAAAAACATTTTACATCTATTGAAATATAGAAATGAATTATTGTGTCTGGTAGATGTAATATAATAAAATAATTAACTGTATTGTAATATGTTTTCTTATTTGTTTGGTTATCAAACTTGATGCTAGCAAATATTAGCTACGATTTATCCTACGTTTGATTTGCTGAGTAGTGAATAGACTATCCTCTGTACAATACACATGCAATATTAATTCCAAACAGACGTGTTTATAAATGACCCCCGCCCTTTATTATACATGTGGTATAATAAATATTCTATGCGGAATTCAAGATTATATTATGTATATGTTACTAACGCCAGCTAATTACTTTGCACCCTGTGCGATGTTGTTTGATCAACGTCACATAGAATTTAGCATGAGAAAATGGACGATGCCATAATGCACTGGAGTCAACAGGGGAAAATTAAACAAAGTTGAATCATTATGTCAAAAGTCACCTGATCAAATAAAAAGAAAAACATTCCTGGAGATAATGATCTTATAACCTTATTTCATTGTAAATTAGTAAGAATAAAAGAAACACTTACTACTATCTGAGGTTAGATTATGTGGGACAGACTTTAGCAACTTTGCAGAAATCAATAAGTTTTATCTACTATTTTATGTTTTCAGTGTATATTGGTCAACCTATGGTGACCATTGTAGCATCTTAAATGTCAGCTCTTGCATTATGATATGCCTAATTTTAAGGTTTATACCAAAAAGAAGTCAAACTAGGATGTTAGACAAAAGGATGTAGTGGATGTAGAGGTCATTGTAAATTGGGTAAAATGACTAAACTTAAACATGTCACATATTGTTACTCTTGCTGCCCATTACAGTCCAAGAATGATTTTAGCAGCATGATTTGGTTGATTTTGTTTGCAACACTTTGATCTTGTATTGACAACCATCATCAATGCAACATAGAACTCCCAGCAGCAGCATGATTTGGTTGATCTTGAGTTGACGACCATCATCAATGCAACATAGAACTCCCAGCAGCAGCATGATTTGGTTGATCTTGAGTTGACGACCATCATCAATGCAACATAGAACTCCCAGCAGCAGCATGATTTGGTTGATCTTGTGTTGACGACCATCATCAATGCAACATAGAACTCCCAGCAGCAGCATGATTTGGTTGATCTTGTATTGACGACCATCATCAATGCAACATAGAACTCCCAGCAGCAGCATGATTTGGTTGATCTTGTATTGACAACCATCATCAATGCAACATAGAACTCCCAGCAGCAGCATTATTTTTTCAATGAGAAAATTACTGCATTTAAAACAGACTTCTAATAAAGTTGAAGTTTTTCCCAGTTTTGATCAAAACACGACAAAATTCGATGGGTATGTGCCATGTTTCCAAAATGGCGGGGAACAAAACTTGCAGTATGTTGGTTGATATTGATTTAATAATTGTAGACTGAAGCTGAGCTAGCAAGACAGAATCCTGGCAAGAAAGTGTCCAGTGCAAACAACATAGTCGTTCCTCGACTGCCATCAAATCCCTCCCGAGTCGATAGACTTGTGGTCGATTCATTTAAAGAACATGCAAGAGTGAGTATGCGTGAAGTTACTCTGCAATAGTTGATGTTAATTTTATAATCTAATGTATGCCTAATAGTTGTGAGTTCCCTTACAGCAGTTGCTGTTAACCCTTTCCTTCAACTCCATACAAACGACAGCCATTTAGCTATCATGCAGTCTTTAAGTAGTCACCATATCTATCCCACTTCCATAGATATTACTGGGATTACACGAGATTCTGGACTTTATTATGAACATTGGTTTGACTACTACAATGTCAATGTATGTCATATTAGTAATGGAGTCAAGAGGTTCTTCTATGAGGGAAAGGGTTAATGTATGTCGTATTAGTAATGGAGTCAAGAGGTGCTTCTATGAGGGAAAGGGTTAATGTATGTCGTATTAGTAATGGAGTCAAGACGTGCTTCTATGAGGGAAAGGGTTAATGTATGTCATATTAGTAATGGAGTCAAGAGGTGCTTCTATGAGGGAAAGGGTTAAGAAGCTAATGCATTCCTAGTAGTTATTTGTTTCTATCCAATACTGTAACCCTTGTCATACAACACTTCATAGATATTTCATCAACCACTTTCAAGGTTGATATAAGTTGGTAATATCAGTGAAACTCCACATGCTTCACATCTATTTATTTGATTTGTAGACTGCTTACTAGATATATCATTCTAATACTTTATTTTATGCTGGACACTGTTGGCTAGCAACTGTTCGACAACAGAACTTTTTGACAGCTTAAAGCTTATCCATGCTTCAACTCCAAAATCTCTTGTTGGATCTTCACCAAACTTGCCAATATGCATAGCTATAATATCTATGTACAGGTACAGCTACCCAGTTCCGGTTGGAATATTTTTAGCTGATTTTACGGCCCTATGAACATTTTCAGTACTGTAATGAAGTGGTTATCCGTTCGAGCTCCGTCAGAACTACGGTGGTAGTGTCTTTATGCAAGTCTCTTAATTCCACATTGCCTCTTCTCTCTCCCTCATGGCGATTGATTCAATTAGGAATGAGACTTATTAATCTAATGTTGTAAAAACGTTTGCAATCCATCTAAAATCAATTTGTAAACTCTTTCATTTTTGGAATTTTACCCAATGAGAGCCATGTGTGACCAGTTCATTAACTACATGTATTCTCTTTCATTTTGTTATACCTTTATCTCTATCCTTTATCTCTATTTCAAATCTAGATTAGTACTAAGCTTCGGATATTTGTGTCATATTTGAAAATGTGTCTAATATTTGCAGATAATCACTCTTATTGAGAAAATGGAGAAGTTACGAGAAATGAATATACACCCAAGTATCCATTCCTCGCTGGAGCGCTGGCTTGAGGGGATTCGTAAGGTCCAGGCTCGCAGGAAGGAGGAAATTGTTAACTCTGCAAACAGACACAGGAATGGTGGACCAAGGCAACATGATGACAAAGGTGAGTGTGTTAAACCAGTAAAGAGATATAGGAACAGTAGACAGAGGCTTCATGATGACAAAGGTGAGTGTGTTAAACCAGTAAAGAGATATAGGAACAGTAGACAGAGGCCTCATGATGACAAAGGTGAGTGTGTTAAACCAGTAAAGAGATATAGGAACAGTAGACAGAGACCTCAGGATGACAAAGGTGAGTGTGTTAACACAGTAAAGAGATATAGGAACAGTAGACAGAGGCCTCATGATGACAAAGGTGAGTGTGTTAAACCAGTAAAGAGATATAGGAACAGTAGACAGAGGCCTCATGATGACAAAGGTGAGTGTGTTAAACCAGTAAAGAGATATAGGAACAGTAGACAGAGGCCTCATGATGACAAATGTGAGTGTGTTAAACCAGTAAAGAGATATAGGAACAGTAGACAGAGGCCTCATGATGACAAAGGTGAGTGTGTTAACACAGTAAAGAGATATAGAACAGTAGACAGAGCTCATGATGACAAAGGTGAGTGTTAACCAGTAAAGAGATATAGGAACAGTAGACAGGCTCATGTGACAAAGGTGGTGTGTTGTGGTTGGGTGGGGTTGTGGGGGTGTGTTGTGGTTGGGTGGGGTTGGTGGGTGGTGTGTTAACAGTAAAGAGATATAGGAACAGTAGACAGAGGCTTCATGATGACAAAGGTGAGTGTGTTAAACCAGTAAAGAGATATAGGAACAGTAGACAGAGGCTTCATGATGACAAAGGTGAGTGTGTTAAACCAGTAAAGAGATATAGAACAGTAGACAGAGGCCTCATGATGACAAAGGTGTGTGTGTTAAACCAGTAAAGAGATATAGGAACAGTAGACAGAGGCTTCATGATGACAAAGGTGAGTGTTTTAAACCAGTAAAGAGATATAGGAACAGTAGACAGAGGCTTCATGGTGACAAAGGTGAGTGTGTTAAACCAGTAAAGAGATATAGGAACAGTAGACAGAGGCTTCATGATGACAAAGGTGAGTGTGTTAAACCAGTAAAGAGATATAGGAACAGTAGACAGAGGCTTCATGGTGACAAAGGTGAGTGTGTTAAACCAGTAAAGAGATATAGGAACAGTAGACAGAGGCCTCATGATACAAAGGTGAGTGTGTTAAAACATTAAAGAGATATAGGAACAGTAGACAAAGGCTTCATGATGACAAAGGTGAGTGTGTTAAACCAGTAAAGAGATATAGGAACAGTAGACAGAGGCTTCATGGTGACAAAGGTGAGTGTGTTAAACCAGTAAAGAGATATAGGAACAGTAGACAGAGGCCTCATGATGACAAAGGTGAGTGTGTTAACACAGTAAAGAGATATAGGAACAGTAGACAGAGGCCTCATGATGACAAAGGTGAGTGTGTTAAACCAGTAAAGAGATATAGGAACAATAGATAGAGGCTTCATGATGACAAAGGTGAGTGTGTTAAACCAGTAAAGAGATATAGGAACAGTAGACAGAGGCTTCATGATGACAAAGGTGAGTGTGTTAACACAGTAAAGAGGCACCGGAATGGTGAACGTGTATTTCATTGTACATTAGGCTTGTATGCTTTAAGAATTTATTTATAATGTTTTATTTAATATATTGTCCTACACATTTGTCAGTGTATGTTGACTGTTATTTCAGATATTTTAGCATTAGCAGCAGCTATTTCGGAACTTTCAGTTCTTGCCCGTAGAGCTAGAACAGCAAATTGGTGTGCTTTACAAATGGCATCGAAAGACAACCCGAGTCTCGAGAAGCATGGTATTGTACTACAGCAAACAGATGGACTCTTCACATACCGTGTTCTCCCTAGTCATGGCATTGCAAGGGCAAGTCGGACAAACACGCCGGTGGATTAAAGGCAGCCAAAAATATAGAGAAGAAAAACAGGGTCATGAGTTTTTAGATAGTTTTATCCTCGACTTGTTGCACTGTTTAATAATTTATTACTTTAGAAAACAAAAGTTATATTTGAGCTTTTCTTAAGATTTTGGAATTTTCAATGCTTAAACTATATTAGCTGCTGCACTTTTATGAAATCTGGCCTGGAAATATAAACTTTGCTGAAAACTCGAGCTTTCTCATTGGTTGAACTGAATGTGAATCTCAATCTCAAGACTCGACCAAGCGAATCACATGAGCTTGAATTTGATTTAAATGTTATTTATTTACAAGTTTGTATCATAAAGCACCATTGTTTACAGATATCGTATATATTCCATTGTGTACAGATATCGTATATATTCCACTGTAATCCAACCATATTTGCTTCTTTAGTGTTCTATAAGATGTCCATCAACTTATGGCTTAGTCACAATAAAATCGAAATTTATTAATTTATTTATATTTTGAAAACTAACTTTTCCTAGCCTATTTGTTTGTCCATTTGAAGATCAATTGCTTTCACAGATTTTAAAAGGAACATATTTTTGGTTACATAGACTTATGATTAAGTGTATGTAAAATACATATTTTCTATTCACCAAAGTAGCACTACAACTGTTGAGTGAGGTAGTCTCGTAGCTGAATATATATGGTAACTGAATATATACGGTAACTGAAATCTGTATAATGCTCAGGATGTTTTTGGTGTATTATATCCTACCAATCTATGTAAGCCTTACCGTGCCTGTTAGTGCTAGAACTGCTTATTGTGGCAGTATTATAATTATGTATTGACACCGTGCCCACCAGGCACCATGCCCAGCCAGGTACCATGCCCAGCCAGACACCGTGCCTGTGCCCAGCCAGACACTGTGCCCATGCCCAGCCAGACACCGTGCCCATGCCCAACCAGGTACCATGCCCATGCCCAGCCAGACACCGTGCCCATGCCCAGCCAGACACCGTGCAAGCCAAGCACTGTGCCCAGCCAGACACCGTGCCCATGCCCAGCCAGGCACCATGCCCAGCCAGGCACCATGCCCAGCCAGACACCATGCCCAGCCAGGCACCATGCCCAGCCAGGCACCGTGCCCATGCCCAGCCAGACACCATGCCCAGCCAGACACCGTGCCCATGCCCAACCAGACACCATGCCCAGCCAGGCACCATGCCCATGCCCAGCCAGACACCATGCCCAGCCAGGCACCATGCCCAGCCAGACACGTGCCCATGCCCAGCCAGACACCGTGCCCATGCCCAGCCAGGCACCATGCCCAGCCAGACACCGTGCCCATGCCCAGCCAGACACCATGCCCAGCCAGGCACCATGCCCATGCCCAGCCAGACACCATGCCCAGCCAGGCACCATGCCCAGCCAGACACCGTGCCCATGCCCAGCCAGACACCGTGCCCATGCCCAGCCAGGCACCATGCCCAGCCAGACACCGTGCCCATGCCCAGCCAGACACCATGCAAGCCAAGCACTGTGCCCAGCCAAACACCGTGCCCATGCCCAGCCAGGCCCATGCCCAGCCAGGCACCATGCCCAGCCAGACACCGTGCCCATGCCCAGCCAGACACCATGCCCATGCCCAGCCAGACACCATGCCCATGCCCAGCCAGGCACCATGCCCAGCCAGGCACCATGCCCAGCCAGGCACCATACCCATGCCCAGCCAGGCACCATGCCCAGCCAGGCACCATACCCAGCCAGGCACCGTGCCCATGCCCAGCCAGACACCGTGCCCATGCCCAACCAGGCACCGTGCCCATGCCCAGCCAGGCACCATGCCCAGCCAGACACCGTGCCCATGCCCAGCCAGGCACCGTGCCCATGCCCAGCCAGGTACCGTGCCAGCCAAGCACTGTGCCCAGCCAGACACCATGCCCATGCCCAGCCAGACACTGTACCAGCCAAGCACTGTGCCCAGCCTAGCACCGTGCCCAGCCAGACACCGTGCCCAGATAGACAACGTGCCCTGCCAGTTACAACAAATTGTGTTGATACCATGAAAAATGAATTGTCAGTTTTTCCAATAAGACTGAGTTGGTGATTGCACTGTATATCATGTTCAGTTGTATCAACTATTCAATGTACACACAATGTCTTGTATTAGGTTGTATATGTTGATAACATGAATCTCAAAATGTTGCTATATTAAAAACGTTGTCCCGTTTTGATTTCTATATTTGCTTATATTATGCCGTTTTATTATTGTTTTTTTTTAATGGAATGAAAGTTTTGTGTCTTTAAAATATTGTTGTTTACAAAACATATGTCATAAAATTACATGTACAAGGATATCTTTTTTGCAATTGAATCGGTCTTGAATCAAGAGAACATTAAATGTTTGTTGCCATGGCACAGCACAGCAAACCTTCTGGGAGTCAATATATCATTGTGTTATGTAAATAACTGTGTCGTATAACCATAAGTGTATACGCAGAGTTGATGTAGATGGCTGCACTTCAGATATCCTCTCTGGGGTTCCCCAAGGTTCAGCCCTTTATCCATGTCTCTTTATTCTATATATATTAATGATCTTCCCGATGATTCTATAATATAGCATACAGATGTCTTCATCATGTGCCAAATTTCTCCAAAATAAACTCCATGCTCTTGAACAGCGGGAACAAGACTGGTCAATGGAATTCAAGCATAATAAATTTGAGTTGTTTAGAATAACTCAAGAAAGGAACCCAATTATCAGCTCTTACATCTGCCATGGCATGGAATGTCAAAGCACCAATTCTGCTAAACTAGTCTAAACGACATCAATAGTCCGCCTCCGTGGTCGAGCGGTTAAGGTCGCTGACTTGTATACCACTGTAACCTATCATCACTGATGGTCACGGGTTCGAGCCCCGCTCAGGCCGTGTCTCATTTATATGAAAAAGTTGGCAGTTTCTTACGGAGGTTAGTGCACCCAAGTACTGGTTAACCGCTGGAGCCTGCCCAGGAAAGGTGTTGTTAGGTAAACTGTCCGCTGGCGATATAGCCCAAAATGGTGCTGATGCAGGCGTAAAACCCGAAATATATAATAACTAAACGACATCACATCCAAAGCAAATTTATTCCATTTATAATACTTATAATAAAAAGAAATTTAAAGATTAGTAATGA
The DNA here is from genome assembly GCA_014843695.1 of Archivesica marissinica. Classification (NCBI taxonomy): domain Eukaryota; kingdom Metazoa; phylum Mollusca; class Bivalvia; order Venerida; family Vesicomyidae; genus Archivesica; species Archivesica marissinica. Next base: position 37,285,319 of record CM026386.1, on the reverse strand, counting down.
AGCTATAATTGAAATGATATATAACGCCTACATCCACCACAGTTCTACTCTTTACTCTTTGGTTCCCCTAGCAACAGTTTGTCACAAATAAAATAAAAAAAGTAAAAATGATAAGCAGCACATTATGTCTGTAACATCTATGACTTCACAAGCAATGTCACCCATTGCTAACATCACTTACATGGCACACCGTAGAATATAGTCAACTGCAACCTTCTCACCTTGCCCTTCAAACAATTCAAGGTCAAACACATGGCTGCTAAACCCTTTAACAACTTGAGTTGCGGGTCGAGCATTACCGATTTTCACTAAATTTTGTGTGATTCTGAGAATAAATGTCCTGATGCTGTACTCGTGTATAATGCCCAGTAGATTGAATAGCCGTAGTAGTATTTTAATGAATATTGTGCGCATTATATATAGAAAATTACATTGATGGCCCAAAAATGGTAGGGGACATGGATTGCTGTGCTTGCCTATACTTTTTCACTTGATTTTGAAGATTAATTTTGTAGAATTACATTCATAATGAAGTATTCACATATCTCTAAATAACTTGACTGAGATTTCACAAAATTTGCCGGTCTTCCCATTGTGTATTTTGCCTTGTAAATTTGATGGAATGTAGATATAGTGCTGTTTAGTACAGAAGAAAGCACATAGTGTTTAGTTGCATAGATTTTACCCGTAATTAGGTAGTTATTGCAAACAAAAACATAATCTAACGCTGTGGAAAATGATTTCATGTATGGAGTGTGTATATCCATGTCTACTGGTTGGTAAAGGAATGTACTGACCCATATATGGAATACATAGTATCCACAACATGCACTTCTGTATACCGGATCCATACACTACCTTGGATATTATCGGCTCTGTCGATATTATTGACCCATTTTCTGCAGTGTAGATAATTGTGTTGGATTTAGAGTATCTACAATGTAAATGTATATGTACAAACATACCGCAATGTATGTGCATTAAAATATCAGACATGCATATCTCCCAAATACTGCGGGTTCCCACCTTTCCTAATTCTGGGTCAAGCCTTTCACATTTCCAGAACATGCAGTAATTATTGGATGAAACTAGAAGGTACATATAGGAAGAGACCAGTTTTGAATTTGAAATTGTTAATTTAAAGATCATAAGTGTTTGGGTTTGCATTGATTTTCAAGCAAGGTCTCTCATCTAAATCTTATAAATGCAACATTTCTCCTTTCAACAGAAATATTTCGTACCCCAATCCATCTATTATCTTGTAATTATTATCAGAAATAGGAAGGGGAATCAGTAGTCAATGGAATTTCCTTGCCACAAATTTAGCTGTCGTAGTCCAAATTAGATACTCAATATTAAAAAACAAATACATGTACTGACCAGCGTACACAACTAAATATTTTAATAAGATTATAATTATTGTGAGTGATTAGATATTTAGGTAAGAACACATATTCAGCAAGATGTATTCCTCTAGCTAATATGGAACTTAAATATTTAATACTTGATTTAGCATTTGTTGAGACGTGTCTCTGATGTCCTTGTATTATAGCTGAACATTGGTATAATAAAACAACATTTATTCCTCCTAACCCTGATTACAGTCGCCTTGATTGAATGTAACTGATGATGTTTAATATTGTATATATATTATTTATAGGTTGTGCGGTCTGTGATATTTACATTCCATGTTTATTACCTTGTGTGTAGATTTTCCCAGTGCAATTAGTCTAAATATAGCAATAGTAAGATGCACTTAATCTTCTATTTATCACATTGTCAAAATCATGTTTATTTTCTCGATCAATTGTCACCAATGAATATTGTAGTCTTTCAAAGAACTATGTTTACAGTATTTTGTCTCTTGTGCACTTTTCTCTTCTAGTCAGAATCTGTTCTCTTGTTAAATATTTCATCAGTTATCATTTGTGTTTATTAGTGGCCAGAATAGCCAATCATTTGAACGACAATGTGTACTATATTATGCAGTCATACTCTATTATAGTTGTACATATGCATGTTTGTTATAGTTCATAATTAATATATTTGCTGTATATTGTATTTATACTTGTGATATTTGTGTCCAAAACATGAACAAATTGTTTTTATTTCTCAGCTCTAGCAGAAGACAAATATTTGTAAATGATGTTTGTGAGTAAAAGATTGATATTGTCTCGTAGATGGCCCTCTGTCGGTGTGGTATAATGATGTTTGTGAGGAGATTGATATTGTCTCGTAGATGGCCCTCTGTCGGTGTGGTATAATGATGTTTGTGAGGAGATTGATATTGTCTCGTAGATGGCCCTCTGTCGGTGTGGTATAATGATGTTTGTGAGGAGATTGATATTGTCTCGTAGATGGCCCTCTGTCAGTGTGGTATAATGATGTTTGTGAGGAGATTGATATTGTCTCGTAGATGGCCCTTTGTCAGTGTGGTATAATGATGTTTGTGAGGAGATTGATATTGTCTCGTAGATGGCCCTATGTCGGTGTGGTATAATGATGTTTGTGAGTAAAAGATTGATATTGTCTCATAGATGGCCCTCTGTCGGTGTGGTATAATGATGTTTGTGAGTAGGAGATTGATATTGTCTCGTAGATGGCCCTCTGTCGGTGTGGTATAATGATGTTTGTGAGGAAATTGATATTGTTTCGTAGATGGCCCTCTGTCGGTGTGGTATAATGATGTGTGTGAGGAGATTGATATTGTCTCGTAGATGGCCCTATGTCGGTGTGGTATAATGATGTTTGTGAGTAAAAGATTGATATTGTCTCATAGATGGCCCTCTGTCGGTGTGGTATAATGATGTTTGTGAGTATGAGATTGATAGTATCACATAGATGGCCCTCTGTTGGTGTAATATTGTTCTCGTAGATGGCCCTCTGCTGGTGTGATTTTGTTCTCGTAGATGGCCCTCTGCCGGTGTGATATTGTTCTCATAGATGGCCCTCTGCTGGTGTGATATTGTTCGCGTAGATGGCCCTCTGCCGGTGTGATATTGTTCTCGTAGATGGCCCTCTGTCGGTGTGATATTGTCTTATAGATGGCCCTCTGTTGGTGTGATATTGTCTTATAGATGGCCTTCTGTCGGTGTGATATTGTCTTATAGATGGCCCTCTGCTGGTGTGATATTGTTCTCGTAGATGGCCCTCTGCCGGTGTGATATTGTTCTCGTAGATGGCCCTCTGTCGGTGTGATATTGTCTTATAGATGGCCCTCTGTTGGTGTGATATTGTCTTATAGATGGCCCTCTGTCGGTGTGATATTGTCTTATAGATGGCCCTCTGTCGGTGTGATATTGTCTTATAGATGGCCCTCTGTCGGTGTGATATTGTCTTATAGATGGCCCTCTGTTGGTGTGATATTGTCTTATAGATGGCCCTCTGTTGGTGTGATATTGTCTTATAGATGGCCCTCTGTTGGTGTGATATTGTCTTATAGATGGCCCTCTGTTGGTGTGATATTGTTCGCGTAGATGGCCCTCTGTTGGTGTGATATTGTTCGCGTAGATGGCCCTCTGTTGGTGTGATATTGTCTTATAGATGGCCCTCTGTTGGTGTGATATTGTCTTATAGATGGCCCTCTGTTGGTGTGATATTGTCTTATAGATGGCCCTCTGTTGGTGTGATATTGTTCGCGTAGATGGCCCTCTGTTGGTGTGATATTGTCTTATAGATGGCCCTCTGTTGGTGTGATATTGTCTTATAGATGGCCCTCTGCCGGTGTGATATTGTCTTATAGATGGCCCTCTGTTGGTGTGATATTGTTTGCGTAGATGGCCCTCTGTTGGTGTGATATTGTCTTATAGATGGCCCTCTGTTGGTGTGATATTGTCTTATAGATGGCCCTCTGCCGGTGTGATATTGTCTTATAGATGGCCCTCTGTTGGTGTGATATTGTTCGCGTAGATGGCCCTCTGTTGGTGTGATATTGTCTTATAGATGGCCCTCTGTTGGTGTGATATTGTTCGCGTAGATGGCCCTCTGTTGGTGTGATATTGTCTTATAGATGGCCCTCTGTTGGTGTGATATAATGATTTGTAACTGCCATATACTGTGTATGAAATGCTTGCTATCCAGCTGCATTTGAAAAGTTCAAATAATTATAAACGTAAATATTTCAGAATGGTCAATTCATTTCCACTGATTAATATAGTTTTTTCAAAGTGCTTTTTTATATTACATTTTAATCATATTTATTTATTTCCATTACATTTTTGTTCATTGTATGAAAAAAAAATCAAAATTTACATAAATATGTTGATGACATTGGGATTTGCAGGAGTAGATGTAAGTTTGAGGTTTCAACTTGAATTGTGTTATTGTGTACATAGCACACATATATAATTCAAATGGCTAGGGAATGTATGGGGCTAGCTATGGCACCAGCTACCAATACTCTTATATTTAGCTTCACTGTTCTTTACATTGAGTTTCATTGACTTTGACAGCTTTCTTTCTCTAATCTTTAGCATTGGCCAGTACTTAATTTAACTGATATTTGCATCCGTTGCTACTAGTTAAAAATAGTGCTTCTCGTTAACTTTTGAATTTTGACTATAACCATGACAAGGTCATACACTTGTAAAAAGAAAACAATTGCATTCACTTCTTCAGCTCTTGGCATATTTAACGGATATTCACACACAATACTAGTCACTAGAGCAGCACATTGGCATGTAAAATTGACTTAAATTTTGTACATGATCATTTTCAAGATCATACAAACACATGTCGCAACCATGCATGCATCAAAGTACATGTATCTGCTAATACATGGAAGTCTATCAACACAGAACAACCAATAGATTAGTGAAGATTGGATTGACTAGAGGGTTTCAAGAGTTGAGCCAAACTCTGCAATGCTTAATTTTTGGCAGTTAAACTAATTAGTTTAAACATATTTTATTTCCCAATATAATACATGTTGAACAATGCATACATTACACATATCGAAATACAGAAAAAGGATTAGAATGAAATATATATATATTATATAATTCTTCTCCTCTAAAAAAACTAATTAATATTATATCCGTAATGAAATATATAAAGGTATTTGATTAAGATAGTCCATACCGCATTTATCCATAATAAATCATAACAACACAGAAATTAATGTACATAGATCACTTTTATCATGTTTTATTAAAGTTTCTGGCAAATAAAATGCGGACTCTGACAAACAGTGAACAGGAATATGAATGTAAAGGATTGATCAGATTTATATTTGATCTGTAAGTATGAACACTTGAACAGTAATGGCTTTTACTGATTTACACGGGTCATTTTAGGTTAAAATATGCACCAATTCTTCAGATTATGTGTTCTGTTTCTGGAAAAGTATGATTTTAGTTTTTTTTTTTTTTAAAGGGTACCACCTGACATGACAGTTTTATCTTTTATATTTGTGAAATTTCTGCTTAAATGAGTTAAATATAGTTCTAGAATTTTATGATTTATGGTGTTTTGAGACATAAAATGGATTTTATTCTCTCTAATGTTTACTGGTAAATGTTATATCATTTGCTACACAATGACTACCTGTAGAATTAGTTGTATGATGTGAAGTTAGGACTTCAGGTATACAGTCAAAAGTTTTTATGAAACAGCTCATCTGTATTTGAATCCCCGGTCTGCCATTCTGTTTCATGTTACCTCTATGTTTGCATGCCGTTGATTGGCCGCATACTACAGGTTTGATTGTAAGCTTGTTTTATGAAGCTTAAGATTATTGTATATATGCCTTACACATGACAGGTGCCCTAGAAGATGTAAATAATACTCTGTTTGTAAATTTATTTATCACATGACTGCTTGTATTCAGTGTAATACAAGCATCACATATTTTCTTATATCGACACACCTGGAAGGATTCTAATTGGTTTAGGGAATAATCCTTATAATTTGTAAATTGAACTTTAATTTATGCCTATTTCTATGTGAATTGGTACACTACATTAACGAGACAAACAACGATTTAGCATAAGTCTCGACGTAATTATGATGCTGTTTAAAACATAAAAATAATGCAGATTTGCATAGTGACATCATGACAATTTAGTGACATCATAATAATTTGCGCTGATGAAAGTAGCAACGTTATATTTTGTAAAACTATGATTAAAACCCTATTGTAATGTGATAAAATGGATCTTATACTAACACATCACCAACTGTAACACATCACCAACTGTAACACATCACCAATGGTAACACATCACCAATGGTAACACACCACCAACGGTAACACATCACCAATGGTAACACACCACCAACGGTAACACATCACCAACGGTAACACATCACCAATTGTAGCACACCACCAATGGTAACACATCACCAATGGTAACACACCACCAATGGTAACACATCACCAATGGTAACACACCACCAACGGTAACACATCACCAACGGTAACACATCACCAACGGTAACACATCACCAATGGTAACACACCACCAACGGTAACACATCACCAACGGTAACACATCACCAATGGTAACACATCACCAATGGTAACACATCACCAACGGTAACACATCACCAATGGTAACACACCACCAACGGTAACACACCACCAATGGTAACACACCACCAATGGTAACACATCACCAACGGTAACACACCACCAATGGTAACACATCACCAACGGTAACACACCACCAATGGTAACACATCACCAACGGTAACACACCACCAATGGTAACACATCACCAATGGTAACACATCACCAACGGTAACACATCACCAATGGTAACACACCACCAATGGTAACACATCACCAACGGTAACACACCATAGCAATAATCAAAGAAATTACACTCATTAAATGAGAGAGACATTCATCACAAGATGTACATGTAACAACAACAACATTGACAATATCACTGACATTATGGTCAATATTTTTCATTGATGCTGTTTCTCATGTTTCAGGATGTTTCTAATGTTTCATGCTGTTTCTCATGTTTCATGATGTTTCTGGTGTTGTTTCTCATGTTGCATGCTGTTTCTCATGTTTCATGATGTTTCTCATGGTTTCTCATGTTTCATGCTGTTTCTCATGTTTCATGATGTTTCTCATGTTTCATGATGTTTCATGATGTTTCTCATTGTTTATCATGTGGCATGATGTTTCTCATGTTTCATGATGTTTCTCATGGTTTATCATGTTTCATGATGTTTCTCATGGCTTATCATGTTTCATGATGCTTCTCATGTTTCTCATGGTTTATCATGTTTCATGCTGTTTCTCATGTTTCTTGATGTTTGTCATGGTTTCTCATGTTTCATGCTGTTTCTCATGTTTCATGCTGTTTCTCATGTTTCATGATGTTTCTCATGGTTTCTCATGTTTCATGATGTTTCTCATGATTCATGATGTTTCATGATGTTTCTCGTGATTCATGATGTTTCATGATGTTTCTCGTGTTTCATGATGTTTCATGTTTCATGCTGTTTCTCATGATTCATGATGTTTCTTGATGTTTCTCATGGTTTCTCATGTGTCATGATGTTTCTCATGGTTTCTCATGTTTCATGGTGTTTCTCATGTTTCATGATGTTTCTCATGGTTTATCATGTTTCATCACACACATCACCAACGGTAACACACCATAGCAATAATCAAAGAAATTACACTCATTAAATGAGAGAGACATTCATCACAAGATGTACATGTAACAACAACAACATTGACAATATCACTGACATTATGGTCAATATTTTTCATTGATGCTGTTTCTCATGTTTCATGATGTTTCTCATGTTTCATGCTGTTTCTCATGTTTCATGATGTTTCTGGTGTTGTTTCTCATGTTTCATGATGTTTCTGGTGTTGTTTCTCATGTTGCATGCTGTTTCTCATGTTTCATGATGTTTCTCATGGTTTATCATGTTTCATCACACACATCACCAACGGTAACACACCATAGCAATAATCAAAGAAATTACACTCATTAAATGAGAGAGACATTCATCACAAGATGTACATGTAACAACAACAACAACATTGACAATATCACTGACATTATGGTCAATATTTTTCATTGATGCTGTTTCTCATGTTTCATGATGTTTCTCATGTTTCATGCTGTTTCTCATGTTTCATGATGTTTCTGGTGTTGTTTCTCATGTTGCATGCTGTTTCTCATGTTTCATGATGTTTGTCATTGTTTCTCATGTTTCATGATGTTTCTCATATTTCATGCTGTTTCTCCTGTTTCATGATGTTTGTCATTATTCATGCTGTTTGTCATGGTTTCTCATGTTTCATGATGTTTCTCGTGTTTCATGATGTTTATCATGTTTCATGCTGTTTCTCATGATTCATGATGTTTCTCATGTTTCATGATGTTTCTCATGTTTCATGATGTTTCTCATTGTTTATCATGTTTCATGATGTTTCTCATGTTTCATGATATTTCTCATGGTTTATCATGTGTCATGCTGTTTCTCATGTTTCATGCTGTTTCTCATGGTTTCTCATTTTTCATGCTGTTTCTCATGGTTTCTCATGTTTCATGATGTTTCTCATGTTTCATGCTGTTTCTCATGGTTTATCATGTTTCATGATGTTTCTCATGGTTTCTCATGTTTCATGCTGTTTCTCATGTTTGCATCATGTGATCAGGAATCATAATTTGCTCATTAACTCCTTTCTTTCCTTCAGGTTAAAGATCATTGAGCACATAGTGTGCCGGCTAGGTGTAGTAATGTACATCTGTATGTTTGAGCATTATTTACCAATCCTATTATATTATAATGGGTAAATTTTTTGCCTGGCACTCATGTTGGTTCGACCCCGGATTGTTTTCAGTCGATGAGCTGTCCAGATTGTCTACGTCCCCACGAGGGGTTCGACATTAACGGAAGATAGATAGATAGATGGCCATAGGAAAGCCAATCTTTACACCTGGTTGTCTGTATAAGCCTGAACGAATGCTCGGAATGGGTATAAAGCAATTGAAACCATGTGTATCTTTTCTCTACAAATGACTCCATACCAATGTAAGCCCATCACCAAGTCATATATATCTGTCTTTAGAAACCAATATAGGTGTCTGGCAAAGGAAGTGAAGCAATTGGTGGTCTTTTACTTTCATGTTTTTTGCACAAATTTGTATAATGTTATATTATTTAAACGTATTTATTAAATTCACATATTTCTGTACAAACAAGAACTTAAAAGTGTTGTGACTAGATTTGCTGTATTTTGAAATTATAATGAAATAGTTATATTTTTGCACATATATTCTATTTATTGGTGTTAGATGTTGTGTATATATAATGGTATTATACGGTATACAATGTACCCTCTGACTGTGATAATTGCTGCATTTAGTTGAATATAGTGCTATAGATCATGTTTTCTTGTGCAAGGACTTGTATGCTTAGTCAGTATTCTGGGATAACTGGACCAATGATTTCTTGCTATTCACCACCTTTGGAATTTGACTATTATTCAGTGAAACCTGTTTACGGCAGCCACCCTGTATTGTGCAGCCACCCTGTATTGTGCAGCCACCCTGTATTATGGAGCCACCCTGAATTGTGCACCCACCCTGTATTATGCAGCCACACTGTATTGTGCAGCCACCCTGTATTGTGCAGCCACCCTGTATTATGGAGCCACCCTGAATTGTGCACCCACCCTGTATTATGCAGCCACACTGTATTGTGCAGCCACCCTGTATTGTGCAGCCACCCTGTATTATGGAGCCACCCTGAATTGTGCACCCACCCTGTATTATGCAGCCACACTGTATTGTGCAGCCACCCTGTATTGTGCAGCCACCCTGTATTAGCAGCCACCTGTATTAGCAGCCACACTGTATTACGCAGCCACACTGTATTACGCAGCCACACTGTATTACGCACCCACACTGTATTATGCAGCCACACTGTATTGTGCAGCCACCCTGTATTGTGCAGCCACCCTGTATTATGCAGCCACCTTGTATTGTGCAGCCACACTGTATTATGCAGCCACCCTGTATTGTGCAGCCACCCTGTATTATGCAGCCACCCTGTATTGTGCAGACACCCTGTATTATGCAGTCACCCTGTGTTATGCAGCCACCCTGGATTGTGCAGCCACACTGTATTGTGCAGCCACCCTGTATTATGCAGCCACCCTGTATTGTGCAGCCACCCTGTATTATGCAGCCACCCTGTATTGTGCAGACACCCTGTATTATGCAGTCACCCTGTGTTATGCAGCCACCCTGGATTGTGCAGCCACCCTGGATTGTGCAGACACCCTGTATTATGCAGTCACCCTGTGTTATGCAGCCACCCTGTGTTATGCAGCCACCCTGGATTGTGCAGCCACCCTGGATTGTGCAGCCACCCTGTATTGTGCAGCCACTTATTAATTGTGAGGGTTGTGGAGGCGGATTGGTATAAGTTTTACCGATGTATTGACCTTGTTGTATAAGGTATCATGCACAAATCTTGCACAATCTTCTAAGTGAACACACAGTGTGTCTCTGTGGTAGCATGTGCAATATGGACAATATATGGCCTTGAACAACAGTACATTATTACAATGTTTGTATCATGCAGATTGGGTGTTTTGTATTCAGTGAATGATGAGGATAGTGTTTGGAACACTAATTAATACTACTGTCTGTGTGATATTGTACAGTCTACTCTGTTATGTTGAATTCTGTCGGACCGAACAAAATAACCAAAGTTTGACATAGCGCATATTGACCATATTTCCCAACATGTTTCTCGTAGATCACACGCCTTACCCGTCTTACATTTGTCCCGTAATAAATTATCTTCCATATTATAGCCATGACATGATAAAAAAAAACTGTAATGACATATTTAACATTTATTAAATGCAGCACATACATGTAAATAACATTTCTATACGAAACTGTGATAGTAACGGTACATTAGTAGTAGTGAACTGATGCTCGATTAAATAATCTGCTGTATTCTGTTGTATTAAATTCAATTGCACTAATTATTGACAAGTTAATGTCAAAACAAACTGAATTATAATTATTACGATGAGCCATTTGTCCAATTATTGGTTAATTGCAGATAAATGTTTACCTGTATGAACACATTGTAGGCCTAATTACTGTCCCGGTAAACACTGGCAACTAACTTTATCCATTGTGTGCACAAACACGGTGGTACATCTTTAATCAGGTAAATTTGCCAAATGAAAGTCGCTCTTCGGCGGCAAGCTGAAGCTTTGACATAATGAGTGTAAAATATGATAGTATCTGAAACGGGTCTTTGACTCGAATTTGAGATAACTGGAGAATTTGGCATAATCGACTTTGATATAACAGATGTAGACTGTATAAGTGTTGTCCTCCATTACGATGATTCCTCTAATTGTTCTCATATTTTATGTAGATGAAGCAAATCTAGAAATGTAAATTGTGTTGAAGTACTAGACACAGTTTGTACAGGTAACAAAGAGAAATTCCTCTCAACTTGTTCTTATCTTGTCATAAGGTGTGAACCATCTGTAGAGCCAGGGTTACATACCAGTAGCTCATACTGAATAGGAACATTTAACATATGTTTATAGAACAAAGAAGGTCAAGTCAGTCTTCTATGGGGTTTATTTGAAAACCTACCTCATTTTAAAGAAATTTGCATCCACATCAAATTTATGCAGTGTGAAATGCATATGTAATGCTTTATAATAAAACAGTGTTTTTGTCCATTCCCCATATTACATGTTTGGAGGCCTTTTTCTAATTATATTTGGCCTACATGTTGTTGCCTTGCACATCGGAAACATGTTAAATGCTGTGAAAGTAGTGGTATAATGCTTGCCACTATGTAGTGAATATAGTGAATATAGTCATTTATATTGAGCATAGTCACTTATTGCCACTATGTAGTGAATATAGTGAATATTCATTTATATTGAGCATAGTCACTTATTGCCACTATGTAGTGAATATAGTGAATATTCATTTATATTGAGCATAGTCACTTATTGCCACTATGTAGTGAATATAGTCATTTATATTGAGCATAGTCACTTATTGCCACTATGTAGTGAATATAGTGAATATAGTGAATATAGTCATTTATATTGAGCATAGTCACTTATTGCCACTATGTAGTGAATATAGTCATTTATATTGAGCATAGTCACTTATTGCCACTATGTAGTGAATATAGTGAATATAGTCATTTATATTGAGCATAGTCACTTATTGCCACTATGTAGCGAATATAGTGAATATTCATTTATATTGAGCATAGTCACTTATTGCCACTATGTAGTGAATATAGTCATTTATATTGAGCATAATCACTTATTGCCACTATGTAGTGAACATAGTGAATATAGTCATTTATATTGAGCATAGTCACATATTGCCACTATGTAGTGAATATAGTCATTTATATTGAGCATAGTCACTTATTGCCACTATGTAGTGAATATAGTGAATATAGTCATTTATATTGAGCATAGTCACTTATTGCCACTATGTAGTGAATATAGTGAATATAGTCATTTATATTGAGCATAGTCACTTATTGCCACTATGTAGTGAATATAGTGAATATTCATTTATATTGAGCATAGTCACTTATTGCCACTATGTAGTGAATATAGTCATTTATATTGAGCATAGTCACTTATTGCCACTATGTAGTGAATATAGTCATTTATATTGAGCATATTCACTTATTGCCACTATGTAGTGAATATAGTGAATATAGTCATTTATATTGAGCATAGTCACTTATTGCCACTATGTAGTGAATATAGTGAATTCATTTATATTGAGCATAGTCACTTATTGCCACTATGTAGTGAACATAGGCACATAGTGCTTGAACAGGATAGCTGGCTACCTGTCAAATACCTAACATATTTCAATAATTATTGTGATTACACATTTATATCTTAGATGTAAAAGACAGTAGAAAGGTGCTAGATACAGGGTTTTGTTACTGTTCTTAAAACAAAGAAATGAGTGCTTTTTGGTGTGTGGGTTGCTTGTACTTTTTGGTGTGTGGGTTGCTTGTACTTTTTGGTGTGTGGGTTGCTTGTACTTTTGCATGTACAAGACTGTGTGTCAGCAGAGCTAAAGCCTCCTAACTAGTTGTTTTCAGAAAATGGCTTTGATACAACATGAATTATGAAATGAAGGTGCTTGTTGTGTTGATCGCTTGTGGCCAGATATTTGTTCACTGACTTACTCTTTCAGTGCCGAAAAAATTCAAAATCTGATCAGGATCTATGTTGTTTGCTATTCCGACAGGTGCTTCCCACTGTCTGAAGAGCAATCAACATAATCGCCTGATCAGACGGCACATTCTGTTTTGTCGGATGGGGTTCTCTGCATTTTGCAAAGTCGCTTTTATGCGACATTGGCAGTGAAAAGAGTTATGGTTGTATACTATCGTAATTGACGTACCAGCCATCATCATATAATCATCTTCGCGTATGTTTTACTTACGGTATCGGTCGATATTTCGATCAGAAAATGACAAACTAGGTTGGTAACTAATTAATATTGTTTATTACTTTACCACTCTACATCATTTTGGGATGTCTCCTTGAGTTAGCAGCAACACCTTCACAATAGTGGGAGGTTTAATGTATGCAAGGGAGAAGTTTGGCATGCTGATGTTGTATGTATGTATGTATGTATGTATGTATGTATGTATGTATGTATGTATGTACCATTAATGTCAAACCCCTTACGGGGACCTAGACATGTTTTCCTGGGCATGCTTAGCCGACCATAGCGGTTAACCAGTACTAAGCAATGTGTGTGAGGTGCCTTGCTCAATGACACTACATGCGTAGCCTGACTGAGTATCGAACCCGGACTGTTCGATTCCAAATCCGACGCTCTACCATTGGACCATTGGACCATTGGACCACTGACGCCACACTGTTGTAGAATCATGTTCAGTATGTATGGTACAAATAGTGATGTTATTCATGTTCAGTATGTATGGTACAAATAGTGATGTTATTCATGTTCAGTATGTATGGTACAAATAGTGATGTTATTCATGTTCAATCAAGGAGATAGTGCCAGAACATAATACACATACTCTGAAAACGACTTGAATTCGCAATGAGTTTAAAAAATCCTTCAATTCCCACTGACTGCTACTCTTAAAGCTTGGAATTTATACTAGTGCTGACCAGCTGAAAAATCGTTTGACACAAACTTGCTCAGAAGGCCCTGGATTTATTAGAAATATTTCTTATAAAATGCACAATTTATCAGTTAAGAGAACATGTAGAGAAACAAATGACTGACTTATTTTTCTAACTTGGTTTTTAGCTAACCTGAGCACAAAGTTCTGAATGTGAGCTTTTATGATCGACTTTTGTCTGACGTAAACATTTTGCTTCATCTCCTGAACAACTTGTCCAATCATGATGAAACTTTATAACAATGACCATTGTGTGATCCCCTTTCAAGATTTCTCAAATTAGGTCACTATGTTTTAAACCTAGGTCAAATGCCAAAACTTCAAAAAATCTTCTTTGTAATTACTGGTGTGAATGTGATGAAATAGTGTGTGGAGTATTATTAGATAATAGTCTCAAGTTTGCTCAATCAGTATCGATTCGTCAAACATCATTGTCAGTGGGTGGAGAAATATTTTGCTATATTTCCTATAAAATGATATAGTAAATCTATATTGGTATTTGACATGTACCATTCATTACCTAGTGGACCTCTCCTCAGTTTGCTCAAATTACAATCATGAGGTGATGTTTTATTTATTTGTTTATACAAAGTTATTTTAGGTCAATTGCGAAACAAGTTCTTACACCATTAGTTTAATTACTCTTTAGACCTCATTCCTGATGGAGAGAGAGAAGAGGCAATGTAGAATTTAAGCGCCTTGCCTAGTTGCACAATCATATCAGCGACAGCTGGGCACAAACCCAGGCCTCTCACACTTGAAGTGGACGTGCTACCGCTATCAACTCTGCAATGGTTAGGAGGCTGGAACATGTTTATAGTTTGGCAGTTAGTAAAGAAGTGATTCATTTTAAGTGTACATTACATTATTCTGAAAGAAACAGCTGAAAGTTGTTTGTTTAAAGGAATAGTCAGTTTCATATTTGATGAAGACAAGTTACTGTTCGGTTACAGGTAAATTACAGTTGAAAATGCACATATCTTTTAAACAAATCTGTTCAGTATTCGAAGAGGGGTTCAGATTTACAGTTTTATTTACAATGGAAAAAATTGGGACCAAGAAATTTTGTTTGATTTGGAGTGAATTCCAGTTTAGAGGGGTTCTTGTTTGGAGGGTTTTTCACTGTGTAGTAAAAATCATATAATGATAATAATAATCATTATTTCTCAGTAGCCAAAAAGCCCAGAGCCCAGATATTTTGCATGTGGCATCAGGTAGTTGACCTCTACTGAGATGGTGATCTTGGGGTCATAATTGACCCTATGGTAGGGGTCACATAATTTATATAGACTTATATACATGTAGTACAACTCTTTATTGATGTTTTTGGCATGTAGAATCATCTAGTAACCTCTAATAAGTTTTCTCAAATTGTGACCCTGGGGTCATAATATCCCCAATGTATGAGCCATATACTTTGCATTGTCTTACAGAGTCATTAATATTCATATTCTCAGAAACCGCAATGATAATTTGCATGTATGCATCACCTATGTTTGCTCAAATGGTCATCCTGGGTTCATAACTGGTAGGGGTCACAGTTTACATAGACATTATAACTCTTTATAAAAACTATCTCATAACCACAATGAGAGCTTTGATATTTGGCAATGTACAGCCAAATCTGTGTTAATGGGTACCTCTATTAAATAATATATGTTTTTAGAGCCCTTTCAACTTGGGTGAGCGATCCAGGGCTTGTTTTAATTATTTATAGAATAATAGGGGGTTTACATGCAGTACTTTTTTAAGACAAATGATTTGTGATCAATGATTACTACACATATGTGGCTGATCATGTTTTATTCTAGTGAACTAAACACACAGTACTACTAGCTAAATGAAAATACAAGGCTTATTGAGAAACATTGGTCAGATACCAACCCTGAAATCTCATAAAAGAGGATTGATCACTTTCCCCCTGTATCAGTGACTCCACTGCACCACATTACCACATGATCACTTTCCCCCTGTATCAGTGACTCCACTGCACCACATTACCACATGATCACTTTCCCCCTGTATCAGTGACTCCACTGCACCACATTACCACATGATCACTTTAATTGATTTCCCCTGTATCATTGCTTCCACTGCACCACATGATCACTTTAATTGATTCCCCCTGTATCATTGACTCCACTGCACCACATTATCACATGATCACTTTAATTGATTCCCCTGTATCATTGACTCCACTCACCACATTACCACATGATCACTTTAATTGATTTCCTATGTATCATTGCTTCCACTGCACCACATGGTCACTTTAATTGATTCCCCTGTATCATTGACTCCACTCACCACATGGTCACTTTAATTGATTCCCCTGTATCATTGACTCCACTGCACCACATGATCACTTTAATTGATTTCCTATGTACCGTTGCTGCCACTGCACCACATTATCACATGATCACTTTAATTGATTTCCTATGTATCATTGCTTCCACTGCACTACATGATCACTTTAATTGATTCCCCTGTATCATTAACTCCACTCACCACATTACCACATGATCACTTTAATTGATTTCCTATGTATCATTGCTTCCACTGCACCACATTATCACATGATCACTTTAATTGATTCCCCTGTATCATTGACTCCACTCACCACATTACCACATAATCACTTTAATTGATTTCCTATGTATCGTTGCTTCCACTGCACCACATGATCACTTTAATTGATTTCCCCTGTATCATTGCTTCCACTGCACCACATGATCACTTTAATTGATTTCCCCTGTATCGTAGACTCCACTGCACCACATGAATACTTTAATTGATTTCCCCTGTATCATTGCTTCCACTGCACCACATGATCACTTTAATTGATTTCCCCTGTATCATAGACTCCACTGCACTACATGATCACTGTAATTGATTTCCCCTATATCATTGCTTCCACTGCACCACATGATCACTTTGATTAATTTCCCCTGTATCAGTGACTCCACTGTACCACATGATCACTTTAATTGATTTCCTATGTATCGTTGCTTCCACTGCACCACATGATCACTTTAATTGATTTCCCCTGTATCATTGCTTCCACTGCACCACATGATCACTTTAATTGATTTCCCCTGTATCGTAGACTCCACTGCACCACATGAATACTTTAATTGATTTCCCCTGTATCATTGCTTCCACTGCACCACATGATCACTTTAATTGATTTCCCCTGTATCATAGACTCCACTGCACTACATGATCACTGTAATTGATTTCCCCTATATCATTGCTTCCACTGCACCACATGATCACTTTGATTAATTTCCCCTGTATCAGTGACTCCACTGTACCACATGATCACTTTAATTGATTTCCTATGTATCGTTGCTTCCACTGCACCACATGATCACTTTAATTGATTTCCCCTGTATCATTGCTTCCACTGCACCACATGATCACTTTAATTGATTTCCCCTATAATGTTGCTTCCATTGCACCACATGATCACTTTAATTGATTTCCCCTGTATCAGTGACTCCACTGTACCACATGATCACTTTAATTGATTTCCCCTATATCGTTGACTCCACTGTACCACATGATCACTTTAATTGATTTCCCCTGTATCGTTGACTCCACTGCACCACATGATCACTTTAATTGATTTCCCCTGTATCGTTGACTCCACTGCACCACATGGTCACTTTAATTGATTTCCCCTGTATCATTGACTCCACTGCACCACATTACCACATGATCACTTTAATTGATTTCCTATGTATCGTTGACTCCACTGCACCACATGGTCACTTTAATTGATTTCCCCTGTATCATTGACTCCACTGCACCACATTACCACATGATCACTTTAATTGATTTCCCCTGTATCATTGACTCCACTGCACCACATTACCACATTATCACTTTAATTGATTTCCCTTGTATCATTGACTCCACTGCACCACATTACCACATGATCACTTTAATTGATTTCCCCTGTATCATTGACTCCACTGCACCACATTACCATATGATCACTTTAATTGATTTCCCCTGTATCATTGACTCCACTGCACCACATTACCACATGATCACTTTAATTGATTTCCCCTGTATCATTGACTCCACTGCACCACATTACCACATGATCACTTTAATTGATTTCCCCTGTATCATTGACTCCACTGCACCACATTACCACATTATCACTTTAATTGATTTCCCCTGTATCATTGACTCCACTGCACCACATTACCACATGATCACTTTAATTGATTTCCCCTGTATCATTGACTCCACTGCACCACATTACCACATGATCACTTTAATTGATTTCCCCTGTATCATTGCTTCCACTGCACCACATTATCACATAATCCCTTTAATTGATTTCCCCTGTATCATTGCATCACATGCTATTTTAATCTGGTTTTTTTTCAATTTATAATTAACATCATTTAGATAAAATCACAATTGTCATGCTGCAACATCTGGTCAGGGAACACAGTGGATTCCAACTCTAGGACCAATATGTGGATAGATCAAACTCTATCCATCTGTCTCATTGTGTACCTTGAAGTGCAATGAAGAATTCTCCAGCACTGTTAATGCCTTGAAATATTAATTGAAATTTGAAGCATTTAATAAAGTATACAGCATCTGTTTTTGTGTCCCAGTTGTTTGAAATGAAATTCTATGCATGGGTTGTATCCCTGCCAAACAAAGATGTTTACTTGTAGAGGTGAAGAGATAGGAACCAAATGTATTGTGTTTTATAAGGTCCCTTCACAAAGCTGTCTTACAGTCTACATCCGCTATGTCAAAGTCGGTTATGTTGAATTCTCTGGTTATCTCAAAGCCGGATCAAAGTCCCGTTTCAGACACTATTATTTACATATAACTGGCTCTGTTTATATCAAATTTCGTTAAGTCAAACTTCGGTTATGTCAATGTATTTTGTTTTGTTCGACGGAATTCGACATAACAGATGTAGACTGTATATCTATATATGCCCTTACAATAGTTTTGCATTGATGACTGTAATTTATTCTGCTTTCAGTTAAATTGTATTATCCACCTTTTTGTATCGGCTACGATTTTGAACAAAATTAGTTAAAGCGACACTATATCGTATGATGGAATAAAAAGATTAACAAATTTTACATACAAGTAGCACATTCTGAATAATTATTTTCCGTCAGTAAACAGTTTGGTTTTGCAATATAACAAACTGAAAGTAGGACTGTCTTGAATCAGATTGCCACCCTGCTGCGTACATTCGGTATGCATCGACACTCAGAATAAACAGCAAGGACAGCTGTTTCAACTTCCGTTGTTACGTCACATATGCACAGTTAAATAAATATAGTACCATTGTATACACAAATTATCAATAAACGTAAGTGATTTTCCCTATTTATGTGCGAATACATGTATTTGGATTTTTTTAATTAGTCATTGGAAATTATATTCTTTAAAAACACCAAAAAACATCCTTCATTCCGATATAGTGTTGCTTTAAGCTTGAATTGTGCCATAAAAACCTGTTACATTTGTCAATAATAGATGTAATAAATCAAAATGTGTAGGTGTTTAATACACACTCCATGATATATTTTATACTTTGTATCTAAAGCGACTCCATCTAAAATCTATGATCATGAGGAGTGGAAATATCACGCAATTATTGAATACAGGAAAACATAATGAACACCCGAAATACACTACTTTTGGGAAATGTTGTTTCATAGTAGAAATTTAAGTTTGTCATGTTGTTTCAGGGCAAACAAAATACCTGTAGTCTTGTGGGAATAGAATTACTGTTGTATATGCATCTCTGTCGCTAGATATAAAATGGTGTAAAACTAGAGTCACTGCAAGCGTGTGACTCGAGGTACTCATACTTTGATTACACACCTCCTATTGTTACTTAGTTGTAGTCAGTCCTATAGATACCTGGTGGCCGTCAGGCATGATCCAGTTCACAGATGATACGGCGCTATCTTACATCCATGCATCACAGTTTTTGCAGGTCTCGCCTTTAAATACATTGCTCTGTTTATCCAATAATAAAGTGAAACCACTTGCGATGATTAAAAGCCAGTATTTCATTTAGAAGCAATGTATGCAATTTACTATACAAGTACAATATACCCTCTATTTGTCATTATTTATTTCCACAGTGGAGCCATCTCCGCTATGGTTTTAAGAAAACTGTGATCTGTGAATCTCGATATATGGTGATGGAAAACATTGTCATTCAAATTCTAAGAAATGATGTACAATGTAGAGAGATTATCTCATATATTATAAATAATCGTGTTTATTTTGTATTGTTTGAACCTAGTTCTAGTTTCTTGGCGTTATTTATTAACATTTCAAATATAAATAAGGCTGGTTTACTTTTTACTATTACAGAAAAATAAAAGTATGATTTTCAAAATTTGATAAGAGTTGATATTTGTTTCTTTATTTCCAAACTATAGATACAATATTCTTAGATGGGTGGAGCCAACCATAGTGTATGAGAGCCAAATATAGTGTATGAAAGCCAAACATAGTGTATGAAAGGTAACCATAGGGTATGAGAGCCAACCATAGTGTATGAAAGGTAACCATAGGGTATGAGAGCCAACCATTGTGTATGAGAGCCAAACATAGTGTATGAAAGGTAACCATAGGGTATGAGAGCCAAACATAGTGTATGAAAGGTAACCATAGGGTATGAGAGCCAAACATAGTGTATGAAAAGTAACCATAGGGTATGAGAGCCAAACATAGTGTATGAAAGGCAACCATAGTGTATGAGAGCCAAATATAGTGTATGAGAGTCAAACATAGTGTATGAAAGGTAACCATAGGGTATGAGAGCCAAACATAGTGTATGAAAGGCAACCATAGTGTATGAGAGCCAAATATAGTGTATGAGAGCCAAACATAGTGTATGAAAGGTAACCATACGGTATGAGAGCCAAAAATAGTGTATGAAAGGTAACCATAGGGTATGAGAGCCAACCATAGTGTATGAGAGCCAAATATAGTGTATGAGAGCCAAATATAGTGTATGAGAGCCAAACATAGTGTATGAAAGACAACCATAGTGTATGTAAGGCAACCATAGTGTATGAGAGCCAAACATAGTGTATGAGAGCCAAACATAGTGTATGAAATGTAACCATAGGGTATGAGAGCCAACCATAGTGTATGAGAGCCAAATATAGTGTATGAGAGCCAAATATAGTTTATGAGAGCCAAACATAGTGTATGAAAGACAACCATAGTGTATGAGAGCCAACCATAGTGTATGAAAGGTAACCATAGGGTATGAGAGCCAACCATAGTGTATGAGAGCCAACCATTGTGTATGAGAGCCAAACATAGTGTATGAAAGGTAACCATAGGGTATGAGAGCCAAACATAGTATATGAAAGGTAACCATAGGGTATGAGAGCCAACCATAGTGTACGAGAGCCAAACATAGTGTATGAAAGGTAACCATAGGGTATGAGAGCCAAACATAGTGTATGAAAGGCAACCATAGTGTATGAGAGCCAAATATAGTGTATGAGAGCCAAACATAGTGTATGAAAGGTAACCATAGGGTATGAGAGCCAAACATAGTGTATGAGAGCCAAATATAGTGTATGAGAGCCAAACATAGTGTATGAAAGACAACTATAGTGTATGATAGCCAAACATAGTGTATGAGGGCCAAACATAGTGTATGAAAGGCAAACATAGTGTATGTAAGGCAACCATAGTGTATGAAAGCCAACATAGTGTATGAGAGCCAAACATAGTGTATGAGAGCCAAACATAGTGTATGAGAGTTCTATGAATGATGGATAGAGCCATACATAGTGTATGAGATTTCTGTGTATGAGAGCCAGACATAGTGTATGAGAATTCTGTGTAGTAGAGCCAAACATAGTGTATGAGAGCCAAATATAGTGTATGAGAGCCAAATATAGTGTATGAGAGCCAAACATAGTGTATGAAAGACAACCATAGTGTATGAGAGCCAAACATAGTGTATGAAAGGTAACCATAGTGTATGTAAGGCAACCATAGTGTATGAGAGCTAAAATAGTGTATGAAAGGTAACCATAGGGTATGAGTGCCAACCATAGTGTATGAGAGCCAAGCATAGTGTATGAGAGCCAAATATAGTGTATGAGAGCCAAACATAGTGTATGAAAGGTAACCATAGGGTATGAGAGCCAACCATAGTGTATGAGAGCCAAGCATAGTGTATGAGAGCCAAATATAGTGTATGAGAGCCAAACATAGTGTATGAAAGGTAACCATAGGGTATGAGAGCCAACCATAGTGTATGAGAGCCAAATATAGTGTATGAGAGCCAAATATAGTGTATGAGAGCCAAACATAGTGTATGAAAGACAACCATAGTGTATGAGAGCCAAACATAGTGTATGAAAGGCAACCATAGTGTATGTAAGGCAACCATAGTGTATGAGAGCAAAACATAGTGTATGAAAGGCAACCATAGTGTATGAGAGCCAAATATAGTGAATGAGAGCCAAACATAGTGTATGAAAGGTAACCATAGGGTATGAGAGCCAAAATAGTGTATGAAAGGTAACTATAGGGTATGAGAGCCAACCATAGTGTATGAGAGCCAAATATAGTGTATGAGAGCCAAATATAGTGTATGAGAGCCAAACATAGTGTATGAAAGACAACCATAGTGTATGTAAGGCAACCATAGTGTATGAGAGCCAAACATAGTGTATGAGAGCCAAACATAGTGTATGAAATGTAACCATAGGGTATGAGAGCCAACCATAGTGTATGAGAGCCAAATATAGTTTATGAGAGCCAAACATAGTGTATGAAAGACAACCATAGTGTATGAGAGCCAACCATAGTGTATGAAAGGTAACCATAGGGTATGAGAGCCAACCATAGTGTATGAGAGCCAACCATTGTGTATGAGAGCCAAACATAGTGTATGAAAGGTAACCATAGGGTATGAGAGCCAAACATAGTATATGAAAGGTAACCATAGGGTATGAGAGCCAACCATAGTGTATGAGAGCCAAACATAATGTATGAAAGGTAACCATAGGGTATGAGAGCCAAACATAGTGTATGAAAGGCAACCATAGTGTATGAGAGCCAAATATAGTGTATGAGAGCCAAACATAGTGTATGAAAGGTAACCATAGGGTATGAGAGCCAAACATAGTGTATGAAAGGCAACCATAGTGTATGAGAGCCAAATATAGTGTATGAGAGCCAAACATAGTGTATGAAAGGTAACCATAGGGTATGAGAGCCAAAATAGTGTATGAAAGGTAATCATAGCGTATGAGAGCCAACCATAATGTATGAGAGCCAAATATAGTGTATGAGAGCCAAACATAGTGTATGAAAGACAACTATAGTGTATGATAGCCAAACATAGTGTATGAGGGCCAAACATAGTGTATGAAAGGCAAACATAGTGTATGTAAGGCAGCCATAGTGTATGAAAGCCAACATAGTGTATGAGAGCCAAACATAGTGTATGAGAGCCAAACATAGTGTATGAGAGTTCTATGAATGATGGATAGAGCCATACATAGTGTATGAGATTTCTGTGTATGAGAGCCAGACATAGTGTATGAGAATTCTGTGTAGTAGAGCCAAACATAGTGTATGAGAGCCAAATATAGTGTATGAGAGCCAAATATAGTGTATGAGAGCCAAACATAGTGTATGAAAGACAACCATAGTGTATGAGAGCCAAACATAGTGTATGAAAGGTAACCATAGTGTATGTAAGGCAACCATAGTGTATGAGAGCTAAAATAGTGTATGAAAGGTAACCATAGGGTATGAGTGCCAACCATAGTGTATGAGAGCCAAGCATAGTGTATGAGAGCCAAATATAGTGTATGAGAGCCAAACATAGTGTATGAAAGGTAACCATAGGGTATGAGAGCCAACCATAGTGTATGAGAGCCAAGCATAGTGTATGAGAGCCAAATATAGTGTATGAGAGCCAAACATAGTGTATGAAAGGTAACCATAGGGTATGAGAGCCAACCATAGTGTATGAGAGCCAAATATAGTGTATGAGAGCCAAATATAGTGTATGAGAGCCAAACATAGTGTATGAAAGACAACCATAGTGTATGAGAGCCAAACATAGTGTATGAAAGGCAACCATAGTGTATGTAAGGCAACCATAGTGTATGAGAGCAAAACATAGTGTATGAGAGCCAAACATAGTGTATGAAAGGCAACCATAGTGTATCAGAGCCAGACATAGTGTATGAGAGCCAAACATAGTGTATGAAAGTTTTCTGTATGAGAGCCAAACATAGTGTATGAGAATTCTATGTTGTAGAGCCAAACATAGTGTATGAGAGTTCTATGAATGATGGATAGAGCCATACATAGTGTATGAGAGTTCTGTGTAGGAGAGCCAGACATAGTGTATGAGAATTCTGTGTAGTAGAGCCAAACATAGTGTATGAGAGCCAAATATAGAGTATGAGAGCCAAATATAGTGTATGAGAGCCAAACATAGTGTATGAAAGACAACCATAGTGTATGAGAGCCAAACATAGTGTATGAAAGGTAACCATAGTGTATGTAAGGCAACCATAGTGTATGAGAGCTAAAATAGTGTATGAAAGGTAACCATAGGGTATGAGAGCCAACCATAGTGTATGAGAGCCAAATATAGTGTATGAGAGCCAAATATAGTGTATGAGAGCCAAACATATTGTATGAAAGACAACCATAGTGTATGAGAGCCAAACATAGTGTATGAAAGGCAACCATAGTGTATGAGAGCCAGACATAGTGTATGAGAGCCAAACATAGTGTATGAGAGCCAAACATAGTGTATGAAAGTTTTCTGTATGAGAGCCAAACATAGTGTATGAGAATTCTATGTTGTAGAGCCAAACATAGTGTATGAGAGTTCTATGAATGATGGATAGAGCCATACATAGTGTATGAGAGTTCTGTGTAGGAGAGCCAGACATAGTTTATGAGAATTCTGTGTAGTAGAGCCAAACATAGTGTATGAAAGGTAACCATAGGGTATGAGAGCCAACCATAGTGTATGAGAGCCAAATATAGTGTATGAGAGCCAAACATAGTGTATGAAAGACAGCCATAGTGTATGAGAGCCAAACATAGTGTATAAAAGGCAACCATAGTGTATGTAAGGCAACCATAGTGTATGAGAGCCAAACATAGTGTATGAGAGCAAAACATAGTGTATGAGAGCCAAACATAGTGTATCAAAGGCAACCATAGAGTATGAGAGCCAGACATAGTGTATGAGAGCCAAACATAGTGTATGAGAGCCAAACATAGTGTATGAGAATTCTATGGTGTAGAGCCAAACATAGTGTATGAGAGTTCTATGAAGGATGGATAGAGCCAGACATAGTGTATGAGAGTTCTATGAAGGATGGATAGAGCCAAACATAGTGTATGTGAGTTCTATGAAGGATGGATAGATTCAAACATAGTGTATGAGAGTTATATGAAGGATGAATAGAGCCAAACATAGTGTATGAGAGTTCTATGAAGGATGGATGGATAGAGCCAAACATAGTGTATGAGAGTTCTATGAAGGATGGATAGAGCCAAACATAGTGTATGAGAGTTCTATGAAGGATGGATAGAGCCAAACATAGTGTGTGAGAGTTCTATGATGGATGGATAGAGCCAAACATAGTGTATGAGAGTTCTATGAAGGATGTATAGAGCCAAACATAGTGTATGAGAGTTCTATAAAGGATGGATATAGCCAAACATAGTGTATGAGAGTTATATAATGAATGGATAGAGCCAAATATAGTGTATGAAAGCCAAACATAGTGTATTAAAGGCAACCATAGTGTATGAGAGCCAAACATAGTGTATGAAAGGCAACCATAGTGTATGTAAGGCAACCATAGTGTATGAGAGCAAAACATAGTGTATGAAAGGCAACCATAGTGTATGAGAGCCAAATATAGTGTATGAGAGCCAAACATAGTGTATGAAAGGTAACCATAGGGTATGAGAGCCAAAATAGTGTATGAAAGATAACCATAGGGTATGAGAGCCAACCATAGTGTATGAGAGCCAAATATAGTGTATGAGAGCCAAACATAGTGTATGAAAGACAACCATAGTGTATGTAAGGCAACCATAGTGTATGAGAGCCAAACATAGTGTATGAGAGCCAAACATAGTGTATGAAATGTAACCATAGGGTATGAGAGCCAACCATAGTGTATGAGAGCCAAATATAGTGTATGAGAGCCAAATATAGTTTATGAGAGCCAAACATAGTGTATGAAAGACAACCATAGTGTATGAGAGCCAACCATAGTGTATGAAAGGTAACCATAGGGTATGAGAGCCAACCATAGTGTATGAGAGCCAACCATTGTGTATGAGAGCCAAACATAGTGTATGAAAGGTAACCATAGGGTATGAGAGCCAAACATAGTATATGAAAGGTAACCATAGGGTATGAGAGCCAACCATAGTGTATGAGAGCCAAACATAGTGTATGAAAGTTAACCATAGGGTATGAGAGCCAAACATAGTGTATGAAAGGCAACCATAGTGTATGAGAGCCAAATATAGTGTATGAGAGCCAAACATAGTGTATGAAAGGTAACCATAGGGTATGAGAGCCAAACATAGTGTATGAAAGGCAACCATAGTGTATGAGAGCCAAATTTAGTGTATGAGAGCCAAACATAGTGTATGAAAGGTAACCATAGGGTATGAGAGCCAAACATAGTGTATGAAAGGCAACCATAGTGTATGAGAGCCAAATATAGTGTATGAGAGCCAAACATAGTGTATGAAAGGTAACCATAGGGTATGAGAGCCAAAATAGTGTATGAAAGGTAATCATAGCGTATGAGAGCCAACCATAATGTATGAGAGCCAAATATAGTGTATGAGAGCCAAACATAGTGTATGAAAGACAATTATAGTGTATGATAGCCAAACATAGTGTATGAGGGCCAAACATAGTGTATGAAAGGCAAACATAGTGTATGTAAGGCAACCATAGTGTATGAAAGCCAACATAGTGTATGAGAGCCAAACATAGTGTATGAGAGCCAAACATAGTGTATGAGAGTTCTATGAATGATGGATAGAGCCATACATAGTGTATGAGGTTTCTGTGTATGAGAGCCAGACATAGTGTATGAGACTTCTGTGTAGTAGAGCCAAACATAGTGTATGAGAGCCAAATATAGTGTATGAGAGCCAACTATAGTGTATGAGAGCCAAACATAGTGTATGAAAGACAACCATAGTGTATGAGAGCCAAACATAGTGTATGAAAGGCAACCATAGTGTATGAGAGCCAAACATAGTGTATGAAAGGCAACCATAGTGTATGAGAGCCAGACATAGTGTATGAGAGCCAAACATAGTGTATGAGAGCCAAACATAGTGTATGAAAGTTTTCTGTATGAGAGCCAAACATAGTGTATGAGAATTCTATGTTGTAGAGCCAAACATAGTGTATGAGAGTTCTATGAATGATGGATAGAGCCATACATAGTGTATGAGAGTTCTGTGTAGGAGAGCCAGACATAGTTTATGAGAATTTTGTGTAGTAGAGCCAAACATAGTGTATGAAAGGTAACCATAGGGTATGAGAGCCAACCATAGTGTATGAGAGCCAAATATAGTGTATGAGAGCCAAACATAGTGTATGAAAGACAACCATAGTGTATGAGAGCCAAACATAGTGTATGAAAGGCAACCATAGTGTATGTAAGGCAACCATAGTATATGAGAGCCAAACATAGTGTATGAGAGCAAAACATAGTGTATGAGAGCCAAACATAGTGTATCAAAGGCAACCATAGTGTATGAGAGCCAGACATAGTGTATGAGAGTCAAACATAGTGTATGAGAGCCAAACATAGTGTATGAGAATTATATGGTGTAGAGCCAAACATAGTGTATGAGAGTTCTATGAAGGATGGATAGAGCCAGACATAGTGTATGAGAGTTCTATGAAGGATGGATAGAGCCAAACATAGTGTATGTGAGTTCTATGAAGGATGGATAGATTCAAACATAGTGTATGAGAGTTATATGAAGGATGAATAGAGCCAAACATAGTGTATGAGAGTTCTATGAAGGATGGATGGATTGAGCCAAACATAGTGTATGAGAGTTCTATGAAGGATGGATAGAGCCAAACATAGTGTGTGAGAGTTCTATGAAGGATGGATAGAGCCAAACATAGTGTATGAGAGTTCTATGAAGGATGGATAGAGCCAAACATAGTGTATGAGAGTTCTATAAAGGATGGATATAGCCAAACATAGTGTATGAGAGTTATATAATGGATGGATAGAGCCAAATATAGTGTATGAAAGCCAAACATAGTGTATTAAAGGCAACCATAGTGTATGAGAGCCAAACATAGTGTATGAAAGGCAACCATAGTGTATGTAAGGCAACCATAGTGTATGAGAGCAAAACATAGTGTATGAAAGGCAACCATAGTGTATGAGAGCCAAATATAGTGTATGAGAGCCAAACATAGTGTATGAAAGGTAACCATAGGGTATGAGAGCCAAAATAGTGTATGAAAGATAACCATAGGGTATGAGAGCCAACCATAGTGTATGAAAGCCAAATATAGTGTATGAGAGCCAAATATAGTGTATGAGAGCCAAACATAGTGTATGAAAGACAACCATAGTGTATGTAAGGCAACCATAGTGTATGAGAGCCAAACATAGTGTATGAGAGCCAAACATAGTGTATTAAATGTAACCATAGGGTATGAGAGCCAACCATAGTGTATGAGAGCCAAATATAGTGTATGAGAGCCAAATATAGTTTATGAGAGCCAAACATAGTGTATGAAAGACAACCATAGTGTATGAGAGCCAACCATAGTGTATGAAAGGTAACCATAGGGTATGAGAGCCAACCATAGTGTATGAGAGCCAACCATTGTGTATGAGAGCCAAACATAGTGTATGAAAGGTAACCATAGGGTATGAGAGCCAAACATAGTATATGAAAGGTAACCATATGGTATGAGAGCCAACCATAGTGTATGAGAGCCAAACATAGTGTATGAAAGGTAACCATAGGGTATGAGAGCCAAACATAGTGTATGAAAGGCAACCATAGTGTATGAGAGCCAAATATAGTGTATGAGAGCCAAACATAGTGTATGAAAGGTAACCATAGGGTATGAGAGCCAAACATAGTGTATGAAAGGCAACCATAGTGTATGAGAGCCAAATTTAGTGTATGAGAGCCAAACATAGTGTATGAAAGGTAACCATAGGGTATGAGAGCCAAACATAGTGTATGAAAGGCAACCATAGTGTATGAGAGCCAAATATAGTGTATGAGAGCCAAACATAGTGTATGAAAGGTAACCATAGGGTATGAGAGCCAAAATAGTGTATGAAAGGTAATCATAGCGTATGAGAGCCAACCATAATGTATGAGAGCCAAATATAGTGTATGAGAGCCAAACATAGTGTATGAAAGACAACTATAGTGTATGATAGCCAAACATAGTGTATGAGGGCTAAACATAGTGTATGAAAGGCAAACATAGTGTATGTAAGGCAACCATAGTGTATGAAATCCAACCTAGTGTATGAGAGCCAAACATAGTGTATGAGAGCCAAACATAGTG
Source organism: Archivesica marissinica (assembly GCA_014843695.1). NCBI lineage: Eukaryota > Metazoa > Mollusca > Bivalvia > Venerida > Vesicomyidae > Archivesica > Archivesica marissinica. The sequence continues at coordinate 37,255,516 of CM026386.1, read as the reverse complement.
TATGAGAGTTCTATGAATGATGGATAGAGCCATACATAGTGTATGAGGTTTCTGTGTATGAGAGCCAGACATAGTGTATGAGAATTCTGTGTAGTAGAGCCAAACATAGTGTATGAGAGCCAAATATAGTGTATGAGAGCCAAATATAGTGTATGAGAGCCAAACATAGTGTATGAAAGACAACCATAGTGTATGAGAGCCAAACATAGTGTATGAAAGGTAACCATAGTGTATGTAAGGCAACCATAGTGTATGAGAGCTAAAATAGTGTACGAAAGGTAACCATAGGGTATGAGTGCCAACCATAGTGTATGAGAGCCAAGCATAGTGTAAGAGAGCCAAATATAGTGTATGAGAGCCAAACATAGTGTATGAAAGGTAACCATAGGGTATGAGAGCCAACCATAGTGTACGAGAGCCAAGCATAGTGTATGAGAGCCAAATATAGTGTATGAGAGCCAAACATAGTGTATGAAAGGTAACCATAGGGTATGAGAGCCAACAACCATAGTGTATGAGAGCCAAATATAGTGTATGAGAGCCAAATATAGTGTATGAGAGCCAAACATAGTGTATGAAAGACAACCATAGTGTATGAGAGCCAAACATAGTGTATGAAAGGCAACCATAGTGTATGTAAGGCAACCATAGTGTATGAGAGCAAAACATAGTGTATGAGAGCCAAACATAGTGTATGAAAGGCAACCATAGTGTATCAGAGCCAGACATAGTGTATGAGAGCCAATCATAGTGTATGAAAGTTTTCTGTATGAGAGCCAAACATAGTGTATGAGAATTCTATGTTGTAGAGCCAAACATAGTGTATGAGAGTTCTATGAATGATGGATAGAGCCATGCATAGTGTATGATAGTTCTGTGTAGGAGAGCCAGACATAGTGTATGAGAATTATGTGTAGTAGAGCCAAACATAGTGTATGAGAGCCAAATATAGAGTATGAGAGTCAAATATAGTGTATGAGAACCAAACATAGTGTATGAAAGACAACCATAGTGTATGAGAGCCAAACATAGTGTATGAAAGGTAACCATAGTGTATGTAAGGCAACCATAGTGTATGAGAGCTAAAATAGTGTATGAAAGGTAACCATAGGGTATGAGAGCCAACCATAGTGTATGAGAGCCAAATATAGTGTATGAGAGCCAAATATAGTGTATGAGAGCCAAACATAGTGTATGAAAGACAACCATAGTGTATGAGAGCCAAACATAGTGTATGAAAGGCAACCATAGTGTATGAGAGCCAAACATAGTGTATGAAAGGCAACCATAGTGTATGAGAGCCAGACATAGTGTATGAGAGCCAAACATAGTGTATGAGAGCCAAACATAGTGTATGAAAGTTTTCTGTATGAGAGCCAAACATAGTGTATGAGAATTCTATGTTGTAGAGCCAAACATAGTGTATGAGAGTTCTATGAATGATGGATAGAGCCATACATAGTGTATGAGAGTTCTGTGTAGGAGAGCCAGACATACTTTATGAGAATTCTGTGTAGTAGAGCCAAACATAGTGTAAGAAAGGTAACCATAGGGTATGAGAGCCAACCATAGTGTATGAGAGCCAAATATAGTGTATGAGAGCCAAACATAGTGTATGAAAGACAACCATAGTGTATGAGAGCCAAACATAGTGTATGAAAGGCAACCATAGTGTATGTAAGGCAACCATAGTGTATGAGAGCCAAACATAGTGTATGAGAGCAAAACATAGTGTATGAGAGCCAAACATAGTGTATCAAAGGCAACCATAGTGTATGAGAGCCAGACATAGTGTATGAGAGCCAAACATAGTGTATGAGAGCCAAACATAGTGTATGAGAATTGTATGGTGTAGAGCCAAACATAGTGTATTAGAGTTCTATGAAGAATGGATAGAGCCAGACATAGTGTATGAGAGTTCTATGAAGGATGGATAGAGCCAAACATAGTGTATGTGAGTTCTATGAAGGATGGATAGATTCAAACATAGTGTATGAGAGTTATATGAAGGATGAATAGAGCCAAACATAGTGTATGAGAGTTCTATGAAGGATGGATGGATAGAGCCAAACATAGTGTATGAGAGTTCTATGAAGGATGGATAGAGCCAAACATAGTGTATGAGAGTTCTATGAAGGATGGATAGAGCCAAACATAGTGTGTGAGAGTTCTATGAAGGATGGATAGAGCCAAACATAGTGTATGAGAGTTCTATGAAGGATGGATAGAGCCAAACATAGTGTATGAGAGTTATATAATGGATGGATAGAGCCAAATATAGTGTAAGAAAGCCAAACATAGTGTATTAAAGGCAACCATAGTGTATGAGAGCCAGACATAATTTATGAGAGCCAAACATAGTGTATGAAAAGCAACCATAGTGTATGAGAGCCAGACATAGTGTATGAGAGCCAAACATAGTGTATGAGAGCCAACCATAGTGTATGAGAGCCAAATATAGTGTATGAAAGGCAACCATAGTGTATGAGAGCCAACCATAGTGTATGAGAGCGAAATATAGTGTATGAAAGACAACCATAGTGTATGAGATCCAAACATAGTGTGAAAGGCAACTATAGTGTATGAGATCCAAACATAGTGTATGAGAGCCAACCATAGTGTATGAGAGCCAACTATGGTGTATGAAAGGCAACCATAGTGTATTAGAGCCAAACATAGTGTATGAGAGCCAAACATAGTGTATGAAAGACAACCATAGTGTATGAGAGCCAAACATAGTGTATAAGAGCCAAACATAGTGTACGAAAGGCAAACATAGTGTATGTAAGGCAACCATAGTGTATGAAAGCCAACATAGTGTATGAGAGCCAAACATAGTGTATGAAAGGCAAACATAGTGTATGTAAGGCAACCATAGTGTATGAAAGCCAACATAGTGTATGAGAGCCAAACATAGTGTATGAGAGCCAAACATAGTGTATGAGAGTTCTATGAATGATGGATAGAGCCATACATAGTGTATGAGATTTCTGTGTATGAGAGCCAGACATAGTGTATGAGAATTCTGTGTAGTAGAGCCAAACATAGTGTATGAGAGCCAAATATAGTGTATGAGAGCCAAATATAGTGTATGAGAGCCAAACATAGTGTATGAAAGACAACCATAGTGTATGAGAGCCAAACATATTGTATGAAAGGTAACCATAGTGTATGTAAGGCAACCATAGTGTATGAGAGCTAAACTAGTGTATGAAAGGTAACCATAGGGTATGAGTGCCAACCATAGTGTATGAGAGCCAAGCATAGTGTATGAGAGCCAAATATAGTGTATGAGAGCCAAACATAGTGTATGAAAGTTAACCATAGGGTATGAGAGCCAACCATAGTGTATGAGAGCCAATCATAGTGTATGAGAGCCAAATATAGTGTATGAGAGCCAAACATAGTGTATGAAAGGTAACCATAGGGTATGAGAGCCAACCATAGTGTATGAGAGCCAAATATAGTGTATGAGAGCCAAATATAGTGTATGAGAGCCAAACATAGTGTATGAAAGACAACCATAGTGTATGAGAGCCAAACATAGTGTATGAAAGGCAACCATAGTGTATGTAAGGCAACCATAGTGTATGAGAGCAAAACATAGTGTATGAGAGCCAAACATAGTGTATGAAAGGCAACCATAGTGTATCAGAGCCAGACATAGTGTATGAGAGCCAAACATAGTGTATGAAAGTTTTATTTATGAGAGCCAAACATAGTGTATGAGAATTCTATGTTGTAGAGCCAAACATAGTGTATGAGAGTTCTATGAATGATGGATAGAGCCATACATAGTGTATGAGAGTTCTGTGTAGGAGAGCCAGATATAGTGTATGAGAAGTCTGTGTAGTAGAGCCAAACATAGTGTATGAGAGCCAAATATAGAGTATGAGAGCCAAACATAGTGTATGAAAGACAACCATAGTGTATGAGAGCCAAACATAGTGTATGAAAGGTAACCATAGTGTATGTAAGGCAACCATAGTGTATGAGAGCTAAAATAGTGTATGAAAGGTAACCATAGGGTATGAGAGCCAACCATAGTGTATGAGAGCCAAATATAGTGTATGAGAGCCAAATATAGTGTATGAGAGCCAAACATAGTGTATGAAAGGTAACCATAGTGTATGAGAGCCAAACATAGTGTATGAGAGCAAAACATAGTGTATGAGAGCCAAACATAGTGTATGAAAGGCAACCATAGTGTATGAGAGCCAGACATAGTGTATGAGAGCCAAACATAGTGTATGATAGCCAAACATAGTGTATGAAAGGCAACTATAGTGTATGAGAGCCAGACATAGTGTATGAGAGCCAAACATAGTGTATGAGAGCCAAACATAGTGTATGAGAATTCTATGTTGTAGAGCCAAACATAGTGTATGAGAGTTCTATGAATGATGGATAGAGCCATACATAGTGTATGAGAGTTCTGTGTAGGAGAGCCAGACATAGTTTATGAGAATTCTGTGTAGTAGAGCCAAACATAGTGTATGAAAGGTAACCATAGGGTATGAGAGCCAACCATAGTGTATGAGAGCCAAATATAGTGTATGAGAGCCAAACATAGTGTATGAAAGACAACCATAGTGTATGAGAGCCAAACATAGTGTATGAAAGGCAACCATAGTGTATGTAAGGCAACCATAGTGTATGAGAGCCAAACATAGTGTATGAGAGCAAAACATAGTGTATGAGAGCCAAACATAGTGTATCAAAGGCAACCATAGTGTATGAGAGCCAGACATAGTGTATGAGAGCCAAACATAGTGTATGAGAGCCAAACATAGTGTATGAGAATTATATGGTGTAGAGCCAAACATAGTGTATGAGAGTTCTATGAAGGATGGATAGAGCCAAACATAGTGTATGAGAGTTCTATGAAGGATGGAAAGAGCCAAACATAGTGTATGTGAGTTCTATGAAGGATGGATAGATTCAAACATAGTGTATGAGAGTTATATGAAGGATGAATAGAGCCAAACATAGTGTATGAGAGTTCTATGAAGGATGGATGGATAGAGCCAAACATAGTGTATGAGAGTTCTATGAAGGATGGATAGAGCCAAACATAGTGTATGAGAGTTATATGAAGGATGGATAGAGCCAAACATAGTGTGTGAGAGTTCTATAAAGGATGGATAGAGCCAAACATAGTGTATGAGTTCTATGAAGGATGGATAGAGCAAAACATAGTGTATGAGAGTTCTATAAAGGATGGATATAGCCAAACATAGTGTATGAGAGTTATATAATGGATGGATAGAGCCAAATATAGTGTATGAAAGCCAAACATAGTGTATTAAAGGCAACCATAGTGTATGAGAGCCAGACATAATGTATGAGAGCCAAACATAGTATATGAAAAGCAACCATAGTGTATGAGAGCCAGACATAGTGTATGAGAGCCAAACATAGTGTATGAGAGCCAACCATAGTGTATGAGAGCCAAATATAGTGTATGAAAGGCAACCATAGTGTACGAGAGCCAACCATAGTGTATGAGAGCGAAATATAGTGTATGAAAGACAACCATAGTGTATGAGATCCAAACATAGTGTGAAAGGGAGCCATAGTGTATGAGAGCCAAACATAGTGTATGAGAGCCAACCATAGTGTATGAGAGCCAAATATGGTGTATGAAAGGCAACCATAGTGTATTAGAGCCAAACATAGTGTATGAGAGCCAAACATAGTGTATGAAAGACAACCATAGTGTATGAGAGCCAAACATAGTGTATAAGAGCCAAACATAGTGTATGAAAGGCAAACATAGTGTATGTAAGGCAACCATAGTGTATGAAAGCCAACATAGTGTATGAGAGCCAAACATAGTGTATGAGAGCCAAATATAGTGTATGAAAGCCAAACATAGTGTATGAGAGCCAAACATAGTGTATGATAGCCAAACATAGTGTATGAGAGGCCAAACGTAGTGTAAGACAGGCAACCTTAGTGTATGAGAGCCAAACATAGTGTATGAGAGCCACACATAGTGTATGAGAGGCAACCATAGTGTATGAGAGCCAAACATAGTGTATGAGAGGCCAAACATAGTGTATGAAATGCAATCATAGTGTATGAGAGCCAAACATAGTGTATGAGAGGCAACCATAGTGTATGAGAGCCAAACATAGTGTATGAGAGTTTTCTGTATGAGAGCCAAACATAGTGTATGAGAAATCTATGGTGTAGAGCCAAACATAGTGTATGAGAGTTCTATGAATGATGGATAGAGCCATACATAGTGTATGAGAGTTCTGTGTAGGAGAGCCAGACATAGTGTATGAGAATTCTGTGTAGTAGAGCCAAACATAGTGTATGAGAGCCAAATATAGTGTATGAGAGCCAAATATAGTGTATGAGAGCCAAACATAGTGTATGAAAGACAACCATAGTGTATGAGAGCCAAACATAGTGTATGAAAGGTAACCATAGTGTATGTATGGCAATCATAGTGTATGAGAGCTAAAATAGTGTATTAAAGGTAACCATAGGGTATGAGAGCCAACCATAGTGTATGAGAGCCAAGCATAGTGTATGAGAGCCCAAATATAGTGTATGAGAGCCAAACATAGTGTATGAAAGGTAACCATAGGGTATGAGAGCCAACCATAGTGTATGAGAGCCAAATATAGTGTATGAGAGCCAAACATAGTGTATGAGAGGCCAAACATAGTGTATGAAATGCAATCATAGTGTATGAGAGCCAAACATAGTGTATGAGAGCCAAACATAGTGTATGAGAGGCAACCATAGTGTATGAGAGCCAAACATAGTGTATGAGAGTTTTCTGTATGAGAGCCAAACATAGTGTATGAGAGTTCTATGAATGATGGATAGAGCCATACATAGTGTATGAGAGTTCTGTGTAGGAGAGCCAGACATAGTGTATGAGAATTCTGTGTAGTAGAGCCAAACATAGTGTATGAGAGCCAAATATAGTGTATGAGAGCCAAACATAGTGTATGAGAGCCAAACATAGTGTATGAGAGCCAAACATAGTGTATGAAAGTTTTCTGTATGAGAACCAAACATAGTGTATGAGAATTCTATGTTGTAGAGCCAAACATAGTGCATGAGAGTTCTATGAATGATGGATAGAGCCAAGCATAGTGTATGAGAGTTCTGTGTAGGAGAGCCAGACATAGTTTATGAGAATTATGTGTAGTAGAGCCAAACATAGTGTATGAGAGCCAAATATAGTGTATGAGAGCCAAATATAGAGTGTGAGAGCCAAATATAGTGTATGAGAGCCAAACATAGTTTATGAGAGACAACCATAGTGTATGAGAGCCAAACATAGCGTATGAAAGGTAACCATAGTTTATGTAAGGCAACCATAGTGTATGAGAGCTAAAATAGTGTATGAAAGGTAACCATAGGGTATGAGAGCCAACCATAGTGTATGAGAGCCAAATAGAGTGTATGAAAGACAACCATAGTCTATGAGAGCCAAACATAGTGTATGAAAGGCAACCATAGTGTATGTAAGGCAACCATAGTGTATGAGAGCCAAACATAGTGTATGAGAGCAAAACATAGTGTATGAGAGCTAAACATAGTGTATGAAAGGCAACCATAGTGTATGAGAGCCAGACATAGTGTATGAGAGCCAAACACCTAGTGTACGAAAGGCAAACGTAGTGTATGAGAGCCAAACATAGTGTATGAGAGCCAACCATATTGTATAAGAGCCAAATATTGTGTATGAAAGGCAACCATAGTGTATTAGAGCCAAAATAGTGTATGAGAGCCAAACATAGTGTATGAGAGCCAAACATAGTGTATGAAAGGCAACCATAGTGTATGAGAGCCAGACATAGTGTATGAGAGCCAAACATAGTGTATGAGAGGCAACCATAATGTATGAGAGCCAGACATAGTTTATGTGAGCCAAACATAGTGTATGAGAGGCAACCATAGTGTATGAGAGCCAAACATAGTGTATGAGAGCCAAACATAGTGTATGAAAACCAAACATAGTGTATGATAGCCAAACATAGTGTATGAGAGCCAAACACAGTGTATGAGAGTTCTCTGTATGAGAGCCAAACATAGTGTATGAGAATGCTATGTAGTAGAGCCAAACATAGTGTATGAGAGTTCTATGAATGATGGATAGAGCCAAACATAGTATATGAGAGTTTTATGTAGGAGAGCCAAACATAGTGTATGAGAGTTCTCTGTAGGAGAGCCAAACATAGTATATGAGAGTTCTACGAATGATGGATAGAGCCAAACATAGTGTATAAGAGCCAAACATAGTGTATAAGAGCCAAACACAGTGTATGAGAGCCAAACATAGTGTATGAGAGCCAAACATAGTGTATGAGAGCCAAACGTATTGTATGAGAGTTCTCTGTATGAGAGCCAAACATATTGTATGAGAATTCTATGTAGTAGAGCCAAACATAGTGTATGAGAATTCAATGAATGATGGATAGAGCCAAACGTAGTGTATGAGAGTTCTGTGTAGGAAAGCCAAACATAGTGTATGATAATTATATGTAGTAGAGCCAACCATAGTGTATGAGAGTTCTATAATGATGGATAGAGCCATACATAGTGCATGAGAGTTCCATAAATGATGGATAGAGCCAAACATAGTGTATGAGAGTTTTATGTAGGAGATCCAATCATAGTGTATGAGAGTTCTCTGTAGGAGAGCCAAACATAGTGTATGAGAGTTCTATGAATGGTGGATATAGCCAAACATAGTGTATGAGAGTTCTATGAATGATGGACAGAGCCAAACATAGTGTATGAGAGTTCTCTGTAGGAGAGCCAAACATAGTATATGAGAGATCTACGAATGATGTATAGAGCCAAATATAGTGTATGAGAGTTCTATGTAGGAGAGCCAAACATAGTTTATGAGAGTTCTATGTAGGAGAGCCAAACATAGTGTATGAGAGTTCGATGACGGAGAGCCAAACATAGTGTATGGGAATTCTATGATTGATAGATAGAGCCAAACATATTGTATGAGAGTTCTATGAAGGATGGATAGAGCCAAGCAGAGTGTATGTAAGTTCTATGAAGGATGGATATAGCCAAACATAGTGTCTGTAAGATATATAATGGATGAATATAGCCAAACATAGTGTATGAGAGTTCTATGAATTATGGATAGAGCCAAACATAGTGTATGAGAGCGAAATATAGTGTATGAAAGACAACCATAGTGTATGAGAGCCAAACATAGTGTATGAAAGGCAACCATAGTGTATGAGAGCCAAACATAGTGTATGAGAGCCAACCATAGTGTATGAGAGCCAAACATAGTTTATGAAAGTTTTCTGTATGAGAGCCAATCATAGTGTATGAGAATTCTATGTTGTAGAGCCAAACATAGTGTATGAGAGTTCTATGAATGATGGATCGAGCCATACATAGTGTATGAGAGTTATGTGTAGTAGAGCCAGACATAGTGTATGAGAGTTCTATGAATGATGGATAGAGCCATACATAGTGTATGAGAATTATGTGTAGTAGAGCCAAATATTATGTATGAGAGCCAAATATAGTGTATGAGAGCCAAATATAGAGCATGAGAGCCAAATATAGTGTATGATAGCCAAACATAGTGTATGAAAGAAAACCATAGTGTATGAGAGCCAAACATAGTGTATGAAAGGTAACCATAGTGTATGTAAGGGAACCATAGTGCATGAGAGCTAAAATAGTGTATGAAAGGTAACCATAGGGTATGAGTGCCAACCATAGTGTATGAGAGCCAAGCATAGTGTATGAGAGCCAAATATAGTGTATGAGAGACAAACATAGTGTATGAAAGGTAACCATAGGGTATGAGAGCCAACCATAGTGTATGAGAGCCAAATATAGTGTATGTGACCCAAATATAGTGTATGAGACCCAAACATAGTGTATGAAAGACAACCATAGTGTATGAGAGCCAAACATAGTGTATGAAAGGTAACCATAGTGTATGTAAGGCAACCATAGTGTATGAGAGCCAAACATAGTGTATGAGAGCAAAACATAGTGTATGAGAGCCAAACATAGTGTATGAAAGGCAACCATAGTGTATGAGAGCCAGACATAGTTTATGAGAGCCAAACATAGTGTATGAGAGCCAACCATAGTGTATGAGAGCCAAATATAGTGTATGAGAGCCAAATATAGTGTATGAGAGCCAAACATAGTGTATGAAAGACAACCATAGTATATGAGAGCCAAACATAGTGTATGAAAGGCAACCATAGTGTATGTAAGGCAACCATAGTGTATGAGAGCCAAAATAGTGTATGAGAGCCAAACATAGTGTATGAGAGCAAAACATAGTGTATGAGAGCCAAACATAGTGTATGAAAGGCAACCATAGTGTATGAGAGCCAGACATAGTGTATGAGAGCCAAACATAGTGTATGAAAGTTTTCTGTATGAGAGCCAAACATAGTGTATGAGAATTCTATGTTGTAGAGCCAAACATAGTGTATGAGAGTTCTATGAATGATGGATAGAGCCATACATAGTGTATGAGAGTTCTGTGTAGGAGAGCCAGACATAGTGTATGAGAATTCTGTGTAGTAGAGCCTAACATAGTGTATGAGAGTTCTATGAATGATGGATAGAGCCATACATAGTGTATGAGAGTTCTGTGTAATAGAGCCAAACATAGTGTATGAGAGTTCTATGAATGATGGATAGAGCCAAACATAGTGTATGAGAGTTCTATGAATGGTGGATATAGCCAAACATAGTGTATGAGAGTTCTATGTAGGAGAGCCAAACATAGTGTATGAGAGTTCTATGCATGATGGATATAGCCAAACATAGTGTATGAGAGTTCTATGTAGTAGAGACAAACATAGTGTATGATAGTTCTATGAATGATGGATAGAGCCAAACATAGTGTATGAGAGTTCTATGAAGGATGGATAGAGCCAAACATAGTGTATGTGAGTTATATGAAGGATGGATAGAACCAAACATAGTGTATGAGAGTTATATGAAGGATGGATAGAGCCAAACATAGTGTATGAGAGTTCTATGAAGGATGGATAGAGCCAACCATAGTGTATGAGAGTTCTATGAATGATGGATAGAGCCAAACATAGTGTATGTAAGATATATAATGGACAAATAGAGCCAAACATAGTGTATGAGAGTTCTATGAAGGATGGATAGAGCCACACATAGTGTATGAGAGTTCTATGAAGGATGGATAGAGCCAAACATAGTGTATGAGAGTTCTATGAAGGATGGATAGAGCCAAACATAGTGTATGAGAGTTCTATGAAGGATGGATAGAGCCAAACATAGTGTATGAGAGTTCTATGAAGGATGGATAGAGCCAAACATAGTGTATGAGAGTTTATGAAGGATGGATAGAGCCAAACATAGTGTATGAGAGTTCTATAAAGGATGGATATAGCCAAACATAGTGTATGAGAGTTATATAATGGATGGATAGAGCCAAATATAGTGTATGAAAGCCAAACATAGTGTATTAAAGGCAACCATAGTGTATGAGAGCCATACATAGTGTATGAGAGCCAAACATAGTGTATGAAAGGCAACCATAGTGTATGAGAGCCAAACATAGTGTATGAGAGCCAAACATAGTGTATGAGAGCCAACCATAGTGTATGAGAGCCAAATATAGTGTATGAAAGGCAACCATAGTGTATGAGAGCCAACCATAGTGTATGAGAGCGAAATATAGTGTATGAAAGACAACCATAGTGTATGAGAGCCAAACATAGTGTACGAAAGGCAACCATAGTGTATGAGAGCCAAACATAGTGTATGAGAGCCAACCATAGTGTATGAGAGCCAAATATGGTGTATGAAAGGCAACCATAGTGTATTAGAGCCAAACATAGTGTATGAGAGCCAAACATAGTGTATGCGAGCCAAACATAGTGTACGAAAGGCAACCATAGTGTATGAGAGCCAGACATAGTGTATGAGAGCCAAACATAGTGTATGAGAGTTCTATGAAGGATGATATAGCCAAACATAGTGTATGAGAGTTCTATGAAGACTGTATAGAGCCAAACATAGTGTATGAGAGTTCTATGAAGGATGGATAGAGCCAAACATAGTGTATGAGAGTTCTATATAGGATGTATATAGCCAAACATAGTGTATGAGAGTTATATGATGATGTATAGAGCCAAACATAGTGTATGAGAGTTCTATGAATGATGGATAGAGCCAAACATAGTGTATGAGAGTTATGTGTAGGAGAGCCAAACATAGTGTATGATAATTATATGTAGTAGAGCCAAACATAGTGTATGAGAGTTCTATGAATGATGGATAGAGCCAAACATAGTGTATGAGAGTTTACGTAGGAGAGCCAAACATAGTGTATGTGAGTTCTCTGTAGGAGAGCAAAACATAGTATATGAGAGTTCTACGAGTGATGGATAGAGCCAAACATAGTGTATAAGAGCCAAACATAGTGTATGAGAGCCAAACATAGTGTATGAGAGCCAAACGTAGTGTATGAGAGCAAAACGTAGTTTATGAGAGTTCTCTGTATGAGAGCCAAACATAGTGTATGAGAATTCTATGTAGTAGAGCCAAACATAGTGTATGATAGTTCTATGAATGATGGATAGAGCCAAACATAGTGTATGAGAGTTCTATGAAGGATGGATAGAGCCAAACATAGTGTATGTGAGTTATATGAAGGATGGATAGAACCAAACATAGTGTATGAGAGTTATATGAAGGATGGATAGAGCCAAACATAGTGTATGAGAGTTCTATGAAGGATGGATAGAGCAAACCATAGTGTATGAGAGTTCTATGAATGATGGATAGAGCCAAACATAGTGTATGTAAGATATATAATGGACAAATAGAGCCAAACATAGTGTATGAGAGTTCTATGAAGGATGGATAGAGCCACACATAGTGTATGAGAATTCTATGAAGGATGGATAGAGCCAAACATAGTGTATGAGAGTTCTATGAAGGATGGATAGAGCCAAACATAGTGTATGAGAGTTCTATGACGGATGGATAGAGCCAAACATAGTGTATGAGAGTTCTATGACGGATGGATAGAGCCAAACATAGTGTATGAGAGTTCTATGAAGGATGGATAGAGCCAAACATAGTGTATGAGAGTTTATGAAGGATGGATAGAGCCAAACATAGTGTATGAGAGTTCTATAAAGGATGGATATAGCCAAACATAGTGTATGAGAGTTATATAATGGATGGATAGAGCCAAATATAGTGTATGAAAGCCAAACATAGTGTATTAAAGGCAACCATAGTGTATGAGAGCCAGACCTAGTGTATGAGAGCCAGACATAGTGTATGAGAGCCAAACATAGTGTATGAAAGGCAACCATAGTGTATGAGAGCCAAACATAGTGTATGAGAGCCAAACATAGTGTATGAGAGCCAACCATAGTGTATGAGAGCCAAATATAGTGTATGAAAGGCAACCATAGTGTATGAGAGCCAACCATAGTGTATGAGAGCGAAATATATAGTGTATGACAGACAACCATAGTGTATGAGAGCCAAACATAGTGTACGAAAGGCAACCATAGTGTATGAGAGCCAAACATAGTGTATGAGAGCCAACCATAGTGTATGAGAGCCAAATATGGTGTATGAAAGGCAACCATAGTGTATTAGAGCCAAACATAGTGTATGAGAGCCAAACATAGTGTATGCGAGCCAAACATAGTGTACGAAAGGCAACCATAGTGTATGAGAGCCAGACATAGTGTATGAGAGCCAAACATAGTGTATGAGAGGCAACCATAATGTATGAGAGCCAGCCGTAGTTTATGAGAGCCAAAAATAGTGTATGAGAGGCAACCATAGTGTATGAGAGCCAAACATAGTGTATGAGAGCCAAACATAGTGTATGAAAACCAAACATAGTGTATGATAGCCAAACGTAGTGTATGAGAGCCAAACACAATGTATGAGAGTTCTCTGTATGAGAGCCAAACTTAGCGTATGAGAATGCTATGTAGTAGAGCCAAACATAGTGTATGAGAGTTCTATGAATGATGGATAGAGCCAAACATAGTGTATGAGAGTTATGTGTAGGAGAGCCAAACATAGTGTATGATAATTATATGTAGTAGAGCCAAACATAGTGTATGAGAGTTCTATGAATGATGGATAGAGCCAAACATAGTGTATGAGAGTTTACGTTGGAGAGCCAAACATAGTGTATGTGAGTTCTCTGTAGGAGAGCAAAACATAGTATATGAGAGTTCTACGAATGATGGATAGAGCCAAACATAGTGTATAAGAGCCAAACATAGTGTATGAGAGCCAAACATAGTGTATGAGAGCCAAACGTAGTGTATGAGAGCAAAACGTAGTTTATGAGAGTTCTCTGTATGAGAGCCAAACATAGTGTATGAGAAAGCCAAACATAGTGTATGAGAATTCTATGTAGTAGAGCCAAACATAGTGTATGATAGTTCTATGAATGATGGATAGAGCCAAACATAGTGTATGAGAGTTCTATGAAGGATGGATAGAGCCAAACATAGTGTATGTGAGTTATATGAAGGATGGATAGAACCAAACATAGTGTATGAGAGTTATATGAAGGATGGATAGAGCCAAACATAGTGTATGAGAGTTCTATGAAGGATGGATAGAGCAAACCATAGTGTATGAGAGTTCTATGAATGATGGATAGAGCCAAACATAGTGTATGTAAGATATATAATGGACAAATAGAGCCAAACATAGTGTATGAGAGTTCTATGAAGGATGGATAGAGCCACACATAGTGTATGAGAATTCTATGAAGGATGGATAGAGCCAAACATAGTGTATGAGAGTTCTATGAAGGATGGATAGAGCCAAACATAGTGTATGAGAGTTCTATGACGGATGGATAGAGCCAAACATAGTGTATGAGAGTTCTATGACGGATGGATAGAGCCAAACATAGTGTATGAGAGTTCTATGAAGGATGGATAGAGCCAAACATAGTGTATGAGAGTTTATGAAGGATGGATAGAGCCAAACATAGTGTATGAGAGTTCTATAAAGGATGGATATAGCCAAACATAGTGTATGAGAGTTATATAATGGATGGATAGAGCCAAATATAGTGTATGAAAGCCAAACATAGTGTATTAAAGGCAACCATAGTGTATGAGAGCCAGACCTAGTGTATGAGAGCCAGACATAGTGTATGAGAGCCAAACATAGTGTATGAAAGGCAACCATAGTGTATGAGAGCCAAACATAGTGTATGAGAGCCAAACATAGTGTATGAGAGCCAACCATAGTGTATTAGAGCCAAATATAGTGTATGAAAGGCAACCATAGTGTATGAGAGCCAACCATAGTGTATGAGAGCGAAATATATAGTGTATGACAGACAACCATAGTGTATGAGAGCCAAACATAGTGTACGAAAGGCAACCATAGTGTATGAGAGCCAAACATAGTGTATGAGAGCCAACCATAGTGTATGAGAGCCAAATATGGTGTATGAAAGGCAACCATAGTGTATTAGAGCCAAACATAGTGTATGAGAGCCAAACATAGTGTATGAGAGCCAAACGTAGTGTATGAGAGCCAAACGTAGTTTATGAGAGTTCTCTGTATGAGAGCCAAACATAGTGTATGAGAATTCTATGTAGTAGAGCCAAACATAGTGTATGATAGTTCTATGAATGATGGATAGAGCCAAACATAGTGCATGAGAGTTCTATAAATGATGGATAGAGCCAAACATAGTGTATGAGAGTTTTATGTAGGAGAGCCAAACATAGTGTATGAGAGTTCTATGAATGATGGACAGAGCCAAACATAGTGTATGAGAGTTCTCTGTAGGAGAGCCAAACATAGTATATGAGAGTTCTACGAATGATTGATACAGCCAAACATAGTGTATGAGAGATCTATGTAGGGGAGCCAAACATAGTGTATGAGAGTTATATGTAAGAGAGCCAAACATAGTGTATGAGAGTTCGATGAAGGAGAGCCAAACATAGTGTATGGGAATTCTATGATTGATGGATAGAGCCAAGCATAGTGTATGTAAGTTCTATGAAGGATGGATATAGCCAAACATAGTGTCTGTACGATATATAATGGATGAATATAGCCAAACATAGTGTATGAGAGTTCTATGAAGGATGAATAGAGCCAAACATAGTGTATGAGAGTTCTATGAAGGATGGATAGAGCCAAACATAGTGTATGTAAGTTCTATGAAGGGTGGGTATAGCCAAACATAGTGTATGTAAGATATATAATGGATGTATAGAGCCAAACATAGTGTATGAGAGTTCTATATAAGATGGATAGAGCCAAACATAGTGTATCAGCGTTCTATAATGGATGGATAGAGCCAAACATAGTGTATGAGAGTTCTATGAAGGATGGATATAACCAAACATAGTGTATGAGAGTTCTATGAAGACTGGATAGAGCCAAACACAGTGTATGTGAGTTCTATGAAGGATGGATAGAGCCAAACATAGTGTATGAGAGTTCTATATAGGATGGATATAGCCAAACATAGTGTATGTGAGTTATATGATGGATGGATGGAGCCAAACATAGTGTATGTGAGTTCTATGAAGGATGGATAGAGCCAAACATAGTGTATGAGAGTTCTATGATGGATGGATAGAGCCACACATAGTGTATGAGAGTTATATGAAGGATAGATAGAGCCAAACATAGTGTATGATAGTTCTATGAAGGATGGATAGAGCCAAACATAGTGTATGAGAGTTCTATGAAGGATGATAGAGCCAAACATAGTGTATGAAAGTTCTATGAAGGATGATAGAGCCAAACATAGTGTATGAAAGTTCTATGAAGGATGATAGAGCCAAACCTAGTGTATGAATGTTCTATGAATGAGAGTCATACATAGTGTATGAGAGTTCTATGAAGGATGATAGAGCCAAACATAGTGTATGAGAGTTCTATGAATGAGAGCCAAACATAGTGTATGAGAGGTCTATGAAGGATGATAGAGCCAAACATGGTGTATGAGAGTTCTATGAATGAGAGCCATACATAATGTATGATAGTTCTATAACGGATGGAGTGTAATGCTGCAATGTTATCCTGTTACACATGTTGTAAGGTTATCCTGTTGCAATGTTATCATTTTACACATGTTGCAATGTTATCATGTTACACATGTTGCAATGTTATCCTGTTACACATGCTACAAGGTTATCCTGTTACACATGCTGCAAGGTATCCTGTTGCAATGTTATCCTGTTACACATGCTGCAAGGTTATCCTGTTACACATGCTGCAAGGGTATCCTGTTACACATGCTGCAAGGTTATCCTGTTACACATGCTGCAAGGTATCCTGCTGCAATGTTATCCTGCTACACATGTTGCAAGGTTATCCTGTTACACATGCTGCATAGTTATTCTGTTACACATTTTGCAAGGTTATCCTGTTACACATGCTGTAAGGTTATCATGTTACACATGCTACAAGGTTATCCTGTTACACATGCTACAAGGTTATCCTGTTACACATGCTACAAGGTTATCCTGTTTTAAGGTTACTTTTACATATGCTGTAAGATTATCATGTTACACATCTTGCAAGGTAATCCTGTTACAAGTGATCCAAGGGTACCCTATTGCAAGGGTATTCTGCTACAAGTGATCCAAGCGTACACTATTGCAAGGTTATTCTGCTACAAGTGATCCAAGGGTACACTATTGCAAGGTTATTCTGCTACAAGTGATCCAAGTGTACCCTATTGCAAGGTTATTCTGCTACAAGTGATCCAAGGGTACTCTATTGCAAGGTTATTCTGCTACAAGTGATCCAAGGGTACCCTATTGCAAGGTTATTCTGCTACAAGTGATCCAAGGGTACCCTATTGCAAGGTTATTCTGCTACAAGTGATCCAAGAGTACCCTATTGCAAGGTTATTCTGCTACAAGTGATCCAAGGGTACCCTATTGCAAGGTTATTCTGCTACAAGTGATCCAATGGTACCCTATTGCAAGGTTATTCTGTTACAAGTGATCCAAGGGTACCATATTGCAAGGTTATTCTGCTACAAGTGATCAAAGGGTACCATATTGCAAGGTTATTCTGCTACAAGTGATCAAAGGGTACTCTATTGCAAGGTTATTCTGCTACAAGTGATCCAAGGTTACCCTATTGCATGGTTATTCTGTTATGAAGGGATCCAAGGGTACCTTATTGCAGGGTTATTCTGTTACAGGTGATCCAAGGGTACCATATTGCAGGGTTATTCTGTTATAGATGATCCAAGGGTACTCTATTGCAGGGTTATCCTGTTACAGATGCTCCAATGGTACTCTATTACAGGGTTATTCTGCTATAGGTGATCCAATGTTACACTATTGCAGGGTTATTCTGTTATAGGTGGTCCAAGGGTACCATATTGCAGGGTTATTCTGTTACAGGTGATCCAAGGGTACCATATTGCAGGTTGTTATGCTACAGATGATCCAAGGGTACTCTATTACAGGGTTATTCTGTTACAGGTGATCCAAGGGTACTCTATTGCAGGGTTATTCTGTTACAGATGATCCAAGGGTACTCTATTGCAGGGTTATTCTGTTATAGGTGATCCAAAGGTACCATATTGCAGGGTTATTCTGTTATAGGTGATCCAAGGGTACTCTATTGCAGGGTTATTCTGTAATATGTGATCCAAGGGTACTCTATTGCAGGGTTATTTTGTTATAGGTGATCCAAGGGTACTCTATTGCAGGGTTATTCTGTTATAGGTGATCCAAGGGTACTCTATTATAGGGTTATTCTGTTACAGATGATCCAATGGTACCCTATTACAGGGTTATTCTGTTACAGATGATCCAATGATACTCTATTACAGGGTTATTCTGTTACAGATGATCCAAGGGTACTCTATTACAGGGTTATTCTATTACAGATGATCCAAGGGTACTCTATTGGAGGGTTATTCTGTTACAAATGATCCAATGGTACTCTATTGCAGGGTTATTCTGTTATATGTGATCCAAGGGTACACTATTGCAGGGTTATTCTGTTATAGGTGATCCAATGGTACTCTATTGCAGGGTTATTCTGTTATAGGTGATCCAAGGGTACTCTATTGCATGGTTATTATGTTAGAGATGATACAAGGGTACTCTATTGCAGGGTTATTCTGTTATAGGTGATCCGAGGGTACAATATTGCAGGGTTATTCTGTTACAGATGATCCAAGGCTACTCTATTACAGGGTTATTATGTTACAGATTATCCAAGGGTACTCTATTACAGGGTTATTCTGTTACAGATGATCCAAGGGTACTCTATTTCAGGGTTATTCTGTTACAGATGATCCAAGGGTACTCTATTGCAGGGTTATTCTGTTATAGGTGATCCAATGGTACTCTATTGCAGGGTTATTCTGTTACAGGTGATCCAAGGGTACTCTATTGCAGGGTTATTCTGCTACATGTGATCCAAGGGTACTCTATTGCAGGGTTATTCTATTATAGGTGATCCAAGGGTACCATATTGCAGTGTTATTCTGTTATAGGTGATCCAAGGGTACCCTATTGCAAGGTTATTCTGCTACAAGTGATCCAAGGGTACCCTATTGCACGGTTATTATGCTATATGTGATCCAAGGGTACCCTATTGCAAGGTTATTCTGCTACAAGTGATCCAAGGGTACCCTATTGCAAGGTTATTCTGCTACAAGTGATCCAAGGGTACCCTATTGCAAGGTTATTCTGCTTCAATTGATCCAAGGGTACCCTATTGCAAGGTTATTCTGCTACAAGTGATCCAAGGGTACCCTATTGCAAGGTTATTCTGCTACAAATGATCCAAGGGTACCCTATTGCATGGTTATTCGGTTACGAAGGGATCCAAGGGTACCTTATTGCAGGGTTATTCTGTTACAGATGATCCAAGGGTACTCTATTACAGGGTTATTCTGTTACAGATGATCCAATGGTACCCTATTACAGGGTTATTCTGTTACAGATGATCCAAGGGTACTCTATTGCAGGGTTATCCTGTTACAGATGCTCCAATGGTACTCTATTACAGGGTATTCTGCTATAGGTGATCCAAGGTTACACTATTGCAGGGTTATTCTGTTATAGGTGGTCCAAGGGTACCATATTGCAGGGTTATTCTGTTACAGGTGATCCAAGGGTACCATATTGCAGGTTGTTATGTTACAGATGATCCAAGGGTACTCTATTACAGGGTTATTCTGTTACAGATGATCCAAGGGTACTCTATTGCAGCGTTATTCTGTTACAGATGATCCAAGGGTACTCTATTGCAGGGTTATTCTGTTATAGGTGATCCAAAGGTACCATATTGCAGGGTTATTCTGTTATAGGTGATCCAAGGGTACTCTATTGCAGGGTTATTTTGTTATAGGTGATCCAAGGGTACTCTATTGCAGGGTTATTCTGTAATAGGTGATCCAAGGGTACTCTATTGCAGGGTTATTTTGTTATAGGTGATCCAAGGGTACTCTATTGCAGGGTTATTCTGTTATAGGTGATCCAAGGGTACTCTATTACAGGGTTATTCTGTTATAGGTGCTCCAAATGTACTCTATTGCAGGGTTATTCTGTTACAAGTGATCCAAGGGTACCCTATTGCAAGATTATTCTGCTACAAGTGATCCAAGGGTGCCCTATTGCAAGGTTATTATGCTACAAGTGATCCAAGGGTACCCTATTGCAAGGTTATTCTGCTACAAGTGATCCAAGGGTACCCTATTGCAAGGTTATTCTGCTACAAGTGATCCAAGGGTACCCTATTGCAAGGTTATTCTGCTACAAGTGATCCAAGGGTACCCTATTGCAAGGTTATTCTGCTACAAGTGATCCAAGGGTACTCTATTGCAAGGTTATTCTGTTACAAGTGATCCAAGGGTACCCTATTGCAAGGTTATTCTGCTACAAGTGATCCAAGGGTACCCTATTGCATGGTTATTCGGTTACGAAGGGATCCAAGGGTACCCAATTGCAGGGTTATTCTGTTACATGTATCCAGGTGTACCCTATTGCAGGGTTATTCTGCTACAAGTGATCCAAGGGTACCCTATTGCATGGTTATTCGGTTATGAAGGGATCCAATGGTACCTTATTGCAGGATTATTCTGTTATAGGTGATCCAAGGGTACTCTATTATAGGGTTATTCTGTTACAGATGATCCAATGGTACCCTATTACAGGGTTATTCTGTTACAGATGATCCAAGTGTACTCTATTGCAGGGTTATCCAGTTACATATGATCCAATGGTACTCTATTACAGGGTTATTCTGTTATAGGTGATCCAAGGGTACCATATTGCAGGGTTATTCTGTTACAGGTGATCCAAGGGTACTCTATTGCAGGGCTATTCTGTTACAGGTGATCCAAAGGTACACTATTACAGGGTTATTCTGTTACAGAGGATCCAAGGGTACTCTATTACAGGGTTATTTTGTTACAGATGATCCAAGGGTACTCTATTGCAGGGTTATTATGTTATAGGTGATCCAAGGGTACAATATTGCAGGGTTATTCTGTTATAGCTGATCCAAGGGTACTCTATTGCAGGGTTATTCTGTTATAGGTGATACAAGGGTACTCTATTGCAGGGTTATTCTGTTACAGATGATCCAAGGGTACTCTATTGCAGGGTTATTCTGTTACAGATGATCCAAGGGTACTCTATTGCATGGTTATTCTGTTACAGATGATCCAATGGTACTCTATTACAGGCTTATTCTGTTATAGGTGATCCAAGGGTACACTATTGCAGGGTTATTCTGTTATAGGTGATCCAAGGGTACCATATTGCAGGGTTATTCTGTTACAGGTGATCCAAGGGTACCATATTGCAGGGTTGTTATGTTACAGATGATCCAAGGGTACTCTATTGCAGGGTTATTCTGTTACAGATGATCCAATGGTACTCTTTTACAGGGTTATTCTGTTATAGGTGATCCAAGGGTACTCTATTGCAGGGTTATTCTGTTACAGATGATCCAAGGGTACTCTATTACAGGGTTATTCTGTTACAGATGATCCAAGGGTACTCTATTACAGGGTTATTCTGTTACAGATGATCCAAGGGTACTCTATTGCAGGGTTATTCAGTTACATATGATCCAAGGGTACTCTATTGCAGGGCTATTCTGTTACATATTATCCAAGGGTACTCTATTGCATGGTTATTCTGTTACAGATGATCCAAGGGTACTCTATTGCAGGGTTATTCTGTTACAGATGATCCAAGGGTACTCTATTGCCGTGTTATTCTGTTATAGGTTATCCATGGGTACCATATTGCAGGGTTTATTCTGTTATACGTGATCCAAGGGGACTCTATTGCAGGGTTATTCTGCTACAGTTGATCCAAGGGTACTCTATTGCAGGGTTATTCTGTTACAGATGATCCAAGGGTACTCTATTGCAGGGTTATTCTGTTATAGGTGATTCAAGGGTACTATATTGCAGGGTTATTCTGTTATAGGTGATCCAAGGGTACTCTATTGCAGGGTTATTCTGTTATAGGTGATCCAAGGGTACTCTATTGCAGGGTTATTCTGTTATTGGTGATCCAAGGGTACTCTATTGCATGGTTATTCTGTTACAGATGATCCAAGGGTACTCTATTGCAGGGTTATTCTGTTATAGGTGATCCAATGGTACTCTATTGCAGGGTTATTCTGTTACACTATTTCAGGACTCTGGAATGTGTATCTGTCTGTATCATGCACTATCCTCCAAAAATCTAAAATGACTAATCTCTTCAGGTGTCGCTCATATGGACAACCGGTATCGACGATAAATAAACATAAAACACACATACAGTATATCTCCAGGATATGTAAAGTAATCCGTTTTTGAGAGACAATGGTTCACTGTATGATTATCAGTGATCAGGTCTAGAATGGTCTAATGACTTTTAACCGCTTGATCAATTTAATTTAATCACAATTCAGCAGAACAACTGAACTGTCTGCAAAAGTAGAAGCTAGATTAAGGTAATATTAGTTAGTAGAGAAAGTCAAATTGGTAAAGTGTTTACTTTATGATTATAGTTTATTATAATGGAAGCGTAATTCTGTGTTATCATACAGTGAATGTATGTATATGCCACAGGGTAATGGAGGACACCTCTAACGACTGGCAATCTGGGAGGAGCCTAGCTGCTACCAATCT
Source organism: Archivesica marissinica (assembly GCA_014843695.1). Lineage (NCBI taxonomy): Eukaryota > Metazoa > Mollusca > Bivalvia > Venerida > Vesicomyidae > Archivesica > Archivesica marissinica. Next base: position 37,232,358 of record CM026386.1, on the reverse strand, counting down.
CTTCATGTTTGACAATGGGCTAGCGAGTGATATAACATTCCTTATGGGAGAGCAGGGGGAGCGAATCCCTGCCCACAAGTTTGTGCTGGTCAGTATAGCTTATGTCTAGATGCTATGTTGCACATAATATTATATATTGATGGTAGAAACACTACATAAATAAATGACCAACCATTGTTTCTCTTTTGTGTGCCGTCTTTTCACACATTGTCATAAATCACAAATAGTCGTGTATCTCCAGGCAACTAACATATAGGTATATATTTACGAGGGGTCGTGTATCTCCATGCAACCACTATACATGTACATATTTACGAGGGGTCGTGTATCTCCATGCAACCACTATACATGTACATATTTACGAGGGGTCGTGTATCTCCATGCAACCACCATACATGTATATATTTACGAGGGGTCGTGTATCTCTATCCAACCACCTTACATGTATATATTTACGAGGGGTCATGTATCTCTATGCAACCACCATACACGTATATATTTACGAGGGGTCGTGTCACTCCATCCAACCACCATACATGTATATATTTACGAGGGGTCATGTATCTCCATCCAACCACCATACTTGTATATATTTACGAGGGGTCGGGTATTTCTATCCAACCACCATACACGTATATATTTACGAGGGGTTGTGTATCTCTATGCAACCACCATACATGTATATATTTACGAGGGGTCGTGTATCTCCATCCAACCACCATACATGTATATATTTACGAGGGGTCGTGTTTCTCTATGCAACCACCATACATGTATATATTTACGAGGGGTCATGTATCTCCATCCAACCATCATACATGTATATATTTACGAGGGGTCGTGTATCTCTATGCAACCACCATACATGTATATATTTACGAGGGGTCATGTATCTCTATGCAACAACCATACACGCATATATTTACGAGGGGTCGTGTATCTCTATGCAAACACCATACATGCAGGCCCGTCGCTGGGCATACGCAAGTACGCACGTGCGTATCATTGGTCTGAGAAAATGAAAAAAAATGAAAACTCCAAAAATGAATTAAAACGCCAGGGGGGGGGGTAGTAGGGATACATAGGCGCCGTGATATGTGGAGTGGTGGAATAATTGAGCCCATTGCAAATATGGTGCATCTCGAAATAGTTTGTGCTATTTTACGTGCTTGATTAATTGATAAGAGCAATAGTCTATGTTACAAAATGCATTGAAATGCAGGAAATTGCTTCCTCATTTCCAAACATATCCCGGGGGGTGGGGAGACCCCCCCTAACGTAATCGCACGCTATGTTCAATTGACAAACAAATTTGACCGTGCGTATCATCAAAATAGCTCCAGCGACGGCCCTGAGTCATGTATATATTTACGAGGTGTCGTGAATCTCCATCCAACTACTATACATGAATATATTTACGAGGGACCATGTATCTCTATGCAAGCACCATACATGTATATATTAACGAGGGGTCATGTATCTCCATCCAACCATCATACTTGTATATATTTACGAGAGGTCGTGTATTTCTATCTAACCACCATACACGTATATATTTACGAGGGGTCATGTATCTCTATGCAACCACCATACATGTATATATTTACGAGGGGTCGTGTAACTCCATCCAACCACCATACATGTATATATTTACGAGGGGTCGTGTTTCTCTATGCAACCAACATACATGTATATATTTACGAGGGGTCATGTATCTCTATGCAACAACCATACACGTATATATTTACGAGGGGTCGTGTATCTCTAGGCAACAACCATACATGTAGATATTTACGAGGGGTCATGTATCTCCATCCAACCATCATACTTGTATATATTTACGAGAGGTCGTGTATTTCTATCCAACCACCATACACGTATATATTTACGAGGGGTCATGTATCTCTATGCAACCACCATACATGTATATATTTACGAGGGGTCGTGTAACTCCATCCAACCACCATACATGTATATATTTACGAGGGGTCGTGTTTCTCTATGCAACCAACATACATGTATATATTTACGAGGGGTCATGTATCTCTATGCAACAACCATACACGTATATATTTACGAGGGGTCGTGTATCTCTAGGCAACAACCATACATGTATATATTTACGAGGGGTCGTGTATCTCTATGCAAACACCATACATGTATATATTTACGAGGGGTCGTGTATCTCCATCCAACTACTATACATGTATATATTTACGAGGGGCCATGTATCTCTATGCAACCACCATACATGTATATATTTACGAGGGGTCGTGAATCTCCATCCAACTACCATACATGTATATATTTACAAGGGGTCATGTATCTCTATGCAACCACCATACCTGTATATATGTACGAGGGGTCATGTATCTCTATGCAACCACCATACATGTATATATTTACGAGGGGTCATGTATCTCTATGCAACCACCATACATGTATATATTTACGAGTATCTCTATGCAACAACCATACACGTATATATTTACGAGGGGTCGTGTATCTCTATGCAACCACCATACATGTATATATTTACGACGGGTCGTGTATCTCTATGCAACCACCTTACACGTATATATTTACGAGGGGTCGTGTATCTCTGTGCAACCACCATACATGAATATATTTACTAGGGGTCGTATATCTCCATCCAACCACCATACATGTATATATTTAAGAGGGGTCGTGTATATCCATCCAACCACCATACATGTATATATTTACGAGGGGTTGTGAATCTCCATCCATCTACCATACATGTATATATTTACAAGGGGTCATGTATCTCTATGCAACCACCATACATGTATATATTTACGAGGGGTCATGTAACTCTATGCAACCACCATACATGTATATATTTACGAGTATCTCTATGCAACAACCATACACCTATATATTTACGAGGGGTCGTGTATCTCTATGCAACCACCATACATGTATATATTTACGAGGGGTCGTGTATCTCTATGCAACCACCTTACACGTATATATTTACGAGGGGTCGTGTATCTCTATGCAACCACCATACATGTATATATTTACGAGGGGTCGTATATCTCCATCCAACCACCATACATGTATATATTTACGAGGGGTCGTGTATCTCCATCCAACCACCATACATGTATATATTTACGAGGGGTCGTGTATCTCTGTGTAACCACCATACATTTATATATTTACGAGGGGTCATGTATCTCCATCCAACCACAATACGTGTATATATTTACGAGGGGCCATGTATCTCTATGCAATCACCATACATGTATATATTTACGAGGGGTCGTGAATCTCCATCCAACTACCATACATGTATATATTTACGAGGGGTCGTGTATCTCTATGCAACCACCTTACACGTATATATTTACGAGGGGTCGTGTATCTCTATGCAACCACCATACATGTATATATTTACGAGGGGTCGTATATCTCCATCCAACCACCATACATGTATATATTTAAGAGGGGTCGTGTATATCCATCCAACCACCATACATGTATATATTTACGAGGGGTTGTGAATCTCCATCCAACTACCATACGTGTATATATTTACGAGGGGTCGTATATCTCCATCCAACCACCATACATGTATATATTTAAGAGGGGTCATGTATCTCCATCCAACCATCATACATGTATATATTTACGAGGGGTCGTGTATCTCTGTGCAACCACCATACATTTATATATTTACGAGGGGTCATGTATCTCCATCCAATCACAATACGTGTATATATTTACGAGGGGCCATGTATCTCTATGCAATCACCATACATGTATATATTTACGAGGGGTCGTGAATCTCCATCCAACTACCATATATGTATATATTTACGAGGGGTCGTGTATCTCTATGCAACCACCTTACACGTATATATTTACGAGGGGTCGTGTATCTCTATGCAACCACCATACATGTATATATTTACGAGGGGTCGTGTAACTCCATCCAACCACCATACATGTATATATTTACGAGGGGTCGTGTTTCTCTATGCAACCAACATACATGTATATATTTCCGAGGGGTCATGTATCTCTATGCAACAACCATACACGTATATATTTACGAGGGGTCGTGTATCTCTAGGCAACAACCATACATGTATATATTTACGAGGGGTCGTGTATCTCTATGCAAACACCATACATGTATATATTTACGAGGGGTCGTGTATCTCCATCCAACTACTATACATGTATATATTTACGAGGGGCCATGTATCTCTATGCAACCACCATACATGTATATATTTACGAGGGGTCGTGAATCTCCATCCAACTACCATACATGCATATATTTACAAGGGGTCATGTATCTCTATGCAACCACCATACCTGTATATATGTACGAGGGGTCATGTATCTCTATGCAACCACCATACATGTATATATTTATGAGGGGTCATGTATCTCTATGCAACCACCATACATGTATATATTTACGAGTATCTCTATGCAACAACCATACACGTATATATTTACGAGGGGTCGTGTATCTCTATGCAACCACCATACATGTATATATTTACGACGGGTCGTGTATCTCTATGCAACCACCTTACACGTATATATTTACGAGGGGTCGTGTATCTCTGTGCAACCACCATACATGAATATATTTACTAGGGGTCGTATATCTCCATCCAACCACCATACATGTATATATTTAAGAGGGGTCGTGTATATCCATCCAACCACCATACATGTATATATTTACGAGGGGTTGTGAATCTCCATCCATCTACCATACATGTATATATTTACGAGGGGTCATGTATCTCTATGCAACCACCATACATGAATATATTTACGAGGGATCATGTATCTCCATCCAACCACCATACATGTATATATTTACGAGGGGTCGTGTATCTATATCCAACCACCATACATGTATATATTTACGAGGGGTCGTGTATCTCTCTGCAACCACCATATATGTATATATTTACGAGGGGTCATGTATCTCTATGCAACCACCATACATGTATATATTTACGAGGGGTCGTGAATCTCCATCCAACTACCATACATTTATATATTTACAAGGGGTCATGTATCTCTATGCAACCACCATACATGTATATATTTACGAGGGGTCATGTAACTCTATGCAAACACCATACATGTATATATTTACGAGTATCTCTATGCAACAACCATACACCTATATATTTACGAGGGGTCGTGTATCTCTATGCAACCACCATACATGTATATATTTACGAGGGGTCGTGTATCTCTATGCAACCACCTTACACGTATATATTTACGAGGGGTCGTGTATCTCTATGCAACCACCATACATGTATATATTTACGAGGGGTCGTATATCTCCATCCAACCACCATACATGTATATATTTACGAGGGGTCGTGTATCTCCATCCAACCACCATACATGTATATATTTACGAGGGGTCGTGTATCTCTGTGTAACCACCATACATTTATATATTTACGAGGGGTCATGTATCTCCATCCAACCACAATACGTGTATATATTTACGAGGGGCCATGTATCTCTATGCAATCACCATACATGTATATATTTACGAGGGGTCGTGAATCTCCATCCAACTACCATACATGTATATATTTACGAGGGGTCGTGTATCTCTATGCAACCACCTTACACGTATATATTTACGAGGGGTCGTGTATCTCTATGCAACCACCATACATGTATATATTTACGAGGGGTCGTATATCTCCATCCAACCACCATACATGTATATATTTAAGAGGGGTCGTGTATATCCATCCAACCACCATACATGTATATATTTACGAGGGGTTGTGAATCTCCATCCAACTACCATACGTGTATATATTTACGAGGGGTCGTATATCTCCATCCAACCACCATACATGTATATATTTAAGAGGGGTCATGTATCTCCATCCAACCATCATACATGTATATATTTACGAGGGGTCGTGTATCTCTGTGCAACCACCATACATTTATATATTTACGAGGGGTCATGTACCTCCATCCAATCACAATACGTGTATATATTTACGAGGGCCATGTATCTCTATGCAATCAACATACATGTATATATTTACGAGGGGTCGTGAATCTCCATCCAACTACCATATATGTATATATTTACGAGGGGTCGTGTATCTCTATGCAACCACCTTACACGTATATATTTACGAGGGGTCGTGTATCTCTATGCAACCACCATACATGTATATATTTACGAGGGGTCGTGTAACTCCATCCAACCACCATACATGTATATATTTACGAGGGGTCGTGTTTCTCTAGGCAACCACCATACATGTATATATTTACGAGGGGTCGTGTATCTCTATGCAAACACCATACATGTATATATATACGAGGTGTCGTGAATCTCCATCCAACTACTATACATGAATATATTTACGAGGGACCATGTATCTCTATGCAAGCACCATTCATGTATATATTAACGAGGGGTCGTGAAACTCCATCCAACCATCATACTTGTATATATTTACGAGGGGTCGTGTATTTCTATCCAACCACCATACACGTATATATTTACGAGGGGTCATGTATCTCTATGCAACCACCATACATGTATATATTTACGAGGGGTCGTGTAACTCCATCCAACCACCATACATGTTTATATTTACGAGGGGTCGTGTTTCTCTATGCAACCAACATACATGTATATATTTACGAGGGGTCATGTATCTCTATGCAACAACCATACACGTATATATTTACGAGGGGTCGTGTACTCTATGCAAACACCATACATGTATATATTTACGAGGGGTCGTGTATCTCCATCCAACTACTATACATGTATATATTTACGAGGGGCCATGTATCTCTATGCAACCACCATACATGTATATATTTACGAGGGGTCGTGAATCTCCATCCAACTACCATACATGTATATATTTACGAGGGGTCATGTATCTCTATGCAACCACCATACCTGTATATATTTACGAGGGGTCATGTATCTCTATGCAACCACCATACATGTATATATTTACGAGTATCTCTATGCAACCACCATACATGTATATATTTACGAGTATCTCTATGCAACAACCATACACGTATATATTTACGAGGGGTCGTGTATCTCTATGCAACCACCATACATGTATATATTTACGACGGGTCGTGTATCTCTATGCAACCACCTTACACGTATATATTTACGAGGGGTCGTGTATCTCTGTGCAACCACCATACATGAATATATTTACTAGGGGTCGTATATCTCCATCCAACCACAATACATGTATATATTTAAGAGGGGTCGTGTATATCTATCCAACCACCATACATGTATATATTTACGAGGGGTTGTGAATCTCCATCCATATACCATACATGTATATATTTACGAGGGGTCATGTATCTCTATGCCACCATACATGTATATATTTACGAGGGATCATGTATCTCCATCCAACCACCATACATGTATATATTTACGAGGGGTCGTGTATCTATATACAACAACCATACATGTATATATTTACGAGGGTCGTGTATCTCTCTGCAACCACCATATATGTATATATTTACGAGGGGTCATGTATCTCTATGCAACCACCATACATGTATATATTTACGAGGGGTCGTGAATCTCCATCCAACTACCATACATGTATATATTTACAAGGGGTCATGTATCTCTATGCAACCACCATACATGTATATATTTACGAGGGGTCATGTAACTCTATGCAACCACCATACATAAATATATTTACGAGTATCTCTATGCAACAACCATACACCTATATATTTACGAGGGGTCGTGTATCTCTATGCAACCACCATACATGTATATATTTACGAGGGGTCGTGTATCTCTATGCAACCACCATACACGTATATATTTACGAGGGGTCGTGTATCTCTATGCAACCACCATACATGTATATATTTACGTGGGGTCGTATATCTCCATCCAACCACCATACATGTATATATTTACGAGGGGTCGTGTATCTCCATCCAACCACCATACATGTATATATTTACGAGGGGTCGTGTATCTCTATGCAACCACAATACATGTATATATTTACGAGGGGCCATGTATCTCTATGCAATCACCATACATGTATATATTTACGAGGGGTCGTGAATCTCCATCCAACTACCATACATGTATATATTTACGAGGGGTCGTGTATCTCTATGCAACCACCTTACACGTATATATTTACGAGGGGTCGTGTATCTCTATGCAACCACCATACATGTATATATTTACGAGGGATCATGTATCTCCATCCAACCACCATACATGTATATATTTACGAGGGGTCGTGTATCTATATCCAACCACCATACATGTATATATTTACGAGGGGTCGTGTATCTCTCTGCAACCACCATACATGTATATATTTACGAGGGGTCATGTATCTCTATGCAACCACCATACATGTATATATTTACGAGGGGTCGTGAATCTCCATCCAACTACCATACATGTATATATTTACGAGGGGTCATGTATCTCTATGCAACCACCATACATGTATATATTTACGAGGGGTCATGTAACTCTATGCAACCACCATACATGTATATATTTACGAGTATCTCTATGCAACAACCATACACCTATATATTTACGAGGGGTCGTGTATCTCTATGCAACCACCATACATGTATATATTTACGAGGGGTCGTGTATCTCTATGCAACCACCTTACACGTATATATTTACGAGGGGTCGTGTATCTCTATGCAACCACCATACATGTATATATTTACGAGGGGTCGTATATCTCCATCCAACCACCATACATGTATATATTTACGAGGGGTCGTGTATCTCCATCCAACCACCATACATGTATATATTTACGAGGGGTCGTGTATCTCTGTGTAACCACCATACATTTATATATTTACGAGGGGTCATGTATCTCCATCCAACCACAATACGTGTATATATTTACGAGGGGCCATGTATCTCTATGCAATCACCATACATGTATATATTTACGAGGGGTCGTGAATCTCCATCCAACTACCATACATGTATATATTTACGAGGGGTCGTGTATCTCTATGCAACCACCTTACACGTATATATTTACGAGGGGTCGTGTATCTCTATGCAACCACCATACATGTATATATTTACGAGGGGTCGTATATCTCCATCCAACCACCATACATGTATATATTTAAGAGGGGTCGTGTATATCCATCCAACCACCATACATGTATATATTTACGAGGGGTTGTGAATCTCCATCCAACTACCATACGTGTATATATTTACGAGGGGTCGTATATCTCCATCCAACCACCATACATGTATATATTTAAGAGGGGTCATGTATCTCCATCCAACCATCATACATGTATATATTTACGAGGGGTCGTGTATCTCTGTGCAACCACCATACATTTATATATTTACGAGGGGTCATGTATCTCCATCCAATCACAATACGTGTATATATTTACGAGGGGCCATGTATCTCTATGCAATCACCATACATGTATATATTTACGAGGGGTCGTGAATCTCCATCCAACTACCATATATGTATATATTTACGAGGGGTCGTGTATCTCTATGCAACCACCTTACACGTATATATTTACGAGGGGTCGTGTATCTCTATGCAACCACCATACATGTATATATTTACGAGGGGTCGTGTAACTCCATCCAACCACCATACATGTATATATTTACGAGGGGTCGTGTTTCTCTATGCAACCAACATACATGTATATATTTACGAGGGGTCATGTATCTCTATGCAACAACGATACACGTATATATTTACGAGGGGTCGTGTATCTCTAGGCAACAACCATACATGTATATATTTACGAGGGGTCGTGTATCTCTATGCAAACACCATACATGTATATATTTACGAGGGGTCGTGTATCTCCATCCAACTACTATACATGTATATATTTACGAGGGGCCATGTATCTCTATGCAACCACCATACATGTATATATTTACGAGGGGTCGTGAATCTCCATCCAACTACCATACATGTATATATTTACAAGGGGTCATGTATCTCTATGCAACCACCATACCTGTATATATGTACGAGGGGTCATGTATCTCTATGCAACCACCATACATGTATATATTTACGAGGGGTCATGTATCTCTATGCAACCACCATACATGTATATATTTACGAGTATCTCTATGCAACAACCATACACGTATATATTTACGAGGGGTCGTGTATCTCTATGCAACCACCATACATGTATATATTTACGACGGGTCGTGTATCTCTATGCAACCACCTTACACGTATATATTTACGAGGGGTCGTGTATCTCTGTGCAACCACCATACATGAATATATTTCATTAGGGGTCGTATATCTCCATCCAACCACCATACATGTATATATTTAAGAGGGGTCGTGTATATCCATCCAACCACCATACATGTATATATTTACGAGGGGTTGTGAATCTCCATCCATCTACCATACATGTATATATTTACGAGGGGTCATGTATCTCCATCCAACCACCATACATGTATATATTTACGAGGGGTCGTGTATCTCCATCCAACCACCATACATGTATATATTTACGAGGGGTCGTGTATCTCTATCCAACCACCATACATTTATATATTTACGAGGGGTCATGTATCTCCCTCCAACCACAATACGTGTATATATTTACGAGGGGCCATGTATCTCTATGCAATCACCATACATGTATATATTTACGAGGGGTCGTGAATCTCCATCCAACTACCATACATGTATATATTTACGAGGGGTCGTGTATCTCTATGCAACCACCTTACACGTATATATTTACGAGGGGTCGTGTATCTCTATGCAACCACCATACATGTATATATTTACGATGGGTCGTATATCTCCATCCAACCACCATACATGTATATATTTAAGAGGGGTCGTGTATCTCCATCCAACCACCATACATGTATATATTTACGAGGGGTGATCTCCATCCAACTACCATACGTGTATATATTTACGAGGGGTCGTATATCTCCATCCAACCACCATACATGTATATATTTAAGAGGGGTCGTGTATCTCCATCCAACCACCATACATGTATATATTTACGAGGGGTCGTGTATCTCTGTGCAACCACCATACATTTATATATTTACGAGGGGTCATGTATCTCCATCCAATCACAATACATGTATATATTTACGAGGGGCCATGTATCTCTATGCAATCACCATACATGTATATATTTACGAGGGGTCGTGATCTCCATCCAACTACCATAATGTATATATTTACGAGGGGTCGTGTATCTCTATGCAACCACCATACACGTATATATTTACGAGGGGTCGTGTATCTCTATGCAACCACCATACATGTATATATTTACGAGGGGTCGTGTAACTCCATCCAACCACCATACATGTATATATTTACGAGGGGTCGTGTTTCTCTATGCAACCAACATACATGTATATATTTACGAGGGGTCATGTATCTCTATGCAACAACCATACACGTATTTATTTACGAGGGGTCGTGTATCTCTATGCAAACACCATACATGTATATATTTACGAGGGGTCGTGTATCTCCATCCAACTACTATACATGTATATATTTACGAGGGGCCATGTATCTCTATGCAACCACCATACATGTATATATTTACGAGGGGTCGTGAATCTCCATCCAACTACCATACATGTATATATTTACAAGGGGTCATGTATCTCTATGCAACCACCATACCTGTATATATGTACGAGGGGTCATGTATCTCTATGCAACCACCATACATGTATATATTTACGAGGGGTCATGTATCTCTATGCAACCACCATACATGTATATATTTACGAGTATCTCTATGCAACAACCATACACGTATATATTTACGAGGGGTCGTGTATCTCTATGCAACCACCATACATGTATATATTTACGACGGGTCGTGTATCTCTATGCAACCACCTTACACGTATATATTTACGAGGGGTCGTGTATCTCTGTGCAACCACCATACATGAATATATTTACTAGGGGTCGTATATCTCCATCCAACCACCATACATGTATATATTTAAGAGGGGTCGTGTATATCCATCCAACCACCATACATGTATATATTTACGAGGGGTTGTGAATCTCCATCCATCTACCATACATGTATATATTTACGAGGGGTCATGTATCTCTATGCAACCACCATACATGTATATATTTACGAGGGATCATGTATCTCCATCCAACCACCATACATGTATATATTTACGAGGGGTCGTGTATCTATATCCAACCACCATACATGTATATATTTACGAGGGGTCGTGTATCTCTCTGCAACCACCATATATGTATATATTTACGAGGGGTCATGTATCTCTATGCAACCACCATACATGTATATATTTACGAGGGGTCGTGAATCTCCATCCAACTACCATACATGTATATATTTACAAGGGGTCATGTATCTCTATGCAACCACCATACATGTATATATTTACGAGGGGTCATGTAACTCTATGCAACCACCATACATGTATATATTTACGAGTATCTCTATGCAACAACCATACACCTATATATTTACGAGGGGTCGTGTATCTCTATGCAACCACCATACATGTATATATTTACGAGGGGTCGTGTATCTCTATGCAACCACCTTACACGTATATATTTACGAGGGGTCGTGTATCTCTATGCAACCACCATACATGTATATATTTACGAGGGGTCGTATATCTCCATCCAACCACCATACATGTATATATTTATGAGGGGTCGTGTATCTCCATCCAACCACCATACATGTATATATTTACGAGGGGTCGTGTATCTCTGTGTAACCACCATACATTTATATATTTACGAGGGGTCATGTATCTCCATCCAACCACAATACGTGTATATTTTTACGAGGGGCCATGTATCTCTATGCAATCACCATACATGTATATATTTACGAGGGGTCGTGAATCTCCACCCAACTACCATACATGTATATATTTACGAGGGGTCGTGTATCTCTATGCAACCACCTTACACGTATATATTTACGAGGGGTCGTGTATCTCTATGCAACCACCATACATGTATATATTTACGAGGGGTCGTATATCTCCATCCAACCACCATACATGTATATATTTAAGAGGGGTCGTGTATATCCATCCAACCACCATACATGTATATATTTACGAGGGGTTGTGAATCTCCATCCAACTACCATACGTGTATATATTTACGAGGGGTCGTATATCTCCATCCAACCACCATACATGTATATATTTAAGAGGGGTCATGTATCTCCATCCAACCATCATACATGTATATATTTACGAGGGGTCGTGTATCTCTGTGCAACCACCATACATTTATATATTTACGAGGGGTCATGTATCTCCATCCAATCACAATACGTGTATATATTTACGAGGGGCCATGTATCTCTATGCAATCACCATACATGTATATATTTACGAGGGGTCGTGAATCTCCATCCAACTACCATATATGTATATATTTACGAGGGGTCGTGTATCTCTATGCAACCACCTTACACGTATATATTTACGAGGGGTCGTGTATCTCTATGCAACCACCATACATGTATATATTTACGAGGGGTCGTGTATCTCCATCCAACCACCATACATGTATATATTTACGAGGGGTCGTGTTTCTCTAGGCAACCACCATACATGTATATATTTACGACGGGTCGTGTATCTCTATGCAACCACCTTACACGTATATATTTACGAGGGGTCGTGTATCTCTGTGCAACCACCATACATGAATATATTTACTAGGGGTCGTATATCTCCATCCAACCACCATACATGTATATATTTAAGAGGGGTCGTGTATATCCATCCAACCACCATACATGTATATATTTACGAGGGGTTGTGAATCTCCATCCATCTACCATACATGTATATATTTACGAGGGGTCATGTATCTCTATGCAACCACCATACATGAATATATTTACGAGGGATCATGTATCTCCATCCAACCACCATACATGTATATATTTACGAGGGGTCGTGTATCTATATCCAACCACCATACATGTATATATTTACGAGGGGTCGTGTATCTCTCTGCAACCACCATATATGTATATATTTACGAGGGGTCATATATCTCTATGCAACCACCATACATGTATATATTTACGAGGGGTCGTGAATCTCCATCCAACTACCATACATGTATATATTTACAAGGGGTCATGTATCTCTATGCAACCACCATACATGTATATATTTACGAGGGGTCATGTAACTCTATGCAACCACCATACATGTATATATTTACGAGTATCTCTATGCAACAACCATACACCTATATATTTACGAGGGGTCGTGTATCTCTATGCAACCACCATACATGTATATATTTACGAGGGGTCGTGTATCTCTATGCAACCACCTTACACGTATATATTTACGAGGGGTCGTGTATCTCTATGCAACCACCATACATGTATATATTTACGAGGGGTCGTATATCTCCATCCAACCACCATACATGTATATATTTACGAGGGGTCGTGTATCTCCATCCAACCACCATACATGTATATATTTACGAGGGGTCGTGTATCTCTGTGTAACCACCATACATTTATATATTTACGAGGGGTCATGTATCTCCATCCAACCACAATACGTGTATATATTTACGAGGGGCCATGTATCTCTATGCAATCACCATACATGTATATATTTACGAGGGGTCGTGAATCTCCATCCAACTACCATACATGTATATATTTACGAGGGGTCGTGTATCTCTATGCAACCACCTTACACGTATATATTTACGAGGGGTCGTGTATCTCTATGCAACCACCATACATGTATATATTTACGAGGGGTCGTATATCTCCATCCAACCACCATACATGTATATATTTAAGAGGGGTCGTGTATATCCATCCAACCACCATACATGTATATATTTACGAGGGGTTGTGAATCTCCATCCAACTACCATACGTGTATATATTTACGAGGGGTCGTATATCTCCATCCAACCACCATACATGTATATATTTAAGAGGGGTCATGTATCTCCATCCAACCATCATACATGTATATATTTACGAGGGGTCGTGTATCTCTGTGCAACCACCATACATTTATATATTTACGAGGGGTCATGTATCTCCATCCAATCACAATACGTGTATATATTTACGAGGGGCCATGTATCTCTATGCAATCACCATACATGTATATATTTACGAGGGGTCGTGAATCTCCATCCAACTACCATATATGTATATATTTACGAGGGGTCGTGTATCTCTATGCAACCACCTTACACGTATATATTTACGAGGGGTCGTGTATCTCTATGCAACCACCATACATGTATATATTTACGAGGGGTCGTGTAACTCCATCCAACCACCATACATGTATATATTTACGAGGGGTCGTGTTTCTCTAGGCAACCACCATACATGTATATATTTACGAGGGGTCGTGTATCTCTATGCAAACACCATACATGTATATATATACGAGGTGTCGTGAATCTCCATCCAACTACTATACATGAATATATTTACGAGGGACCATGTATCTCTATGCAAGCACCATTCATGTATATATTAACGAGGGGTCGTGAATCTCCATCCAACTACCATACATGTATATATTTACAAGGGGTCATGTATCTCCATCCAACCATCATACTTGTATATATTTACGAGGGGTCGTGTATTTCTATCCAACCACCATACACGTATATATTTACGAGGGGTCATGTATCTCTATGCAACCACCATACATGTATATATTTACGAGGGGTCGTGTAACTCCATCCAACCACCATACATGTTTATATTTACGAGGGGTCGTGTTTCTCTATGCAACCAACATACATGTATATATTTACGAGGGGTCATGTATCTCTATGCAACAACCATACACGTATATATTTACGAGGGGTCGTGTATCTCTATGCAAACACCATACATGTATATATTTACGAGGGGTCGTGTATCTCCATCCAACTACTATACATGTATATATTTACGAGGGGCCATGTATCTCTATGCAACCACCATACATGTATATATTTACGAGGGGTCGTGAATCTCCATCCAACTACCATACATGTATATATTTACAAGGGGTCATGTATCTCTATGCAACCACCATACATGTATATATTTACGAGGGGTCATGTATCTCTATGCAACCACCATACATGTATATATTTACGAGGGGTCATGTATCTCTATGCAACCACCATACATGTATATATTTACGAGTATCTCTATGCAACAACCATACACGTATATATTTACGAGGGGTCGTGTATCTCTATGCAACCACCATACATGTATATATTTACGACGGGTCGTGTATCTCTATGCAACCACCTTACACGTATATATTTACGAGGGGTCGTGTATCTCTGTGCAACCACCATACATGAATATATTTACTAGGGGTCGTATATCTCCATCCAACCACCATACATGTATATATTTAAGAGGGGTCGTGTATATCTATCCAACCACCATACATGTATATATTTACGAGGGGTTGTGAATCTCCATCCATATACCATACATGTATATATTTACGAGGGGTCATGTATCTCTATGCAACCACCATACATGTATATATTTACGAGGGATCATGTATCTCCATCCAACCACCATACATGTATATATTTACGAGGGGTCGTGTATCTATATCCAACCACCATACATGTATATATTTACGAGGGGTCGTGTATCTCTCTGCAACCACCATATATGTATATATTTACGAGGGGTCATGTATCTCTATGCAACCACCATACATGTATATATTTACGAGGGGTCATGTAACTCTATGCAACCACCATACATGTATATATTTACGAGTATCTCTATGCAACAACCATACACCTATATATTTACGAGGGGTCGTGTATCTCTATGCAACCACCATACATGTATATATTTACGAGGGGTCGTGTATCTCTATGCAACCACCTTACACGTATATATTTACGAGGGGTCGTGTATCTCTATGCAACCACCATACATGTATATATTTACGAGGGGTCGTATATCTCCATCCAACCACCATACATGTATATATTTACGAGGGGTCGTGTATCTCCATCCAACCACCATACATGTATATATTTACGAGGGGTCGTGTATCTCTGTGTAACCACCATACATTTATATATTTACGAGGGGTCATGTATCTCCATCCAACCACAATACGTGTATATATTTACGAGGGGCCATGTATCTCTATGCAATCACCATACATGTATATATTTACGAGGGGTCGTGAATCTCCATCCAACTACCATACATGTATATATTTACGAGGGGTCGTGTATCTCTATGCAACCACCTTACACGTATATATTTACGAGGGGTCGTGTATCTCTATGCAACCACCATACATGTATATATTTACGAGGGGTCGTATATCTCCATCCAACCACCATACATGTATATATTTAAGAGGGGTCGTGTATATCCATCCAACCACCATACATGTATATATTTACGAGGGGTTGTGAATCTCCATCCAACTACCATACGTGTATATATTTACGAGGGGTCGTATATCTCCATCCAACCACCATACATGTATATATTTAAGAGGGGTCATGTATCTCCATCCAACCATCATACTTGTATATATTTACGAGGGGTCGTGTATTTCTATCCAACCACCATACACGTATATATTTACGAGGGGTTATGTATCTCTATGCAACCACCATACATGTATATATTTACGAGGGGTCGTGCAACTCCATCCAACCACCATACATGTATATATTTACGAGGGGTCGTGTTTTTCTATGCAACCAACATACATGTATATATTTACGAGGGGTCATGTATCTCTATGCAACAACCATACACGTATTTATTTACGAGGGGTCGTGTATCTCTATGCAAACACCATACATGTATATATTTACGAGGGGTCGTGTATCTCCATCCAACTACTATACATGTATATATTTACGAGGGGCCATGTATCTCTATGCAACCACCATACATGTATGTATTTACGAGGGGTCGTGAATCTCCATCCAACTACCATACATGTATATATTTACAAGGGGTCATGTATCTCTATGCAACCACCATACCTGTATATATTTACGAGGTGTCATGTATCTCTATGCAACCACCATACATGTATATATTTACGAGGGGTCATGTATCTCTATGCAACAACCATACATGTATATATTTACGAGTATCTCTATGCAACAACCATACACGTATATATTTACGAGGGGTCGTGTATCTCTATGCAACCACCATACATGCATATATTTACGAGGGGTCGTGTATCTCTATGCAACCACCTTACAGGTATATATTTACGAGGGGTCGTGTATCTCTATGCAACCACCAAACATGTATATATTTACCAGGGGTCGTATATCTCCATCCAACCACCATACATGTATATATTTAAGAGGGGTCGTGTATATCCATCCAACTACCATACATGTATATATTTACGAGGTGTTGTGAATCTCCATCCAACTACCATACATGTATATATTTACGAGGGGTCATGTATCTCTATGCAACCACCATACATGTATATATTTACGAGGGATCATGTATCTCCATCCAACCACCATACATGTATATTTACGAGGGGTCGTGTATCTCTATCCAACCACCATACATGTATATATTTACGAGGGGTCGTGTATCTCTCTGCAACCACCATATATGTATATATTTACGAGGGGTCATGTATCTCTATGCAACCATCATACATGTATATATTTACGAGGGGTCGTGAATCTCCATCCAACTACCATACATGTATATATATACAAGGGGTCATGTATCTCTATGCAACCACCATACATGTATATATTTACGAGAGGTCATGTATCTCTATGCAACCACCATACTTGTATATATTTACGAGGGGTCATGTATCTCTATGCAACCACCATACATGTATATATTTACGAGGGGTCATGTATCTCTATGCAACCACCATACATGTATATATTTACGAGGGGTCATGTATCTCTATGCAACCACCATACATGTATATATTTACGAGTATCTCCATGCAACAACCATACATGTATATATTTACGAGGGGTCATGTATCTCTATGCAAACACCATACATGTATATATTTACGAGTATCTCCATGCAACAACCATACACGTATATATTTACGAGGGGTCGTGTATCTCTATGCAACCACCATACATGTATATATTTACGAGGGGTCGTATATCTCCATCCAACCACCATACATGTATATATCTACGAGGGGTCGAGTATGTCCATCCAACCACCATACATGTATATATTTACGAGGGGTCGTGTATCTCTGTGCAACCACCATACATGTATATATTTACGAGGGGTCATGTATCTCCATCCAACCACTATACGTGTATATATTTACGAGGGGCCATGTATCTCTATGCAATCACCATACATGTATATATTTACGAGGGGTCGTGAATCTCCATCCAACTACGATACATGAATATATTTACGAGGGGTCATGTATCTCTATGCAACCACCATACATGTATATATTTACGAGGGGTCTTGTATCTCTATGCAACCACCATACATGTATATATTTACGAGGGATCATGTGTCTCCATCCAACCACCATACATGTATATATTTACGAGGGGTCGTGTATCTCTATCCAATCACCATACATGTATATATTTACGAGGGGTCGTGTATCTCTCTGCAACCACCATATATGTATATATTTACGAGGGGTCATGTATCTCTATGAAACCACCATACATGTATATATTTACGAGGGGTCTTGTATCTCTATGCAACCACCACACCTGTATATATTTACGAGGGGTCATGTATCTCGATCCAACCACCATACATGTATATATTTACGAGGGGTCATGTATCTCTATGCAACCACCATACACGTATATATTTACGAGGAGTCATGTATCTCCATCCAACCACCATACTTGTATATATTTACGAGGGGTCGTGTATTTCTATCCAACCACCATACACGTATATATTTACGAGGGGTCATGTATTTCCATCCAACCACCATACTAGTATATATTTAGGAGGGGTAATGTATCTCCATCCAACCACCATACACGTATATATTTACGAGGGGTCATGTATCTCTATGCAACCACCTTACACGTATATATTTACGAGGGGTCGTGTATCTCTATGCAACCACCATACATGTATATATTTACGAAGGGTCGTATATCTCCATCCAACCACCATACATGTATATATTTAAGAGGGGTCTTGTATCTCCATCCAACCACCATACATGTATATATTTACGAGGGGTCGTGTATCTCTCTGCAACCACCATATATGTATATATTTACGAGGGGTCATGTATCTCTATGAAACCACCATACATGTATATATTTACGAGGGGTCTTGTATCTCTATGCAACAACCACACCTGTATATATTTTCGAGGGGTCATGTATCTCGATCCAACCACCATACATGTATATATTTACGAGGGGTCATGTATCTCTATGCAACCACCATACACGTATATATTTATGAGGGGTCATGTATCTCCATCCAACCACCATACTTGTATATATTTACGAGGGGTCATGTATTTCTATCCAACCACCATACACGTATATATTTACGAGGGGTCATATATCTCCATCCAACCACCATACTTGTATATATTTAGGAGGGGTCATGTATCTCCATCCAACCACCAGACACGTATATATTTACGAGGGCTCATGTATCTCTATGCAACCACCTTACACGTATATATTTACGAGTGGTCGTGTATCTCTATGCAACCACCATACATGTATATATTTACGAAGGGTCGAATATCTCCATCCAACCACCATACATGTATATATTTAAGATGGGTCGTGTATCTCCATCCAACCACCATACATGTATATATTTACGAGGGGTCATGTATCTCTGTGCAACCACCATACATGTATATATTTACGAGGGGTCATGTATCTCCATCCAACCACTATACATGTATATATTTACGAGGGGCCATGTATCTCTATGCAACCACCATACATGTATATATTTAGGAGGGGTCGTGAATCTCCTTCCAACTAGCATACATGTATATATTTACGAGGGATCATGTATCTCTATCCAACCACCATACATGTATATATTTACGAGGGGTCGTGTATCTCTCTGCAACCACCATATATGTATATATTTACGAGGGGTCATGTATCTATGCAACCACCATACATGTATATATTTACGAGGGGTCTTGTATCTCTATGCAACCACCATACATGTATATATTTACGAGGGGTCATGTCTCTCGATCCAACCACCATTCATGTATATATTTACTAGGGGTCATGTATCTCTATGCAACCATCATACATGTATATATTTACGAGGGGTCCTGTATCTCTATGCAACAACCATACACGTATATATGTACGAGGGGTCGTGTATCTCTAGGCAACCAGCATACATGTATATATTTACGAGGGGTCGTGTATCTCTATGCAAACACCATACATGTATATATTTACGAGGTGTCGTGTATCTCCATCCAACTACTATACATGTATATATTTACGAGGGGCCATGTATCTCTATGCAAGCACCATACATGTATATATTTAGGAGTATCTCTATGCAACAACCATACACGTATATATTTACGAGGGGTCGTGTATCTCTATGCAACCACCATACATGTATATATTTACGAGGGGTCGTGTATCTCTATGCAACCACCTTACACGTATATATTACGAGGGGTCGTGTATCTCTATGCAACCACCATACATGTATATATTTACGAGGGGTCGTATATCTCCATCCAACCACCATACATGTATATATTTACGAGGGGTCGTGTATCTCTATGCAACCACCATACATGTATATTTACGAGGGGTCGTGTATCTCTATGCAACCACCATACATGTATATATTTACGAGGGGTCATGTATCTCATCCAACCACTATACATGTATATATTTACGAGGGGTCATGTATCTCTATGCAACCACCATACATGTATATATTTACGAGGGGTCATGTATCTCCATCAAACCCCATACATGTATATATTTACGAGGGGTCGTGTATCTCTATCCAACCACCATACATGTATATATTTACGAGGGGTCGTGTATCTCTATGCAACCAATATATGTATATATTTACGAGGGTCGTGTATCTCATCCAACCACCATACATGTATATATTTACGAGGGGTCATGTATCTCTATCCAACCACCATACATGTATATATTTACGAGGGGTCATGTATCTCTATGCAACCACCATACATGTATATATTTACGAGGGGTCATGTATCTCTATGCAACCACCATACATGTATATATTTACGAGGGGTCGTGTATCTCTATGCAACCACCATACATGTATATATTTACGAGGGGTCGTGTATCTCTATGCAACCACCATACATGTATATATTTACGAGGGTCGTGTATCTCCATCCAACCACCATACATGTATATATTTAAGAGGGGTCTTGTATCTCCATCCAACCACCATACATGTATATATTTACGAGGGGTCGTGTATCTCTGTGCAACCACCATACATGTATATATTTACGAGGGGTCATGTATCTCCATCCAACCACCATACATGTATATATTTACGAGGGGTCGTGTATCTCTATCCAACCACCATACATGTATATATTTACGAGGGATCATGTATCTCCATCCAACCACCATACATGTATATATTTACGAGGGGTCGTGTATCTCTATCCAACCACCATACATGTATATATTTACGAGGGGTCGTGTATCTCTATGCAACCACCATATATGTATATATTTACGAGGGGTCATGTATCTCTATGAAACCACCATACATGTATATATTTACGAGGGGTCTTGTATCGCTATGCAACCACCACACCTGTATATATTTTCGAGGGGTCATGTATCTCGATCCAACCACCATACATGTATATATTTACGAGGGGTCATGTATCTCTATGCAACAACCATACACGTATATATTTATGAGGGGTCATGTATCTCCATCCAACCACCATACTTGTATATATTTACGAGGGGTCGTGTATTTCTATCCAACCACCATACACGTATATATTTACGAGGGGTCATGTATCTCCATCCAACCACCATACTTGTATATATTTAGGAGGGGTCATGTATCTCCATCCAACCACCATACACGTATATATTTACGAGGGGTCATGTATCTCTATGCAACCACCATACATGTATATATTTACGAAGGGTCGTATATCTCCATCCAACCACCATACATGTATATATTTAAGATGGGTCGTGTATCTCCATCCAACCACCATACATGTATATATTTACGTGGGGTCATGTATCTCTGTGCAACCACCATACATGTATATATTTACGAGGGGTCATGTATCTCCATCCAACCACTATACATGTATATATTTACGAGGGGCCATGTATCTCTATGCAACCACCATACATGTATATATTTACGAGGGGTCGTGAATCTCCATCCAACTAGCATACATGTATATATTTACGAGGGATCATGTATCTCTATCCAACCACCATACATGTATATATTTACGAGGGGTCGTGTATCTCTCTGCAACCACCATATATGTATATATTTACGAGGGGTCATGTATCTATGCAACCACCATACATGTATATATTTACGAGGGGTCTTGTATCTCTATGCAACCACCATACATGTATATATTTACGAGGGGTCATGTATCTCGATCCAACCACCATACATGTATATATTTACGAGGGGTCATGTATCTCTATGCAACCACCATACATGTATATATTTACGAGGGGTCATGTATCTCTATGCAACAACCATACACGTATATATTTACGAGGGGTCGTGTATCTCTAGGCAACCACCATACATGTATATATTTACGAGGGGTCGTGTATCTCTATGCAAACACCATACATGTATATATTTACGAGGTGTCGTGTATCTCCATCCAACTACTATACATGTATATATTTACGAGGGGCCATGTATCTCTATGCAAGCACCATACATGTATATATTGAGGGTATCTCTATGCAACAACCATACACGTATATATTTACGAGGGGTCGTGTATCTCTATGCAACCACCATACATGTATATATTTACGAGGGGTCGTGTATCTCTATGCAACCACCATACATGTATATATTTACGAGGGGTCGTGTATCTCTATGCAACCACCATACACGTATATATTTACGAGGGGTCGTGTATCTCTATGCAACCACCATACATGTATATATTTACGAGGGGTCGTATATCTCCATCCAACCACCATACATGTATATATTTACGAGGGGTCGTGTATCTCTATGCAACCACCATACATGTATATATTTACGAGGGGTCGTGTATCTCTGTGCAACCACCATACATGTATATATTTACGAGGGGTCATGTATCTCCATCCAACCACTATACATGTATATATTTACGAGGGGTCATGTATCTCTATGCAACCACCATACATGTATATATTTACGAGGGGTCGTGAATCTCCATCCAACCACCATACATGTATATATTTACGAGGGGTCATGTATCTCCATCCAACCACCATACATGTATATATTTACGAGGGGTCGTGTATCTCTATCCAACCACCATACATGTATATATTTACGAGGGGTCGTGTATCTCTATGCAACCACCATACATGTATATATTTACGAGGGGTCATGTATCTATGCAACCACCATACATGTATATATTTACGAGGGGTCTTGTATCTCTATGCAACCACCATACATGTATATATTTACGAGGGGTCATGTATCTCGATCCAACCACCATACATGTATATATTTACGAGGGGTCATGTATCTCTATGCAACCACCATACATGTATATATTTACGAGGGGTCATGTATCTCTATGCAACAACCATACACGTATATATTTACGAGGGGTCGTGTATCTCTAGTCAACCAGCATACATGTATATATTTACGAAGGGTCGTGTATCTCTATGCAAACACCATACATGTATATATTTACGAGGTGTCGTGTATCTCCATCCAACTACTATACATGTATATATTTACGAGGGGCCATGTATCTCTATGCAAGCACCATACATATATATATTTACGAGGGGTCATATATCTCTATGCAACCACCATACATGTATATATTTACGAGGGGTCCTGTATCTCTATGCAACAACCATACACGTATATATTTACGAGGGGTCGTGTATCTCTATGCAACCACCATACATGTATATATTTACGAGGGGTCGTGTATCTCTATGCAACCACCATACATGTATATATTTACGAGGGGTCGTGTATCTCCATCCAACCACTATACATGTATATATTTACGAGGGGTCATGTATCTCTATGCAACACCATACATTATATATAGATATCTCTATGCAACACCATACACGTATATATTTACGAGGGGTCGTGTATCTCTATGCAACCACCATACATGTATATATTTACGAGGGGTCGTGTATCTCTATGCAACCACCATACACGTATATATTTACGAGGGGTCGTGTATCTCTATGCAACCACCATACATGTATATATTTACGAGGGGTCGTGTATCTCCATCCAACCACCATACATGTATATATTTACGAGGGGTCGTGTATCTCTATGCAACCACCATACATGTATATATTTACGAGGGGTCGTGTATCTCTATGCAACCACCATACATGTATATATTTACGAGGGGTCATGTATCTCCATCCAACCACTATACATGTATATATTTACGAGGGGCCATGTATCTCTATGCAACCACCATACATGTATATATTTACGAGGGGTCGTGTATCTCCATCCAACCACCATACATGTATATATTTACGAGGGGTCATGTATCTCCATCCAACCACCATACATGTATATATTTACGAGGGGTCGTGTATCTCTATCCAACCACCATACATGTATATATTTACGAGGGGTCGTGTATCTCTATGCAACCACCATACATGTATATATTTACGAGGGGTCATGTATCTCTATGCAACCACCATACATAAAACGAGTATCTCTATGCAACACCATACAGTATATATTTACGAGGGGTCGTGTATCTCTATGCAACCAACATACATGTATATATTTACGAGGGGTCGTGTATCTCCATCCAACCACCATACATGTATATATTTACGAGGGGTCGTGTATCTCCATCCAACCACCATACATGTATATATTTACGAGGGGTCGTGTATCTCTATGCAACCACCATACATGTATATATTTACGAGGGGTCATGTATCTCCATCCAACCACCATACATGTATATATTTACGAGGGGTCGTGTATCTCTATGCAACCACCATACATGTATATATTTACGAGGGGTCATGTATCTCTATGCCATCAACCACCATACACGTATATATTTACGAGGGGTCGTGTATCTCTATGCAACCACCATACATGTATATATTTACGAGGGGTCATGTATCTCCATCCAACCACCATACATGTATATATTTACGAGGGGTCGTGTATCTCTATGCAACCACCATACATGTATATATTTACGAGGGGTCATGTATCTCTATGCAACCACCATACATGTATATATTTACGAGGGGTCGTGTATCTCTATGCAAACACCATACATGTATATATTTACGAGGGGTCGTGTATCTCCATCCAACCACTATACATGTATATATTTACGAGGGGTCATGTATCTCTATGCAACCACCATACATGTATATATTTACGAGGGGTCGTGTATCTCCATCCAACCACCATACATGTATATATTTACGAGGGGTCATGTATCTCTATGCAACCACCATACATGTATATATTTACGAGGGGTCGTGTATCTCTATGCAACCACCATACATGTATATATTTACGAGGGGTCGTGTATCTCCATCCAACCACCATACATGTATATATTTACGAGGGGTCATGTATCTCTATGCAACCACCATACACGTATATATTTACGAGGGGTCGTGTATCTCCATCCAACCACCATACATGTATATATTTACGAGGGGTCATGTATCTCCATCCAACCACCATACATGTATATATTTACGAGGGGTCGTGTATCTCTATCCAACCACTATACACGTATATATTTACGAGGGGTCATGTATCTCTATGCAACCACCATACATGTATATATTTACGAGGGGTCGTGTATCTCCATCCAACCACCATACATGTATATATTTACGAGGGGTCGTGTATCTCTATGCAACCACCATACATGTATATATTTACGAGGGGTCATGTATCTCCATCCAACCACCATACATGTATATATTTACGAGGGGTCATGTATCTCTATGCAACCACCATACATGTATATATTTACGAGGGGTCATGTATCTCTATGCAACCACTATACATGTATATATTTACGAGGGGTCGTGTATCTCCATCCAACCACCATACATGTATATATTTACGAGGGTCATGTATCTCCATCCAACCACCATACATGTATATATTTACGAGGGGTCGTGTATCTCTATCCAACCACCATACACGTATATATTTACGAGGGGTCATGTATCTCTATGCAACCACCATACATGTATATATTTACGAGGGGTCATGTATCTCTATGCAACCACCATACATGTATATATTTACGAGGGGTCGTGTATCTCTATGCAACCACCATACATGTATATATTTACGAGGGGTCGTGTATCTCCATCCAACCACCATACATGTATATATTTACGAGGGGTCGTGTATCTCTATGCAACCACCATACATGTATATATTTACGAGGGGTCATGTATCTCTATGCAACCACCATACACGTATATATTTACGAGGGGTCGTGTATCTCTATGCAACCACCATACATGTATATATTTACGAGGGGTCGTGTATCTCCATCCAACCACCATACATGTATATATTTACGAGGGGTCGTGTATCTCTATGCAACCACCATACATGTATATATTTACGAGGGGTCGTGTATCTCTATGCAACCACCATACATGTATATATTTACGAGGGGTCGTGTATCTCTATCGCAACCACCATACATGTATATATTTACGAGGGGTCGTGTATCTCCATCCAACCACCATACATGTATATATTTACGAGGGGTCGTGTATCTCTATGCAACCACCATACATGTATATATTTACGAGGGGTCATGTATCTCTATGCAACCACCATACATGTATATATTTACGAGGGGTCGTGTATCTCTATGCAACCACCATACATGTATATATTTACGAGGGGTCGTGTATCTCCATGCAACCACCATACATGTATATATTTACGAGGGGTCGTGTATCTCTATGCAACCACCATACATGTATATATTTACGAGGGGTCGTGTATCTCTATGCAACCACCATACATGTATATATTTACGAGGGGTCGTGTATCTCTATGCAACCACCATACATGTATATATTTACGAGGGGTCGTGTATCTCTATGCAACCACCATACATGTATATATTTACGAGGGGTCGTGTATCTCATCCAACCACCATACATGTATATATTTACGAGGGGTCATGTATCTCTATGCAACCACCATACATGTATATATTTACGAGGGGTCATGTATCTCTATGCAACCACCATACATGTATATATTTACGAGGGGTCGTGTATCTCTATGCAACCACCATACATGTATATATTTACGAGGGGTCATGTATCTCTATGCAACCACCATACATGTATATATTTACGAGGGGTCGTGTATCTCTATGCAACCACCATACATGTATATTTACGAGGGGTCATGTATCTCCATCAACCACATACATGTATATATTTACGAGGGGTCGTGTATCTCTATGCAACCACCATACATGTATATATTTACGAGGGGTCATGTATCTCTATGCAACCACCATACATGTATATATTTACGAGGGGTCGTGTATCTCTATGCAACCACCATACATGTATATATTTACGAGGGGTCGTGTATCTCCATCCAACCACTATACATGTATATATTTACGAGGGGTCATGTATCTCTATGCAACCACCATACATGTATATATTTACGAGGGGTCGTGTATCTCCATCCAACCACCATACATGTATATATTTACGAGGGGTCATGTATCTCTATGCAACCACCATACATGTATATATTTACGAGGGGTCGTGTATCTCTATGCAACCACCATACATGTATATATTTACGAGGGGTCATGTATCTCCATCCAACCACCATACATGTATATATTTACGAGGGGTCGTGTATCTCTATCCAACCACCATACATGTATATATTTACGAGGGGTCATGTATCTCTATGCAACCACCATACATGTATATATTTACGAGGGGTCATGTATCTCTATGCAACCACCATACATACGAGTATCTCTATGCAACACCATACACGTATATATTTACGAGGGGTCGTGTATCTCTATGCAACCACCATACATGTATATATTTACGAGGGGTCGTGTATCTCTATCCAACCACCATACATGTATATATTTACGAGGGGTCATGTATCTCTATGCAACCACCATACATGTATATATTTACGAGGGGTCGTGTATCTCCATCCAACCACCATACATGTATATATTTACGAGGGGTCATGTATCTCCATCCAACCACCATACATGTATATATTTACGAGGGGTCGTGTATCTCTATCCAACCACCATACACGTATATATTTACGAGGGGTCATGTATCTCTATGCAACCACCATACATGTATATATTTACGAGGGGTCGTGTATCTCCATCCAACCACCATACATGTATATATTTACGAGGGGTCGTGTATCTCTATGCAACCACCATACATGTATATATTTACGAGGGGTCGTGTATCTCCATCCAACCACCATACATGTATATATTTACGAGGGGTCGTGTATCTCTATGCAACCACCATACATGTATATATTTACGAGGGGTCATGTATCTCTATGCAACCACCATACATGTATATATTTACGAGGGGTCGTGTATCTCTATGCAACCACCATACATGTATATATTTACGAGGGGTCATGTATCTCCATCCAACCACCATACATGTATATATTTACGAGGGGTCGTGTATCTCTATGCAACCACCATACATGTATATATTTACGAGGGGTCATGTATCTCTATGCAACCACCATACATGTATATATTTACGAGGGGTCGTGTATCTCTATGCAACCACCATACATGTATATATTTACGAGGGGTCGTGTATCTCCATCCAACCACCATACATGTATATATTTACGAGGGGTCGTGTATCTCTATGCAACCACCATACATGTATATATTTACGAGGGGTCATGTTCTCTATGCAACCACATACATGTATATATTTACGAGTATCTCTATGCAACCACCATACACGTATATATTTACGAGGGGTCGTGTATCTCTATGCAACCACCATACATGTATATATTTACGAGGGGTCGTGTATCTCTATGCAACCACCATACATGTATATATTTACGAGGGGTCGTGTATCTCCATCCAACCACCATACATGTATATATTTACGAGGGGTCATGTATCTCTATGCAACCACCATACATATATATATTTACGAGGGGTCGTGTATCTCTATGCAACCACCATACATGTATATATTTACGAGGGGTCGTGTATCTCTATCCAACCACCATACATGTATATATTTACGAGGGGTCGTGTATCTCTATGCAACCACCATACATGTATATATTTACGAGGGGTCGTGTATCTCTATCCAACCACCATACATGTATATATTTACGAGGGGTCGTGTATCTCTATGCAACCACTATACATGTATATATTTACGAGGGGTCGTGTATCTCTATCCAACCACCATACATGTATATATTTACGAGGGGTCATGTATCTCTATGCAACCACTATACATGTATATATTTACGAGGGGTCGTGTATCTCTATGCAACCACCATACATGTATATATTTACGAGGGGTCGTGTATCTCTATCCAACCACCATACATGTATATATTTACGAGGGGTCGTGTATCTCTATGCAACCACCATACATGTATATATTTACGAGGGGTCGTGTATCTCTATGCAACCACCATACATGTATATATTTACGAGGGGTCGTGTATCTCTATGCAACCACCATACATGTATATATTTACGAGGGGTCGTGTATCTATCCAACCACCATACATGTATATATTTACGAGGGGTCATGTATCTCCATGCAACCACTATACATGTATATATTTACGAGGGGTCGTGTATCTCTATGCAACCACTATACATGTATATATTTACGAGGGGTCATGTATCTCTATGCAACCACCATACATGTATATATTTACGAGGGGTCGTGTATCTCTATGCAACCACCATACATGTATATATTTACGAGGGGTCGTGATCTCCATCCAACCACCATACATGTATATATTTACGAGGGGTCATGTATCTCTATGCAACCACCATACATGTATATATTTACGAGGGGTCATGATCTCTATCAACCACCATACATCGAGTATCTCTATGCAAACTATACACGTATATATTTACGAGGGGTCGTGTATCTCTATGCAACCACCATACATGTATATATTTACGAGGGGTCGTGTATCTCTATGCAACCACCATACATGTATATATTTACGAGGGGTCGTGTATCTCCATGCAACCACCATACATGTATATATTTACGAGGGGTCGTGTATCTCTATGCAACCACCATACATGTATATATTTACGAGGGGTCGTGTATCTCCATCCAACCACCATACATGTATATATTTACGAGGGGTCGTGTATCTCTATGCAACCACCATACATGTATATATTTACGAGGGGTCGTGTATCTCTATGCAACCACCATACATGTATATATTTACGAGGGGTCGTGTATCTCTATGCAACCACCATACATGTATATATTTACGAGGGGTCGTGTATCTCTATGCAACCACCATACATGTATATATTTACGAGTATCTCTATGCAACCACCAAATGTATATTTACGAGGGGTAGTATCTCTATGCAACCACCATACATGTATATATTTACGAGGGGTCGTGTATCTCCATCCAACCACCATACATGTATATATTTACGAGGGGTCGTGTATCTCTATGCAACCACTATACATGTATATATTTACGAGGGGTCGTGTATCTCCATCCAACCACCATACATGTATATATTTACGAGGGGTCATGTATCTCTATGCAACCACCATACATGTATATATTTACGAGGGGTCGTGTATCTCTA
>CM026386.1:37181947-37199090 GCA_014843695.1 Archivesica marissinica | reverse complement strand
CATACCATATTGACGTCCATACCATATTGACGTCCATACCATATTGACTTCCATACCATATCGGGTTCCATACCATATTGACTTCCATACCATATCGGGTTCCATACCATATTGACTTCCATACCACATTGACTTCCATACCACATTGACTTCCATACCATATTGACTTCCATACCACATTGACTTCCATACCACATTGACTTCCATACCACATTGACTTCCATACCATATTGACGTCCATACCACATTGACTTCCATACCATATTGACGTCCATACCACATTGACTTCCATACCATATTGACTTCCATACCATATTGACTTCCATACCATATTGACTTCCATACCATATTGACGTCCATACCATATTGTTCATATTGACTTCCATACCATATTGACTTCCATACGATATTGATTTTTGTTTTTGTTCCATACGATATTGACTTCCATACCATATTGACTTCCATACCATATTGACGTCCATACCATATTGACGTCCATACCATATTGACTTCCATACCATATTGACTTCCATACTATATTGACTTCCATACGATTTGTTCATCATATTGACTTCCATACCATATTGTTTTTTGACTTCCATACCATATTGACTTCCATACCATTTGGTCATCATATTGACTTCCATACCATATTGACTTCCATACCATATTGTTTTTTGTTTTTTGTTTTTTGTTTTTTGTCCATACCATATTGACTTCCATACCATATTGACTTCCATACCATATTGACTTCCATACCATATTGACTTCCATACCATATTGACTTCCATACCATATTGACTTCCATACCATATTGACTTCCATACCATATTGACGTCCATACTTTGTTTTTTTTTGGTTTTTGTTTTTGTTTTTGGTTTTTGTTCATACATATGTTTTTTGACTTCCATACCATATCGTTCCATACCATATTGACTTCCATACCATATTGACTTCCATACCACATTGACTTCCATACCATATTGACTTCCATACCATATTGTTCATATTGACTTCCATACCATATTGACTTCCATACCATATTGACTTCCATACCATATTGACTTCCATACCATATTGACTTCCATACCACACATACTTGACTTCCATACCATATTGACTTCCATACCATATTGACTTCCATACCATATTGACTTCCATACCATATTGACTTCATATTTGACTTCCATACCATTTGACTTCCATACTATTGTTTTATCATATCGACTTCCATACCATATTGACGTCCATACCATATTGACTTCCATACCATATTGACTTTCATACCATATTGACTTCCATACCATATTGACTTCCATACCATATTGACTTCCATACCATATTGACTTCCATACCATATCGACTTCCATACCATATTGACTTCCATACCATATTGACGTCCATACCATATTGACTTTCATACCATATTGACTTCCATACCATATTGACTTCCATACCATATTGACTTCCATACCATATTTTTTGTTTTTGACTTCCATACCACACATATTGACTTCCATACCATATTGACTTCCATACCATATTGACTTCCATACCATATTGACTTCCATACCATATTGACTTTCATACCATATTGACTTCCATACCATATTGACTTCCATACCATTTGTTTTTGTTTTTTGTTTTTTGTTTATTGACTTCCATACCATATTGACTTCCATACCATATTGACTTCCATACCATATTGACTTCCATACCATATTGACGTCCATACCATATTGACTTCCATACCATATTGACTTCCATACCATATTGACTTCCATACCATATTGACTTCCATACCATATTGACTTTCATACCATATTGACTTCCATACCATATTGACTTCCATACCATATTGACTTCCATACCATATTGACTTTCATACCATATTGACTTCCATACCATATTGACGTCCATACCATATTGACTTCCATACTATTGACGTCCATACCATATTGACGTCCATACCATATTGACTTCCATACCATATCGACTTTCATACCATATTGACGTCCATACCATATTGACTTTCATACCATATTGACTTTCATACCATATTGACGTCCATACCATATTGACTTCCATACCACATTGACTTCCATACCACATTGACGTCCATACCATATTGACGTCCATACCATATTGACGTCCATACCATATTGACTTCCATACCATATTGACGTCCATACCATATTGACGTCCATACCATATTGACTTCCATACCACATTGACTTCCATACCATATTGACGTCCATACCATATTGACTTCCATACCATATTGACGTCCATACCATATTGACGTCCATACCATATCGACTTCCATACCATATTGACGTCCATACCATATTGACTTCCATACCATATTGACGTCCATACCATATTGACGTCCATACCATATTGACGTCCATACCATATTGACTTCCATACCATATTGACGTCCATACCATATTGACTTCCATACCATATTGACTTCCATACCATATTGACTTCCATACCATATTGACTTCCATACCATATTGACTTCCATACCATATTGACTTCCATACCATATTGACTTCCATACCATATTGACGTCCATACCATATTGACTTCCATACCACACATATTGACTTCCATACAATATTGACGTCCATACCATATTGACGTCCATACCATATTGACGTCCATACTATATTGACGTCCATACCATATTGACTTCCATACCATATTGACGTCCATACCATATTGACTTCCATACCATATTGTCTTCCATACCATATTGACTTCCATACCATATTGACTTCCATACCATATTGACTTCCATACCATATTGACGTCCATACCATATTGACTTCCATACCATATTGACTTCCATACCATATTGACGTCCATACCATATTGACGTCCATACCATATTGACTTCCATACCATATTGACTTCCATACCATATTGACTTCCATACCATATTGACTTCCATACCACACATATTGACTTCCATACCACAATATTGACTTCCATACCATATTGACTTCCATACCATATCGACTTCCATACCATATTGACTTCCATACCACACATATTGACTTCCATATCATATTGACTTTCATACCATATTGACTTCCATACCATATTGACTTCCATACCACCATATTGACTTCCATACCATATTGTCTTCCATACCATATTGACTTCCATACCATATTGACTTCCATACCACATATTGACTTTCATACCATATTGACTTCCATACCATATTGACTTCCATACCACACATATTGACTTCCATACCATATTGACGTCCATACCATATTGACTTCCATACCACAATATTGACTTCCATACCATATTGACTTCCATACCATATCGACTTCCATACCATATTGACTTTCATACCATATTGACTTCCATACCATATTGACTTCCATACCATATCGACTTCCATACCATATTGACTTTCATACCATATTGACTTCCATACCATATTGACGTCCATACCATATTGACGTCCATACCATATTGACGTCCATACCATATTGACTTCCATACCACACATATTGACTTCCATACCATATCGACTTTCATACCATATTGACGTCCATACCATATTGACGTCCATACCATATTGACTTTCATACCATATCGACTTTCATACCATATTGACGTCCATACCATATTGACTTCCATACCACATTGACTTCCATACCATATTGACGTCCATACCATATTGACGTCCATACCATATTGACGTCCATACCATATTGACTTCCATACCATATTGACGTTCATACCATATTGACGTCCATACCATATTGACTTCCATACCACATTGACTTCCATACCATATTGACGTCCATACCATATTGACGTCCATACCATATTGACGTCCATACCATATTGACGTCCATACCATATCGACTTTCATACCATATTGACGTCCATACCATATTGACTTCCATACCATATTGACGTCCATACCATATTGACGTCCATACCATATTGACGTCCATACCATATTGACTTCCATACCATATTGACTTCCATACCATATTGACTTCCATACCATATTGACTTCCATACCATATTGACTTCCATACCATATTGACTTCCATACCATATTGACTTCCATACCATATTGACGTCCATACCATATTGACTTCCATACCATATTGACGTCCATACCATATTGACTTCCATACCATATTGACTTCCATACCATATTGACTTCCATACCATATTGACTTCCATACCATATTGACTTCCATACCATATTGACTTCCATACCATATTGACTTCCATACTATATTGACGTCCATACCATATTGACTTCCATACCATATTGACGTCCATACCCTATTGACTTCCATACCATATCGACTTCCATACCATATTGACTTCCATACCATATTGACTTCCATACCATATTGACTTCCATACCATATTGACTTCCATACCATATTGACTTCCATACCATATTGACTTCCATACTATATTGACGTCCATACCATATTGACTTCCATACCATATTGACGTCCATACCATATTGTCTTCCATACCATATTGACTTCCATACCATATTGACTTCCATACCATATTGTCTTCCATACCATATTGACTTCCATACCACACATATTGACTTCCATACCATATTGACGTCCATACCATATTGTCTTCCATACCATATTGACTTCCATACCATATCGACTTCCATACCATATTGACTTCCATACCATATTGACTTCCATACCACACATATTGATGTCCATACCATATTGACTTCCATACCACACATATTGACTTCCATACCATATTGACGTCCATACCATATTGACGTCCATACCATATTGACTTTCATACCATATCGACTTTCATACCATATTGACGTCCATACCATATTGACGTCCATACCATATTGACTTTCATACCATATCGACTTTCCTACCATATTGACGTCCATACCATATTAACTTCCATATCATATTGACGTCCATACCATATTGACGTCCATACCATATTGACTTCCATACCACACATATTGACTTCCATACCATATCGACTTTCATACCATATTGACGTCCATACCATATTGACGTCCATACCATATTGACTTTCATACCATATCGACTTTCATACCATATTGACGTCCATACCATATTGACTTCCATACCACATTGACTTCCATACCACATTGACGTCCATACCACATTGACGTCCATACCATATTGACGTCCATACCATATTGACTTCCATACCATATTGACGTTCATACCATATTGACGTCCATACCATATTGACTTCCATACCACATTGACTTCCATACCATATTGACTTCCATACCATATTGACGTCCATACCATATTGACTTCCATACCATATTGACGTCCATACCATATTGACTTCCATACCATATTGACTTCCATACCATATTGACGTCCATATATTGACTTCCATACCATATTGACGTCCATACCATATTGACTTCCATACCATATTGACTTCCATACCATATTGACTTCCATACCATATTGACTTCCATACCATATTGACTTCCATACCATATTGACTTCCATACCATATTGACTTCCATACCATATTGACTTGTTCCATACCATATTGACTTCCATACCATATTGACGTCCATACCATATTGACGTCCATACCATATTGACTTCCATACCATATTGACGTCCATACCACAGATATTGACTTCCATACCATATTGACTTCCATACCATATTGACTTCCATACCACACATATTGACCTCCATACCATATTGACTTCCATAACATATTGACGTCCATACCATATTGACGTCCATACCATATTGACTTCCATACCATATTGACGTCCATACCACACATATTGACTTCCATACCATATTGACTTCCATACCATATTGATGTCCATACCACACATATTGACTTCCATACCATATTGACTTCCATACCATATTGACGTCCATACCACACATATTGACTTCCATACCATATTGACTTCCATACGATATTGATGTCCATACGATATTGACATCCATACCATATTGACTTCCATACCATATTGACGTCCATACCATATTGACTTCCATACCATATTGACTTCCATACCATATTGACTTCCATACTATATTGACTTCCATACCACACATATTGACTTCCATACCATATTGACTTCCATACCATATTGACTTCCATACCATATTGACTTCCATACCACACATATTGACGTCCATACCATATTGACTTCCATACCATATTGACTTCCATACCACACATATTGACTTCCATACCATATTGACGTCCATACCATATTGGGTTCTATACCATATTGACGTCCATACCATATTGACTTTCATACCATATCGACTTTCATACCATATCGACTTCCATACCATATTGACGTCCATACATATTGACTTTCATACCATATCGACTTTCATACAATATTGACGTCCATACCATATTGACTTTCATACCATATCGACTTTCATACCATATCGACTTCCATACCATATTGACTTCCATACTATATTGACGTCCATACCATATTGACTTCCATACCATATTGACGTCCATACCATATTGTCTTCCATACCATATTGACTTCCATACCATATTGACTTCCATACCATATTGTCTTCCATACCATATTGACTTCCATACCACACATATTGACTTCCATACCATATTGACGTCCATACCATATTGTCTTCCATACCATATTGACTTCCATACCATATCGACTTCCATACCATATTGACTTCCATACCATATTGACTTCCATACCACACATATTGACGTCCATACCATATTGACTTCCATACCACACATATTGACTTCCATACCATATTGACGTCCATACCATATTGACGTCCATACCATATTGACTTTCATACCATATCGACTTTCATACCATATTGACGTCCATACCATATTGACGTCCATACCATATTGACTTTCATACCATATCGACTTTCCTACCATATTGACGTCCATACCATATTGACTTCCATATCATATTGACGTCCATACCATATTGACGTCCATACCATATTGACGTCCATACCATATTGACTTCCATACCACACATATTGACTTCCATACCATATCGACTTTCATACCATATTGACGTCCATACCATATTGACTTCCATACCATATTGACTTCCATACCATATTGACTTCCATACCATATTGACGTCCATACCATATTGACTTCCATACCATATTGACTTCCATACCATATTGACGTCCATACCATATTGACGTCCATACCATATTGACGTCCATACCATATTGACTTCCATACCATATTGACGTTCATACCATATTGACGTCCATACCATATTGACTTCCATACCACATTGACTTCCATACCATATTGACGTCCATACCATATTGACGTCCATACCATATTGACGTCCATACCATATTGACGTCCATACCATATTGACTTTCATACCATATCGACTTTCATACCATATTGACGTCCATACCATATTGACTTCCATACCATATTGACGTCCATACCATATTGACGTCCATACCATATTGACGTCCATACCATATTGACGTCCATACCATATTGACTTCCATACCATATTGACGTCCATACCATATTGACTTCCATACCATATTGACTTCCATACCATATTGACTTCCATACCATATTGACTTCCATACCATATTGACGTCCATACCATATTGACGTCCATACCATATTGACTTCCATACCATATTGACGTCCATACCACACATATTGACTTCCATACCATATTGACTTCCATACCATATTGACTTCCATACCACACATATTGACTTCCATACCATATTGACTTCCATACCATATTGACGTCCATACCATATTGACGTCCATACCATATTGACTTCCATACCATATTGACGTCCATACCATATTGACTTCCATACCACACATATTGACTTCCATACAATATTGACGTCCATACCATATTGACATCCATACCATATTGACGTCCATACTATATTGACTTCCATACCATATTGACTTCCATACCATATTGACGTCATACCATATTGTCTTCCATACCATATTGACTTCCATACCATATTGACTTCCATACCATATTGATGTCCATACCATATTGACTTCCATACCATATCGACTTCCATACCATATTGACTTCCATACCATATTGACGTCCATACCATATTGACTTCCATACCATATCGACTTCCATACCATATTGACTTCCATACCATATTGACTTCCATACCATATTGACTTCCATACCATATTGACTTCCATACCATATTGACTTCCATACCATATTGACTTCCATACCATATTGACGTCCATACCATATTGACTTCCATACCATATTGACGTCCATACCATATTGACTTCCATACCATATTGACTTCCATACCATATTGACTTCCATACCATATTGACTTCCATACCATATTGACTTCCATACCATATTGACTTCCATACCATATTGACTTCCATACCATATTGACTTCCATACCATATTGACGTCCATACCATATTGACTTCCATACCATATTGACTTCCATACCATATTGACTTCCATACCATATTGACGTCCATACCATATTGACTTCCATACCATATTGACGTCCATACCATATTGACTTCCATACCATATTGACTTCCATACCATATCGACTTCCATACCATATTGACGTCCATACCATATTGACTTCCATACCATATCGACTTTCATACCATATTGACGTTCATACCATATTGACTTTCATACCATATCGACTTTCATACCATATCGACTTTCATACCATATTGACTTTCATACCATATCGACTTTTTTGTTTCATACCATATCGACTTTCATACCATATTGACGTCCATACCATATTGACTTCCATACCATATTGACGTCCATACCATATTGACGTCCATACCATATTGTCTTCCATACCATATTGACTTCCATACCACATATTGACTTCCATACCATATCGACTTCCATACCATATTGGGTTCCATACCATATTGACGTCCATACCATATTGACTTCCATACCATATTGACTTCCATACCATATTGACTTCCATACGATATTGACTTCCATACCATATTGACTTCCATACCATATTGGGTTCCATACCATATTGACTTCCATACCATATCGACTTCCATACCATATTGGGTTCCATACCACACATATCGACTTCCATACCATATCGACTTCCATACCATATTGGGTTCCATACCATATTGACGTCCATACCATATTGACTTCCATACCATATTGACTTCCATACCATATCGACTTCCATACCATATTGTGTTCCATACCACACATATCGACTTCCATACCATATCGACTTCCATACGATATTGACTTCCATACCATATTGACTTCCATACCAAATTGACTTCCATACCATATTGACTTCCATACTATATTGACTTCCATACCATATTGACTTCCATACCATATTGACTTCCATACCATATTGACGTCCATACCATATTGACGTCCATACCATATTGACTTCCATACCATATTGACTTCCATACCATATTGACTTCCATACCATATCGACTTCCATACCATATCGACTTTCATACCATATCGACTTCCATACCATATTGACTTCCATACTATATTGATATTGACTTCCATACCATATTGACTTCCATACCACATTGACTTCCATACCACATTGACTTCCATACCACATTGACTTCCATACCACACATATTGACTTCCATACCACATTGACTTCCATACCACACATATTGACTTCCATACGATATTGACTTCCATACTATATTGATATTGACTTCCATACCATATCGACTTCCATACCATATTGACTCCCATACGACACATATTGGGTTCCATACATGTGAAGCACCCACCTTCAGGGGGAGACTGTTCCACTTTAGCATCCAAATTTAATTTATTTAAAATGAGATATGTTTAATGCACAAGACGTTTTCCTAGAGTTCTAAATCAATATTTTAAATGTTTACCTTTGGAGAGAGATGTGTCCGTCCCTGGACTAGAGTAGTGGTTCACATGTATGTAAGTACATTACTAGGGTTATGAGATGTTTTGCAATTTTACAACAACAAATTCAGATACTTATTCCTGTCTCTGTGGCCTACTGTGCCTACGGAGCGGGAGGTCAAAGGTTCGAACCTCGTCATGGGGTTAATTCTGATATGGCCAGTTGGTGAGCTGCTAGCTAGTTAAATAATGGTTACCGATTGCCTACCTGCCTGGCATACTAGCATAGGATACGGGAAGTACTGATGTTCACAAAAAGAGGTGTCTCATAAGTCAGAAATGTGACACTATATTAAAAAAAACACTTTACTTTACTTCTTAGTCACAATATTTTACTGTCAAACAAGTTTATTAGCTAACTACGGACAGAAGCTGAAACTTACCAAAGCGTGATAATGGTTTCCTGGGAGAGTTATTGCTGAATGTTGAGATATCATCTAAGGAATTAGACATTGGCATCCCATGCAATACTGGTGGACTACATACTCCGCTCCACTCTCTACAATTAAATACAATCAATACAAGTTATTGCTGAATCTAGGTGTCTCGTTGCAAGCAACTACACTCTGTGAATAACAAATTCATGTACAGCATGCAGTATTTACGTTTAATGGTCACAGTCAAGGTCATTGAAGTTCAATATTGAAAACTGCATGGACAACTGTATGCATGGTCCAAATTTCATATCATTGTTTCACGTAAACACAGGAAAGTAGGTCAGTAGGTCAGGGTCAAGGTCATTGAATGTAAATATTGACATATTGTGGAAGTCGTGATAGTGCAGTGGATGCGCGTTCGTTTCAGGTGTGAAAGGTCCGGAGTTCGAGCCCAGCTGGAGCCGTTAGGATTGTGCCCTTAGGCAAGGCATTTAGTTTCCAAGTTGCCTCTTCTCTCTCCCTCGTGGAATGAGGTCTCGAGAGTGATTAATATAAGTTGTAAGAACTTGTTTCGCAATCGAGCTAAAATAAATTTGCATAAACTAAACTAAATATAGAAATATGTTTGTAGAACGGTATACATGGTCTTAATTTCAAAGTACAAGAATATATTTAAGTAAAACAAGATCTGTGGTCACATGACCGTAGACATCTCAGTGTGACCTTAACCAGGCTCAATGTGGAAACAATTTGTGGCAAATGATTTCAAAATCTACCCAAGGATTCAAGAATTAAAGAGTTTAGAAAGGTTTTCCTATATAAGTCTTTGATATGTCTTGCCGACTCAAAATATAATTTATCTTATCTTATCTTTATCTTATCTTATTCAGTAGTTTCTGAGAATAAGATTTACATAAGTGTTCTATATTATAGACACATCGGGAAAACTAGCCAGAGAGCGGGCCCTGGAACTAGCCAGAGAGCGGGCCCTGGAACTAGCCAGAGAGTGGGCCCTGGAACTAGCCAGAGAGTGGGCCCTGGAACTAGACAGAGAGTGGGCCCTGGAACTAGCCAGAGAGCGGGCCCTGGAACTAGCCAGAGAGTGGGCCCTGGAACTAGCCAGAGAGTGGGCCCTGGAACTAGCCAGAGAGCGAGCCCTGGAACTAGCCAGAGAGTGGGCCCTGGAACTAGCCAGAGAGTGGGCCCTGAACTAGCCAGAGAGCGGGCCCTGGAACTAGCCAGAGAGCGAGCCCTCGAACTAGCCAGAGAGTGGGCCCTGGAACTAGCCAGAGAGTGGGCCCTGGAACTAGCCAGAGAGCGGGCCCTGGAACTAGCCAGAGAGTGGGCCCTGGAACTAGCCAGAGAGTGGGCCCTGGAACTAGCCAGAGAGCGGGCCCTGGAACTAGCCAGAGAGCGAGCCCTCGAACTAGCCAGAGAGTGGGCCCTGGAACTAGCCAGAGAGTGGGCCCTGGAACTAGCCAGAGAGCGGT
Organism: Archivesica marissinica; assembly: GCA_014843695.1. Classification (NCBI taxonomy): domain Eukaryota; kingdom Metazoa; phylum Mollusca; class Bivalvia; order Venerida; family Vesicomyidae; genus Archivesica; species Archivesica marissinica. Next base: position 37,187,205 of record CM026386.1, on the reverse strand, counting down.
CCCTGGAACTAGCCAGAGAGCGGGCCCAGGAACTAGCCAGAGAACGGGCCCTGGCGCCCTCGTTTGATATGGATCTGATATTCTTTAGCAAATTTGTAGAGGGCCACCAAAGGAACATTTCTGTAATATTATTTCAAAATTGGAATAGCCATTTATGAGGAGATGACAGATGGATATTGAAAAGCTCAACTGAGCTAAACACTAACGCCTATCTCACAAAAGGTGATCATAAATTTACCTGGGATCTGTAAATGTATCAGAACTCAATCTGATCTGCATTTCTGGATGATAGTTGTGCAATCTCTGAGGCTGAAATAGAGTTAGGTAATATGTTAGATAATGGTAACAGCAGGGATCATTCTAGAGGGCGATGTGGGCGAAATTGTCGCCCTAGGGACCCTGACTTCGCCCTCTGGGGGCCCCACTTCTCCCTAAAAAAAATCCAAAAAAAATCTGGTTTTGGTTTTTACGATTTTCAAACAAAATTTTATCTAGTAAGATACACTGGCCCATTATAAAGCACTCCTATTCAAATGTTGTATTTAATGGTTGTACTGTGCATTTTAACCCTATTTTGCAGAAGTATATTAAAGAACATCATTTAAGGAAGCGATCACGCGCTTTCTCACTTCTCCCAAAAATTCTGACCTAGAATAACAGTCATATTAAAAAACATTCTGCTGCTAAAAACTGAAGGAACCATCCGTAAACAGCATAATACAGAGGATACAGTCAAACCTGTGTAAGCAGTCACCTCTATGCTTTGATTGGGCCTGGAAAATGTAATGACAATAAAAATAATAATTAAATCTATAAAAAAATTGTTTAACCCTTTCCATCATCCATACAAACGACAGCCATTTAGCTATCATGCAGTGGATAAGTAGTCACCATATCTATCCCACCTCCATAGATATTACTGGGACTACATAGAGATTTAGGTTAATATACTATTGTATCTCCATACAAACGACAGCCATTTAGCTATCATGCAGTGGATAAGTAGTCACCATATCTATCCCACCTCAATAGATAGTACTGGGACTTTATAGAGATTTAGGTTAATATACTGTTATATCTCCATACAAACGACAGCCATTTAGCTATCATGCAGTGGATAAGTAGTCACCATATCTATCCCACCTCCATAGATATTACTGGGACTACATGAGATTCTGGCCTTTATTATGAACAATGGTTTGGCTACTACATTGTCAATGTATGTTGTATTGGTAATGGCGTCAAGAGGTGCTTCTATGAGGGAAAGGGTTTATGAACATTGGTTTGGCTACTACATTGTCAATGTATGTTGTATTGGTAATGGCGTCAAGAGGTGCTTCTATGAGGGAAAGGGTTTATGAACATTGGTTTGGCTACTACATTGTGAATGTATGTTGTATTGGTAATGGCGTCAAGAGGTGCTTCTATGAGGGAAAGGGTTAAACACTCAGGCTCAAATAGTACTACATCACTGTTACATCTGACCGTGTATTAAGCAAGTAACCTGTATTAAAGTGCCAGTTTATAAAATCCCATACTAACATTTGTTATTATTCATTTCGCCTCTATTAAGCAATCACCTGTGGTAAGTAGCCACTCTCTGTACTTTCCCTAACTGGCTGTTTAATACAGGTTTGACTGGATTTGTATTTAACAATAGATTATAAATTTCATGCTCCATACAGAGATGTAACAATACACCAGGTTAGTACAACTTATGCTGAACGAAAAGGAACACAATGGGGGGGGGGGAGATGCAACGCTTCCTGCAAATACAAGATGGATTTCTGGAGATATTTATGTTATATTTCGGGTTTTACGCCTGCATCAGCACTATTTCGGGCTATGTCGCCAGCGGGCAGTTTACCTAACACCTTTCCTGGGCAGGCTCCAGCGGTTAACCAGTACTTGGGTGCACCAACCTCCGTAAGAAACTGCCAACTTTTTCATATAAATGAGACACGGCCTGAGTGGGGCTCGAACCCGTGACCATCAGTGATGATAGGTTACAGTGGTATACAAGTCAGCGACCTTAACCACTTGACCACGGAGGCGGACACAAGAAGGATTTCTGGAGATGAAGGCCGTACAATATGAAGGTGGAACAGACACATGCACAGATCAATGTTTGGTTAATGGGCTAAAACACATGCACAAGACACAAATTTTCTTTTTTGCCCTATGGTCATATAATAAGTAATGTTTACTGAAGGCAACGAACAGAAATGAAACATGCATGCAGAAACATCGACGAGAAACTAGGTAAAATCAACCAGATTACTTATATGCCCTTATGGTCCCGACCGGAAGACCTTATTGTATCAACTAATACTTTTTATTTCATGGAGATCGGTCAAATAACGTCAGAATGGCATATTGTTTCATCATGAACAGCAGGAAATGCAATTTCGCGTTTTGTTTTCTAGTCGTTTTACCTGTGGGCTAAAATATACGTTCAGCAAATAATGAACTACAAATTAGCCCCTAACCCTAATAAACAAAATTCAACTGAAAGTTAGTCAATAATAGCCCCTAAACACATAATGTTCGTCAGCATGTACTCACGGAAGCGTTCAGAGATGGACAATGTGATTCCATTAATATCCCGGTAGCCCTCACGTTTACTAAGCAGGTGTACAATAATACCCCGGTAGCCCTCACGTTTACTAAGCGGGTGTACAATAATACCCCGGTAGCCCTCACGTTTACTAAGCAGGTGTACAATAATACCCCGGTAGCCCTCACGTTTACTAAGCGGGTGTACAATAATACCCTAGTAGCCCTCACGTTTACTAAGCAGGTGTACAATAATACCCTGGTAGCCCTCACGTTTACTAAGCGGGTGTACAATAATACCCCGGTAGCCCTCACGTTTACTAAGCAGGTGTACAATAATACCCCGGTAGCCCTCACGTTTACTAAGCGGGTGTACAATAATACCCTGGTAGCCCTCATGTTTACTAAGCGGGTGTACTATAATACCCCGGTAGCCCTCACGTTTACTAAGCAGGTGTACAATAATACCCCGGTAGCCCTCATGCTTACTAAGCGGGTGTACAATAATACCCTGGTAGCCCTCACGTTTACTAAGCAGGTGTACAATAATACCCCGGTAGCCCTCATGCTTACTAAGCGGGTGTACAATAATACCCCGGTAGACCTCACGTTTACTAAGCGGGTGTACAATAATACCCCGGTAGCCCTCACGTTTACTAAGCAGGTGTACAATAATACCCCGGTAGCCCTCACGTTTACTAAGCGGGTGTACAATAATACCCTGGTAGCCCTCACGTTTACTAAGCAGGTGTACTATAATACCCTGGTAGCCCTCACGTTTACTAAGCAGGTGTACAATAATACCCCGGTAGCCCTCACGTTTACTAAGCGGGTGTACAATAATACCCCGGTAGCCCTCACGTTTACTAAGCGGGTGTACAATAATACCCCGGTAGCCCTCATGTTTACTAAGCGGGTGTACAATAATACCCTGGTAGCCCTCACGTTTACTAAGCGGGTGTACAATAATACCCCGGTAGCCCTCACGTTTACTAAGCAGGTGTACAATAATACCCCGGTAGCCCTCATGTTTACTAAGCGGGTGTACAATAATACCCGGTAGCCCTCATGTTTACATAGCGGGTGTACAATAATACCCAGGTAGCCCTCATGTTTACATAGCGGGTGTACAATAATACCCCGGTAGACCTCACGTTTACTAAGCGGGTGTACAATAATACCCCGGTAGCCCTCACGTTTACTAAGCAGGTGTACAATAATACCCCGGTAGCCCTCACGTTTACTAAGCAGGTGTACTATAATACCCCGGTAGCCCTCATGCTTACTAAGCGGGTGTACAATAATACCCCGGTAGACCTCACGTTTACTAAGCGGGTGTACAATAATACCCCGGTAGCCCTCACGTTTACTAAGCAGGTGTACAATAATACCCCGGTAGCCCTCACGTTTACTAAGCGGGTGTACAATAATACCCTGGTAGCCCTCACGTTTACTAAGCAGGTGTACTATAATACCCTGGTAGCCCTCACGTTTACTAAGCAGGTGTACAATAATACCCCGGTAGCCCTCACGTTTACTAAGCGGGTGTACAATAATACCCCGGTAGCCCTCATGCTTACTAAGCGGGTGTACAATAATACCCCGGTAGCCCTCACGTTTACTAAGCGGGTGTACAATAATACCCGGTAGCCCTCATGTTTACTAAGCAGGTGTACTATAATACCCCGGTAGCCCTCACGTTTACTAAGCGGGTGTACAATAATACCCTGGTAGCCCTCATGCTTACTAAGCGGGTGTACAATAATACCCCGGTAGCCCTCACGTTTACTAAGCAGGTGTACAATAATACCCCGGTAGCCCTCACGTTTACTAAGCAGGTGTACAATAATACCCCGGTAGCCCTCACGTTTACTAAGCGGGTGTACAATAATACCCTGGTAGCCCTCACGTTTACTAAGCAGGTGTACTATAATACCCCGGTAGCCCTCACGTTTACTAAGCAGGTGTACAATAATACCCCGGTAGCCCTCACGTTTACTAACCGGTAGCCCTCATGTTTACTAAGCGGGTGTACAATAATACCCCGGTAGCCCTCACGTTTACTAAGCGGGTGTACAATAATACCCTGGTAGCCCTCACGTTTACTAAGCAGGTGTACAATAATACCCTGGTAGCCCTCACGTTTACTAAGCGGGTGTACAATAATACCCCGGTAGCCCTCACGTTTACTAAGCGGGTGTACAATAATACCCCGGTAGCCCTCACGTTTACTAAGCAGGTGTACAATAATACCCCGGTAGCCCTCACGTTTACTAAGCGGGTGTACAATAATACCCCGGTAGCCCTCATGTTTACTAAGCGGGTGTACAATAATACCCCGGTAGCCCTCATGTTTACTAAGCGGGTGTACAATAATACCCTGGTAGCCCTCACGTTTACTAAGCAGGTGTACAATAATACCCCGGTAGCCCTCACGTTTACTAACCGGTAGCCCTCACGTTTACTAAGCGGGTGTACAATAATACCCCGGTAGCCCTCATGCTTACTAAGCGGGTGTACAATAATACCCCGGTAGCCCTCACGTTTACTAAGCGGGTGTACAATAATACCCCGGTAGCCCTCATGTTTACATAGCGGGTGTACAATAATACCCCGGTAGCCCTCATGTTTACATAGCAGGTGTACAATAATACCCCGGTAGACCTCACGTTTACTAAGCGGGTGTACAATAATACCCCGGT
>CM026386.1:37151807-37180947 GCA_014843695.1 Archivesica marissinica | reverse complement strand
AGTATAGGGGGGGGGAATAAAAAAAAAATGTACCATCATGCCAAAAGAAATCAGTATAATTGTAAAATTTTTGGTTGAATAAAGAGTAAAAAAGTGTACCATCATGCCAAAAACCAATAGGTAAAATAAAAAATCGATAATAAATATATCGATTATATAAATCCCATATATTTATTTTATATATAAAATATATAAATTAAATATATTTTCGTCTCAGTAAATCTTCTCAGTCAATAAATCTTCTCAGTCAATCTTCTCAGTCAATAAATCTTCTAAGTCAATCTTCTCAGTCAATAAATCTTCTCAGTCAGGGGTTTAAGGTATTGGAAATACGATCATATGATAGTACGTTGACCAAGTGGTTAAGGCGTTAAACTTAAGATTTAATGGAGTAATATCCTCGTGGGTTTGAAACCCACACGTACTAATATATTTTTTAGGTATATTAGTAAATAAAAAGTGAGAATATAAATGTTTACATAATGATTTTATTTTCATGAAGCTATAGTCTAACGCAGAATAATAATCTAGCATGGTTATACAAAAGTTCAATGCATCAATAGATTATGTATATATACACTTTCAGCATCAATAATATTAGTATACATTTCTTGTAATTCATTGGTAACAAGCACTAATTCATTAAAATTATCTCTTTGATTATACATATATATAAGTTCAGCATCAAGAATATTAGTATACAATTCTTGTAATTCATAGGTAACAAGAGATAATTCATCAAAATTAGTGTTTGTTAAAAGTCTATATTGGTCGCCAGTAACTAAACGTGAACTATATGGATAGTTTAAATCGTGTATACGATAAACATCCGTTAACATTAGAATATCAGAACTAAATAGATGTCTACAGAAAGGACATTTATTAATTTTTGATATACACGTTAAACATATAAGATGTTTACATTTACATTCGTTAATAAAATAAAAATCGTTATTAGTGTCTAAACAAATACTACATTCTTCACCCCATAATTCGTAATAGTAACACATAATTATCAGTTAGATACATAATTTTAAACATTTTGCAACTCAGTATACATATTATAAGGTAATGAAATATCAAAAGACCAATGAGTTTCTGCATATATTAATAGCGCATCATCACATAGTTGATATCCATCGGTAAACATTAGAGTATCACTAGTAAATTGTTTCCTACAGAAAGGACATTTAGTAAGTTTAGAAACACACGTTAAACATATAAGATGTTTACAAGTACATTCATTAATAAAAAAATAATCAATGTCATTTTGTAGACATATGTCGCACTCTTCACCCCAAAGTTGGTAGAAGTAAACACGATATTTATTCATTATGTAGATCTATTTTCACTGGAAACAGTTAAATCTTTCATATTATCGATGAAATTACAAAACTGTGTATCTTCGTCGTCAGTATTATCACGTTCCAACAAATGTGTATATTTAATCCAACTATTAAACAGTAGCTACGATACTATATCATTATGTAGAATAACATCCACGAAATCTTGGTATAACCATCGAATAACTTCTTTACGTAATAAACAGCTGATATATTCAATACTGTTTAAAAATGTACTATAGAAATAATTAGAATGTAATTCATTATGTATGATATCGTATGACATTACATCATAATTATCCACAGATGTTAAAAAAGCATGTAGTAGAGCCGATCTGTATATAAAGTTATCTAGAGTACATTCAGGATTTGTTTCATGAGTTATCTTATACATTTTGTTGAACCATCTACAGCTGTAACCGTAAAATTAAATATAGTACGTTCTGTATTTTGTATTTGTTCATTCGTAAGTAATGAACCATTAATAATTATACCTTTATGATGTTTGTTTTTATAACCTAGGAAAAAAGGATTCTCGTGATAAGAATCTAGATTAAGTTCATAATGATTATCTTTACATTCTTGCAATTTATTCTTAACAGTAGTTAAGCAATCTACGCAATTAGCACAATGTTTATTATCTCGTAGAACACGTAATTTATTTCTATAAGTTAAATACTCGTTATAATCGTTAACAATATCTAAATCAACTGACGAAGGATAAATAATATGTTTATCCATCGTAGTTAAAACCATACTAAAACCTATAGAGTGTATGGTCTTATATAGTATATAAGACCGTCTACATACTTGAAAAAACACTTTAAAAATCTACCAATCTCTGATGGAATGTTTATGCAGTAAAACATCAAGTACATTTACAAAATCATTATCATAAGGCAGTATATTTTGTTTACAATATATAATATATTCATTATACATTAAAAGCCAAGAATCATAGTGTATACCTATAGTTCTACACATAGAAGGCATATTAATAGCTGGTATAATAATTATATTATATTTTGATAAAAAATGTTTCAATATACTTTCTATATCCATATCAGGCCCTAAATATTTAGGTGCATTTATAAAAAGCATTCCATAAAAATCTTCATATGGTTCACCATCCAATGTAATAATACATTGTGGTTTTATAGATAAGTCAACATTAGAGCCAACTTTTCTAATGATTTCATCATTTATCATTTCAATGAACACCTCACAATTTATACCTAAAAATACTTTAGAATATTGTAAACCATAATTAGTATCAACAATATGATGAGTTTTTTCCCGTATATTATTCATTCTAGTATTAAGTAAAAGATCTAATTCCTTATTTTTAGTATTCTCTTTAGCGCTAATAAAAAGATCTAATTGCTTATGCTTACTATCCATAACTGTTGTAAACCACTATACTATAGTCTTATATTTATAGTATATATTGAAGTGGTTATGTTTTGAAATTCAAGTACTTTTAACAATGTCTAAGATGTTTAGTTGTTATAGATCGTCTTAACCAGTATCTAATATTTGTTAAAATTAAACCTAATTGGTTTTCACCGTACCAGTTAGATTGTAAAAGAGCATTAGAATCATTTATATTTAAACCAATACCCCAATAAAGATCATGACTACTAGCTTCACCAAATTTAGAATGTTTAGTATCTAAAAGTGTTTGTAATAGTTCTTTATTCTGTAGATATTTATACATATTACCTTGAAACATAACTTCAAAACGTTTTTTATTCCAAATATCAGAATTAAAACTATTAAAATAAGTACCACCTAATTTCTTTTGTTGATACGGTGATACTTCATTTAATATTTGTTCAGCTAGTAAATGTTTACCAAAAGTTATACATTTATTATATTGATAATATTGTTCTACACAATTAAATATTATATCAGAATTATCTTTAAATGTACATTTATACATATTACTAAACACTGCGTCACTATTATAGAATATTATAACGTTATCTCTCGTTCTGATAGGCATAATTAATGAGTAACTATAGAGGTATTTAGATCGTTTTTATATCCGAAAGGAATGGTATCAAAACGGTTAACAATAACACGTTTTGTATAAACAGAACGAAATAATTTTGTACGATGTTCAGTAGTTACAGTTCTGTTACGATTCTTTTTAATTTTTGAATCATAATGTATTGTAGTTGCATAATTTTCGCGATCATTAGCACAATCTACCATAGTTTTAAAATTTACCAATTCAGATGTGTTATAATCTAGCGTTAAACCCTTAACCTTACATTTAGTAATAGTTAAGCCATCTGAATCAATATATTTATAACCATAATTTTTAGGTCCTAAACCAACATATTCGATAATTTTACCCGATGGTACTTCATCAGCCCAGCAGCCTAAACGTCCATTAATAATAGGTATATCGTAAGTATTTGGTCTTTTAATATAAATACAGCTATCTGTATCGAAATATAGAACTCTATTACCTAATTTCTTAAGTTCATTATAAAGTACTAATCTAGCATATGCCGTAACATGCGCAGCTACCGGTACATTAGCTGATTCGTGAGGTAAATACTCTTTATTTTTATCTGTATACGCAGCTAATAAAAACTGACAATTATTAAACAATTCTAGAGAGTGTATAGTAATATCAGGATTTTGCATTAATTCAAAAAAATAGCCAACATTACTAATATATTCTGTTTCGGTCATAGTATTATTTTGAGCATTTTTGCCCCATAAACAATTTAACATAGCTTTAGCAAAAGCTCTTAAGCCAGGATTTTTAACTACTATGTCTAATAGTATGCCTTCAATTTTAAAATAATCATCTTTAAATTTTATTTCATCATCTACATTTTTAACCCATGATGGATAACCACTAGCCTCTTGTTTAATTTTTAAGAATGTATTGATATACTCAGAATATACATTATCGGACCAATTATCCCAAGACCATAATTGATAGATCGTAATAATTTTATATCCTAATTCTATAGCGGCTGTGATTTCAACCATTGTCCAAGTACCTATTAAACATCTATCATTAGCATCATGATTACAAACTGCTATATCATCCGTTGCACATTTCATACATAGAGGAAATACCATTTTTTTATTACAATGAATGGGTAAAAGCGGTAACCATAAAGATTGTGGCGGTAATATTTTACATTTAATAATACCTCTATATTTAGTAATATTATTAATATCTATATCTTCAGCTGTAAGTATATTGGGATGTCCAATAGGATATTCTCTATATTTATTAACGTAAGGATATAAACTACAAATATCTACATATTTTAATTCCTCATCTTGTTTAGCCTTATAATATATTTTCACAGAATTAGTTCTACCGCCAAATAGAGCATCTCTAGGTCTAATAGGATCTAAATGTTTCGAAAATTTCTCTATAAAAGATCTATAATCTATATCAGATTTACAAAGATTATCAAATTCACATTCCCACATAGTAATAACGTTATAGCCTAATTTACATAGTATATTTTTTCTTGTAACGGTCTTTTTATATAAAGAATCCATTGTTTTAGACGAATAAGGATTAATAATAGTACGTTTTTTATAACATTTAATACATCCATGAAAAAAGCAACCATTAAATTCATAAACAGTATTTGTTTGTTCGCAGAAACCATCAACGTAGAAAGTACCAATTTTATGTTCACCACCATTAAGAGCATGTTTAATTTTAATTGTATGTATATAACATTCACCCTGTAACCATCTAATAGCTTTAATAGAATATCTACATTTATTAGGATAGCCAGCATCTGATATAATGGCTAAAGACTTTTCGGGTAAATAGTTTTTTCTCCAAGTTTTATTACAAGCCCCAGGTAATGTTAGAGCTTCTGTAAAAGGATTAAGGCCTTCGCTATTGATAAAAAGTTTAATAAATAAACCGCATCCACGTCTTAATATATCAACATCTGATATACAATATAAACGCATTTCTAATCTAAAGTCAAAAATACATTTTTCAGAAACTTTAAGATCATACCATTTAAAAAAAGTAGATCTAGCCTCAGGATTCATTATACCTGGTTTATATAAATGTAATGGTAAATAAGGGCCTACGTAATTATCATATTCACCTGTATTTGCCCAATAAGGAAAATAACCTTTAGATAATTCATCAATACCAAAAGTTTTAGGAAATGCCGATAATGGCATTTGTAGATAACTTAAAGAATCGATAAGTGTAACGTCTAAATATTTCAAAGAAATTATATTATTACCTCTCATAATAACGGATGGTTTAGAAACACCTTCTTGTATTACGTGCCTTAATATAAACTGCGCATCATAACCTTTAGAATTATGAGCTATAGCGCATACACCTTTATGTATGGGTTGAAATAACCACGAACAAATTTTTTTTAAAGTTGATGAACCAGAGAAGATCCTTTGTCTAGATTCTTTAGAACATTTACAAGGATCCTCTATAGGTTTTGATATACAAATATCGCATACTTTATGAGCTACACAATAATTAGGCGAATGTTCACCAGTGCTTAAAAACATACATTCAAAATCGTAGAAAATATATATTTGATTTATAGTTATATCATTATTATATTGAGGTATAAAACAATCATGATTTTCACCAACTATTTGTTTACAGTATTTACATTTTCTAGAACCAGCACATAAATGATTTTTATTCGTAGCTATAATCGTTTGACCGCAATCTTTACATTTATAAATCTGTGAACAAATGTTTGTTGTTCGTCTTATATATTTATGATTTTCGTAACATTTATCGCTACGAAATGTCCTTTTACAATCGTTACAATGTATAGAAGTTACGTAAGGACATATAGATGATGCATAACAAATACATATAGTAGAGCATTTATGTTTACTAATACAACTATAGAATACATTACAAGAATCACAATAATAACTACGTCCTTTAAAACCGCATATACTTATTATAGAATCAAAATGATGATGGTGATTATAAAGATGTAACGTTGTACCACCATTACCTTGAGACGTATATAACAATTGACCATGCTGACCCCAAATTTTTAAAGTATATAATGGTTTTAAATGTTCACTCATTATTTTAAATTGTTTAAGGCCACATTCAATATTTGTAGGTATATCGCAAGCTGCTAATAAATTGTTAGCTTCTTTAGTTTGCGTTATACGATTAGAATATTGAATATTTTTCCAATATTTTTTCCATTCGGGAGTATCATTTTTGTTAGCATGAGCTATACATACGCATATAGCTCTTGCAAAACAAATACTATCATTATAATTAGTAATTCTAACAATAGAATTGTTATTTTTTAACATATTGTCTATACTAATATGAGTACCATGAGACATTGGTAAACGTTTTCGCCCACGGCCTCCAGGTATTACAGTATGTGTCATTTCAAGTCTTAAACCTTTGTCCTCCATCTTAAAAGTTTTATTACTTTGAGCTACTTTTTGTATCTCATTTAAAATGTTAGCCCCACTAACTGTAGATGATGTAGCGAATGGTATATGTATACCAAAGCCTAATGTAGGATGTGTAACAGAAATTCTGATTTTATCATTGTCATCAACACTACCGTATTTCTTTAAATCATTTACTATAGAGTTAAATATATCGGGTGTGTAGCGTTTACCGCCATCAATAACAAGATCATAAACTCTGCTAGATGTTTTAAATTTACGCGAAATTCTAACATCTCTTTCGCATATGTCATATGTAGAATCGTTATTATCAATTTCTTCATTATCGGATGTTTCTTCATCCGTAGATTGCGAGTAATCGACAAGAGGCATAGTTGATGTTGTTTATTGGTTATTGTAACTTCTTATATAGCCATAACCACTTGAGATATCTATAAAAGAAGATACGTAATAGTTATTAGTTACATTGTCAGAGCTAATACCGTTAAACATGGATACTCGAGACTACTCTACATATAGGTGTTACAAATGTAATACATTAGGCCATTGTTCGGCTAATTGTAAAGCTTCAAAAGCTGTACAACAAAATGTAAAAATACAATATAAGAAAGCTGCTAAATGTACAAATTGTCATCAATTAGGACATTATGTAACAAAATGTGATGCACCAAAATGTGGCTTATGTTATAAAATAGGTCATATTACGGTTAATTGTAAAGAGGATAAATGCGAATGTTATAAATGTCATAACATAGGTCATTATCCTTCAAAATGTCCAAATGACGATAAATTAAAAAATATTACGTGCTACAAGTGTAGCCGTATGGGCCATTACGCTAATAACTGCACTAATATGATATGTACTAATTGCGGAGGTATAGATCATTTAAGTAAAGTATGTCCTGAAGAACGTTTATGTTATAAATGTCATATGCCTGGACATTATGCGTCGAAATGCGAGATAACGGTTATAGATGAAGAAGAAATAACGCCTAATCAAGAGGCTATGATAAATCGTTACAAAAATGATAGCGATACAACAGATAGTACAGTAATATTGAGCGATGATGATGAAGACGATAATTGGTTAGGAAAATCACTACTAAAAGTCGAATCATCTACGGATAAAATTAAAGAATTGAAGAAATTGAAGAGGAATAATAAAGATCCAAGAAAACGTAAATACAATGATGTATTGGATGCTTTTGTCAAGAATAAGAAGGTATAATTACAGCATCAACAGAGCAACAACATCATCAGCAGCATAATAACTATTATACAGTATATAAAGATATTGAAATGTATCATTATAATAAAAAACTACAACGTTTAAGGTGTATAATATGTAACTATAAACTATATGGTAATAAAGAGTTGTTGTAATAAGTGTATAAGACAACAAACAGTGTATAAAAAAATACACGATTATAACTATACAACATGTTGTTTAGTTTGGAAGGAAATATAGGCGCTGGTAAAAGTACGTTATTAAAACGTATTGTTACAACTTTTGAAGACAGTTATATATATCCTGAAAGAATAAACGAATGGTCGTGTGTACGTGGACGTAAAACAGACTACAATTTATTGTATTTAGGCGTAAAGGATCCAATAAACTATTGTTTTCCTTTACAATTAACGACATTAGAAAGTCATAGACAAACAATAAAAATTATAGGTGATAAACCTGGTTATCATTTTTGTGAAAGATCACAGATAAGTTGCCAGAAAGTGTTTACAAGATTTTATATAGAACAAAACAATATAAACGATTGTGAAATAGCCGTATACGATAATATGATATCTAATATGAAAAATCCAGATCATATATTATATTTGAATACACCGACAGAAATATGTTTACAAAGAATACGTAAACGTAATAGACCCGAAGAAGAACAATTAGATATAGACTATTTGTCAGTGCTACATAAATATCATCAAGAATGGCTATCGAAAGAAGAAGAAATACCAATAACGATATTACATTATGAAAATAATGTAAAACAAATAATGAATACAATACGTACCGTGTTATCCCAGCATATTTAATGCTTAGTTGGAGCCCCATTATACTTGATCTTCTTTTCACCAATTGGAGGATGTTTAAGACCTTTTGAGATTTTCTGAGCTTCAATCATATTTATTTGCGTATCTGCTTTAGATACGTCAATATTATCATCATCATCACTAGATGAACTATGTTTACGTTTTCTAGAATATTTACGTTTCTTATAAGACGATTTTTCCTTTGTATCTTTATAACTACTTCTAGTAGATATTTTTTTATTTATAGTAAGTTTAGGTATCGGTATAGATTCATACGGTACATTTAAATTATTATTAACGTTAGTAAATTTAACGGGCACTCTAATTTCATCAGGCACAAATAATAAACGTTTTTTGTTCATAACTTGAGACATTTCTCTAGAATTAGCTACTAAAATATCTAAAGATGTTCTAATATGAATCATATTAAAATTAGATAATTTTACCTCAGCTAATAGATCATCATAACGATTTCCGCATGTAGGTTCATACGGTAAATCTTGTGTAGGTTGATAAGACATATTAAATGCCTTATTATCTAACACAGGTAAACCAGCATCTACCATACAAGTTTCTAAAATATCTTCCATAATAGTAGAACTCATAGTATTTGTTCAGATACAAAGGAATATTTTAGTTTAATGTGGGATTTACGTTAACTTTTATACTATTCTGTTACGTAAACACTTATGTACATACTTAAACAATTATTGTATAGAATGTTTTTTAATAGGTTAGATATTTTAACCAATAGTTGTATAGAATGAATATAATTGGCTTAATTTATGTTGGCATCATTATAAGTGTGTTATTTTGTATGTATTTCTGCACGTAGATGTTTAATACTGTTTTTATATGTATTTCTGCACGTAATTGTTAATACTGTTTTATATATATATATAGGAATATTATGAAATAAAATATCATAATCTATATTTTGTTTGTTATTGAACGTTATAATGGAATATAACGACAAAAAAGTTATATTTCGACATCCAAGCAATATATATGTTGCGGGTCCTAGCGGTAGCGGTAAAACGTTTACAGTTGGTAAAATAGTCAAATATAGAAAAGAAATATTTGACAAACCTATAGACCACGTATATTGGTGTTATAAAGAATGGCAATATCAATACGATATTGTTAAACAAGACGATATAGACGATCAACAGATAACATTTATTGACGGAATACCCGAAGATGATGATACATATTTCCCAATGTCACCCGATAAACCATATATGATAATATTTGATGATATGATGGGTACAGAATATGAGAATAAAATTGTATCATGGTTTACGCGTAAAGGTCATCATAGAGGAGCTACGTGTATATATATATCTCAAAATTTATATCAACAAAGTAAACATTCTAGAAATATAAATTTAAATTCGAAATATATGTTATTATTTAAAAATAGTAGAGATAAAGGTCAAATAAAAGTATTAGAAACACAATCCCAAATAAAACATTTAGTAGAAGCCTATAATAATGCTACCAATACATCATACGGTTATTTATTAGTAGACTTTCATCCGATGACTAATGAAAAATATAGATTAAAAACTGATATATTTCCTCATAAAGATTGTATAGGACCTACAATATATATATAAAATGAATATATATAATTTAATAAAGCTTTTATTGAAGGAACAAAATCCGGATAAACGCGAACAATTATTAACAACTAGTAATAATCGTTTAACGAAATGGTTTATAGCTATAGCTAAAAGTATATTAGATGATGAAATATCAATGCCTAAACAAACGCTAAAATTTATGAAAAAACATGAAAATACTATAAAAGCTATAGGAGATCAAAATACTTCTATGGCTGATAGAAAAAAATTAATACTTACTAAAGGAGGTAGCGGATTTTTAGGAGGCGTAATGTTACGTACATTTATTAATTGGAAAATTAATAAAAAAGTATCCGTTAGTAAACCTAAAAAGCTTAAAAAAGTATCCGTTAGTAAACCTAAAAAGCCTAAAAAAGTAACCGTTAAAAAACCTAAAATGAAAAAATCTAATAATTCGATAATAGCTGATGTTGTGTCATCATCATCATCATCATCATCATCATCACCGATTAAATCTATGATATTACAAACTATGACACCTATAGCATCACCATCATCATCATCATCATTATTAAGTATTAATATGCCTCAAGGATTTAGCCCCGATAATTACGATATTACTTCATGGTCACCGTTAAAGGAAACTAATAAAGTTGTTAAATTACCTTCTATGAATACTTTTTTACAACGTATAACACCTACAAAAACGTACGTATCACCGACGTTAACTAATTTGAATAATATATACGATGATGATACAATAACATCAACGATTAATAAGTTAACGGTACCCACAACGTTGTCAACACCACCGTTACTAGTTAATTTAAATGATAGCGATTTATCGCAATACTTATAAATTAACCATTTTTTAAAAAATACCCTGAATTATTTAGCTAATAAATACGATATGTAATTAATAATATACTTCATTTAACGTATTGATATCATGGCAGGTAAACGTAGTAAATGTAGTAGAAGACGTTCTCGTAAACAACACGGCGGTAATATTAAACGCCGTAGTCATCGTCGTCGTCGTAGAAATCAACGAGGCGGTTTAATACCATTGCCATTGATGACTTTAGGCGCTGGTCTATTAGCTCCTATTATAGCCGATGGTGTTAACGATATAGTAAAACGTTTCGGTATATAATATCATTATTATATTATTAGTTATCATGAAAGTACCGTTAATAAAACGTTACGGTAAAATGTTATTAGGTTTACGTAATAAACCCGATACATTTAAACGTAATATTATTAAAAGTTGTAATAAATGCCTAATAGATTGTATATGCGAATGTTGTCATAATGTATTAAAGGGTAATGTTAATATGAATAAGAGTCATAAGTCATCATTAAATCATTGGAGTAGGGATATACGTTTATTAGCCAATAAAAAAATAAGCACAAAACGTAAACGTAAAATATTAAACCCTAAATTAATAAATATATTAATTGATAGTATAAAAAATAAAGTAAAACATACAATATGATGAAAAAAATGGTCGTAGTTCCCGCGTCCGATGTAGATGAATTAAGACGATTACGTTTATATCAAAATGCTAAATTACCACCTAAACCAGAAATAGTACAAACTATAAATATACAAAAAAATATCGATGATTTAATGAATGATCCTAATATAAATAATACCGATAAAATGTATCGTTATGCAGAATATATGTTAAAATATAATAATTTTAAAGATCAAGTTATTACCGATGCAACAACTACAGTTACACCACCTACAGATATACCCGCCAAACCACCTACGTATGTACCCGATATAATAAAACCTATACCTACGGATAATGTACTTACAAATATACCTAAAAGTATGCGTATACCTGTAGGTAATTTATTAGAACAAATAAAAAATAATACAAATATTACATGGGATAATATAGGTGTTGTAAGTATTAATGGTAAAATTATAGATAATAGTAATATAACGGATATTATGAACGATGCGGCTAGAGAAAGAAAAACTAAAACAAATGCTATAGGATGGTTAGATGTTGCCGAAGAATTAATAAATAAAAATCAAAAAATAAATGTTGGTAATAAACGCTGGAGTAGTTACGTAAATAAGAATAAAAGAGGTAGTGATAAAATAAATACACCATCTAAGAATAAACAGTCATCGAAAAAACATAAAAAAACTAAAAGCGATTATATCGATGATAATGATGATGATTACTACGAATATAACGATATTATAACACCTATAAAAAATCTAAAAGAGATAGACAACGATGGTCAAATTGGAAATAATACATAAAATATTAAAAAATATTTATTACGATATTAAAAATCCTGCATCCTTTTCAGGTATAGGTAAATTATATAAAGCTGGAAAAATATTATTTAAAAAATTAACTTTAAAAGATGTTAAAACGTGGTTATCTGAACAAAAAACCTATACATTACATAAGCCTATTGTAAGAAATTTTAAACGTAGAAAAACTATAGTCGCCGGTATAGATATACAATGGCAAGCTGATTTAGCTGATATGCAAACATTTAGTAAATATAATAATGGTTATCGTTATTTATTATGCGTTATTGATGTATTCTCTAAAATGGCTTGGGTAAAACCTATAAAAAATAAATTATCTACAACATTAATTAAAACGTTTAATAATATATTAAATGAATCTCATAGAATACCTAAAAGTTTACAAACGGATAAAGGTAGCGAATTTATTAATAAACCATTTCAAAAGTTTTTAAAAAATAAACATATTCATTTTTTTACAACAGAAAACCCTGAAACTAAAGCTAGTGTTATTGAACGTTTTCTACGAACCCTTAAAGGTAAAATGTGGAAATATTTTACGTATAATAATACTAAAAAATATATAGATGTATTACAATATCTTATAAATAATTATAATCGATCAAAGCATAGTTCTACGGGTTATAAACCTACAGATGCTAATATCGGTAATGAACATATAATATCGAATAATATTAATAATAATGAAATATCTAAAGATAATAAAACTATTAAAATAGGCGATCATGTTAGAATTAATAAAACTAAAAAACATTTTACTAAAGGTTATTTACCAAATTGGACATTAGAATTATTTATTGTATATAAAGTTATTAATGGTTCTCCGATAACATTTAAGGTTCATGATTTGAACGGTGAGGAAATAAAAGGTTCATTTTATAGAAATGAATTACAATTAATTAAAAATAAAGGCGATTATGATATAGAGAAAATATTAAAACGTAGAGTTATTATTTAAAAAGGTCGTAAAATTAAAGAAATATTTGTAAAGTGGAAAAGTTACGATAAGTCGTTTAACTCATGGATAAAAATAAAAATATGGAAGATAGTATATCTATAGATAATAATCTTAATAAATCTACAACAGGTTCATTAGTTAATAAATATAAAGATATATCGGGTCTATATAGATACACGGCTCAGATGTTACTCATCTATTGCGTATTTGCAGCTTCGGTATGGGGACTTACGTACGGCGATACAAATAATAAAGACGTTTGGCTAGTTCTTTTAAGTACAATAACGGGTATAGGCTTACCTTCGCCTAAAATATCGAAACGAAGATAATGGAAGATTTCTATATAACCCTTATGAGCGATAGTTCTTTAAATATATATCCTAATAATACGGTAGCTGAATTTAGATGTAAATTAGCTAAACCTATAACCTTAAATAAAAAAGAAGAATGGAGCGTAGCTCTAACCGAAATCACCTATCCGGGAGCTATATTAATTGTTATAGAAGGGGAACAACATTTTGACCTTACATTACCCGATGATATAGAAGTTTTAGAACCAGGTCCTTATAGAGGTAATATACCTCTAGGTTTTTATGATACACCTTTACAATTTATGCAAATGATAAATGCTTGTATAAAAGATATATTAGATAGTGTAATTAAAATAAGTATAACGGCTGTAATAGATAGAATACTTGAAACGGATAATGTACTTCAAATATTACTTAAATTTCGTAGTAGTAATAGTGTATGCGAATTACATACAATACCCTTAAACGTTAATATAGGATTAACTTTTCATCCTAATATATGTAGAAAATTAGGTTTTTTAAATGCTACTACAAATTATATTTTACGGCCTATAGATATAGAACCATCTCCTTTTAAAGAACCCGTTAATCTATTAATTAATGATAGTTCTATATACGTTTACATAGATATTATAGAACCTGTAATGATATCTGATGGTGAAGAACAATTATTACGTGTTTTACCTTTTAAAGTTAAAACTAACGTTAATCATTATAGTACTAATGAATTTCAACATGATCAATATATAAAAATAAATAGTAACCGTATAGATGAAATATATGTTAATATAAAAAACGTTTTAGGTAATAATATTCATTTCAATGATGGTAAGTGTATATTAACGTTACATTTTATAAGAGACGCTATATTTAGTAATTTCGTATAATGGAACGTTCAGAAAATTTCTATATTACATTAGATAGTCAACGTATTAAATTTAAATCTCAACAAGATAATAATAATGCTGATTTTAAAGTCTCTATACCTAACGGTATAACTCTAAGTAATGATAACAAATGGGAAGTAGGTTTAGTCGATGGTATTATACCTAATAAAGTATTTAACATTACAGATTCAAACAATACATTTTTTTTAGCTATTAGAAATGCTCAATACCCCAAAAAACGAATTGAACGAGGCTATAGAGATGTACCATTTCATAATGATTATGGATTTTTTAATAATCATTTTGATCATAAAATGAATTATAATTATAGATATAACATATTTTGGCATTATAAATACTATACAGATGTTAAAAAAAAAGGTGTAAAATACGTTATTATGGGGCCTAAGGACGATAATACTCCTAATAAATATTACGATAATGATTGCACATTATTACCATTTAAAATACCTAATGGAGTTTATAACGATTATAAAATCTTAACAAGTATTATGGAAGATAGCTGGAATAAAATGTTTGGTACTTTATGGGCATCTATGTCCTATAATCTTTGGGAAGCATCGATTAACGATTGGGGTACTGGTATATATTTATCTTGGAAATATAACCATAATCCTTATTATATGTATTATAAGAAAAATCATTATCTTTAATATCAAATACTCCAGAAAATATAGGTCTCTTAGTACCTACATTATTAGGTAATATGTTAGGTATCGATTCAAGTCAAGAAGTTATTAACTTAATTAATATACATAATAATAAGAATAAAAATTATTATTATGTATTCCCTAAAATGGATTGTTTTGTTCACGAACCATATTTATATTTAGGCCTTACAAACCTATACGTATATACAAATATCGTCGATTTTAGTATAGTAGGATCTGGACAATCGCAATTACTAAGACAATTTACGTATAATCAAGCTCCTAATGTAACTACACATAAAAGTATACAATTTAAACATATACATTATTTACCTATTACAGATAAGCGCATAAACGATATATATATATTTATACGTAATGAATTAGGCGAAACTATTCATTTAACGGGTGATGTTTGTATAGTTAGGTTAGAATTTCGTAGAAGACCATTATGAATATACCTGTATATAGAGGCCGTGTTAGGCAACGTGGTTATGGTTTAGGTGGAACATTAAAAACTGTTGGTAGTAATCTTATACCTTATTTAGTCGATAATATGGCTAGTACTTTACTAAATGAAGTTACAGGCGGTATACATGATGTTATACAAAAACCTAAAACATATAAACATATTGCTAAAAAAAGGGGTAAAAATGTACTTAAACACGTTACATCTAAATTATTAACCGATTTGAAAGAAGATAAATTAATGACTGCTCTAACCGGTAATAAAAGTATAAAGGGTACTAATACTATTAATAAAGGCCAGTCTGGTTCAGGACATAGAAAACGTTGTAACAATAATTATTTTAAAAGTAATAAAAAAAGACGTTTAGATTATTTCGATTAGTTTTTTTTACATATAATCATGATTACTGGTTCTAGTTTATGCAATAAAGGGGAATTGGACCTCTATAGTTTACCTCCGACACTTACAACAATGGATAGAGCTTTTATTAATGAGCATCAACCATTAGTTAATCCTTCAGGTAATACAGCGCCTATTGAATTTATAATTCCTAGGCAAACTGAAAAATGGACAGATCTTATGGATCTAGAATTAAACCTTGAAATTAAAATGGTTAAACGCGATAATAGTACTATAGATGCTGATAGTAATATATCAATTATAGAAAATCCATTACATTCATTATTTAATCATGTTGATATATATATTAACGGTAAATTAATATCTGGTAATGATAAATATCCGTATAGAGCTTTCATTGAAATTGTATGCGGTTCTAGCGAAACCGAACAAAATATGTTAGAAGATACACAATTATGGGGAAAACCGGGAAAAGGTGAATTACGTACATTTACAACTTTTGGGGCTGAAGATGCTACTGTTAATGGAGCTAAAAAACGTAATATAAAATTAACTGGTGATAAAGTAGTAGAATTACAAGGTAAAATACATACAGATATTACCAGACAATCTAAGTATCTACCTAATATGTGCGAATTAAAAATACGATTAGTTAGATCTTCACCAGCATTTTATATGCTAGGTAATGATGGTAATGATGGTAAAATAGAAATTATTAAAGCTGTTATGAAAGTACGAACAGTAACTTTAGATCCTAATGTATGGGTATCTTTAAATAATGCTCTTAGGTCTACACCTATGACAATACCTCTTAAACGTGTTGAAATTAACGTATTTACGGTTATGGATGGTTTAGTATCTAAAATAGAATCAAATCTAATACACGGTCAAATACCAAAAAGAATTATTATAGGTCAAGTTAAAAACTCTGTAATGAATGGTTCAAATACTGAATCACCATTTTCATTCGAACATTTTAATATAACTAAATTAAAAGTTACCATTAATGGTACTAGTATTGACGCTAATCCATTACATATGGATTTTTCTAATGATAATGCTAAAGTATGTCAAAGTTATAAATCTTTTTGGAAAGCTCTTGGTATAGAACATAATAAAGATCTTTATGTATTTCCAATATCTGTATATAAACGAAAACATACTTTATGGGCTGTTGATTTTACACCCGATTTAGGCTGTGAGGAAGGTCATCTTCATCCTATTAAAAATGGTAATATAGAATTTGATATGGAATGGAGTGAAGCTTTAGTTGACCCTATAAATGTTATTGTTTATTCAGAATATGACGATATGCTCATGATCGATGGTCTACGTAATGTTATTATGTCTTAAAAAATATGGATACATTTACGCTACAATATATTTTAGATACAATTTTTCCATCTTTAAACGGTATTGTATGTGCTAGAGATGAACTATTATTTGTAAATAAACGACGTAATTGCTATATAGTTAATACAGATCCAATTTCTAAACCCGGACAACATTGGGTTTTAATTTATCGTACACATACTAATAAATGTTTTTATTTTGATTCATATGGAGTATATAATCGTATTGAAATTGATATTTATAATTTCTTAAACATAAATTGTTTAAAATTATTTAGAAATAAAAATCGTTTTCAATCTGATTCTACGCAATTATGCGGTGTTTATTGTTTATACGTTTTATATAATCTTATAAAACATAAACAAACATTTTCGCATATAGTACTCAATACTTTTAGTGTTACAAATTATTTAGAAAATGATATTTTATTAACTAAGTGGTTTCAAAATTTTTCTCAAGAACACTTGAAATTACATCATAATGTCAAAAGTGAAGTTTGTCAAACTTGTAACTCAAGATTGTAGGCATTTCTTATTGTATATAATAAGATGTTAAACAGCTCGACAACATTAGACCTTATTTGTCTAATACTTATTTGATGCTTATTAAGAATAAGAATTTTAATATTTTTTCACTATTGGATTTTTTACTATTTATTAATCTGGATTATGCGTTTTTGCGAATTTTGGGGTGAGGAATGTTCTATATGTCTTCAAGAAAATAACGATTATTATTTTATTAATGAATGCGTTTGTAAACACATTATATGCTTAGATTGTATATATAAAATTAATAAATGTCCTTTTTGTAGGCAACAATTTTCTTTTGCACCTTTACATAGACCTACTTTATATCAAAACTTAAATAATCGTACTTATCAACAATATTGGGGTATGATAACTACAGAAACTTATATTAATAGAACTGCTCAACAATATTGGGATATGACAGACACTGAAATTGAAAGGGTCGCTGTGACTAACAACTATTATTAGTCCAGTATTTTTGGTTACAATTATTTTTACAGTTACATCTATTAAATTTTTTTTAAATTATGAGTTATTTCGAATTATGGGTCGAAGAATGTTCTATATGTTTACGAACAAATACGGATTTTTATTTCTTAAATGAATGTCAATGTAAGTCTCTGATATGTTTATATTGCGTCTCAAATTTATCTAAATGTCCTTATTGTAGACACGAATTAAGTATAGATAAACATTATTTTACAGATTTTTTAAATAATTTATTAATTAGACTTATTACCGTTTTTTCAAATACTGAGGAATTTTGGACTTTAACTGATGAAGCTTTAGAAAATTGGATTTCAGATACTAGTAATGTACTTATTGTAGACACGAATTAAGTATAGATAAACATTATTTTACTCTTATATATATTAACTTTTTAAAATTGTTATGAATTATAAAAACACTTGAAGATACTGACTTAGTGTATATAAGAAGACGAACATCGATTCACTCTTTACTACATTTTTTGTACTGCGCTGTACAATATTATCATCATGACTACTACTAACGATACAACTACTCGCGGTAAAGCTATATTAACTTTTACAACAACAACAGCTATAGATATTCCTAGTAAGCGTTCTATTGAAGAATTAATTATAGACATTGATGCTGCAATTAAATATCGTATAGATGACGATATTAAATGGAAAACTTGTGATACAGCTAAATTTGTTGATTCACAATATTTAAATCTTGTATTTATGGATGAACATAATAACGTTATATCTACACAGAATATTCCTGGACGTATTCTTGTTAAAAATCAAACGAATTCTGTTGGAACTTCTACAACAGATTTAAATGAACCAATACTAACGGGTAATATGATTAAACAAGAACCAATCGTTATTGATATTAATAATGATAATGATGATGATATACTCATTATCGAACAAATTAAAACTGAACCAGATGTTATCGTTATACAAGATGAACCTACTATTGTGCATTGGAATGATACAACTAATGTTCAAGAAGCTACAAAACGTTGGAGCTCTATTAAACAAACTGTTAAACGAAAATGGCAGGATCGTCTAGATGGTCTACATCATCAAATTACGACTACAGATAATACGAAATCGTGGAAAAACAGAATTGAACAAATTAGGAAACATAATCGTATTGCTACACAGAATGATCGTGATGATTATAAATATTTAAGGCGTAGTGCAAGAATTGCTACACAAAAGAGTGAATAAAATCTCTACAAGAACTGACGATACATTTATACACTAAGATACATTATGATGAATTGATTGAAGTGATTATTTATATGTACTTTTTTATTATAATTGTATAACCATGTTAGATTATATGAACTGAACATTTATATGTACATTGCTTGTATAACCATGCTAGATTATTATTCTTCGTTAGACTATAGCTTCATGAAAATAAAATCATTATGTAAACATTTATATTCTCACTTTTTATTTACTAATATACCTAAAAAATATATTAGTACGTGTGGGTTTCAAACCCACGAGGATATTACTCCATTAAATCTTAAGTTTAACGCCTTAACCACTTGGTCAACGTACTATCATATGATCGTATTTCCAATACCTTAAACCCCTGACTGAGAAGATTTATTGACTGAGAAGATTGACTGAGAAGATTTATTGACTGAGACGAAAATATATTTAATTTATATATTTTATATATAAAATAAATATATGGGATTTATATAATCGATATTTTTATTATCGATTTTTTATTTTACCTATTGGTTTTTGGCATGATGGTACACTTTTTTACTCTTTATTCAACCAAAAATTTTACAATTATACTGATTTCTTTTGGCATGATGGTACATTTTTTCTACTCACGACCCCTCGTAAATATATACATGTATGGTGGTTGGATAGAGATACACGACCCCTCGTAAATATATACATGTATAGTGGTTGCATAGAGATACACGACCCCTCGTAAATATATACATGTATAGTGGTTGCATAGAGATACACGACCCCTCGTAAATATATACATGTATGGTGGTTGGATGGAGATACACGACCCCTCGTAAATATATACATGTATGGTGGTTGCATAGAGATACATGACCCCTCGTAAATATATACATGTATGGTGGTTGGATGGAGATACACGACCCCTCGTAAATATATACATGTATAGTGGTTGCATAGAGATACACGACCCCTCGTAAATATATACATGTATGGTGGTTGGATGGAGATACACGACCCCTCGTAAATATATACATGTATAGTGGTTGCATAGAGATACATGACCCCTCGTAAATATATACGTGTATGGTGGTTGGATAGAGATACACGACCCCTCGTAAATATATACATGTATAGTGGTTGCATAGAGATACACGACCCCTCGTAAATATATACGTGTATAGTGGTTGCATAGAGATACACGACCCCTCGTAAATATATACATGTATAGTGGTTGCATAGAGATACACGACCCCTCGTAAATATATACGTGTATAGTGGTTGCATAGAGATACACGACCCCTCGTAAATATATACATGTATAGTGGTTGCATAGAGATACACGACCCCTCGTAAATATATACATGTATAGTGGTTGCATAGAGATACATGACCCCTCGTAAATATATACGTGTATAGTGGTTGCATAGAGATCACGAACCCTCGTAAATATATACATGTATAGTGGTTGCATAGAGATACACGACCCTCGTAAATATATACATGTATATTGGTTGCATAGAGATACACGACCCCTCGTAAATATATACGTGTATAGTGGTTGCATAGAGATACACGACCCCTCGTAAATATACATGTATAGTGGTTGCATAGAGATACACGACCCCTCGTAAATATATACATGTATGGTGGTTGCATAGAGATACACGACCCCTCGTAAATATATACATGTATAGTGGTTGCATAGAGATACACGACCCCTCGTAAATATATACATGTATAGTGGTTGCATAGAGATACACGACCCCTCGTAAATATATACATGTATAGTGGTTGGATGGAGATACACGACCCCTCGTAAATATATACATGTATGGTGGTTGCATAGAGATACATGACCCCTCGTAAATATATACGTGTATGGTGGTTGGATAGAGATACATGACCCCTCGTAAATATATACATGTATGGTGGTTGGATGGAGATACACGACCCCTCGTAAATATATACATGTATAGTGGTTGCATGGAGATACATGACCCCTCGTAAATATATACGTGTATGGTGGTTGGATAGAGATACACGACCCCTCGTAAATATATACATGTATAGTGGTTGCATAGAGATACATGACCCCTCGTAAATATATACATGTATGGTGGTTGCATAGAGATACACGACCCCTCGTAAATATATACATGTATGGTGGTTGCATAGAGATACATGACCCCTCGTAAATATATACATGTATGGTGGTTGGATGGAGATACACGACCCCTCGTAAATATATACATGTATAGTGGTTGCATAGAGATACACGACCCCTCGTAAATATATACATGTATGGTGGTTGGATAGAGATACACGACCCCTCGTAAATATATACATGTATGGTGGTTGGATGGAGATACACGACCCCTCGTAAATATATACATGTATAGTGGTTGCATAGAGATACACGACCCCTCGTAAATATATACATGTATAGTGGTTGCATAGAGATACACGACCCCTCGTAAATATATACATGTATAGTGGTTGCATGGAGATACACGACCCCTCGTAAATATATACATGTATGGTGGTTGCATAGAGATACATGACCCCTCGTAAATATATACGTGTATGGTGGTTGGATAGAGATACACGACCCCTCGTAAATATATACATGTATGGTGGTTGGATGGAGATACACGACCCCTCGTAAATATATACATGTATAGTGGTTGCATGGAGATACATGACCCCTCGTAAATATATACGTGTATGGTGGTTGGATAGAGATACACGACCCCTCGTAAATATATACATGTATAGTGGTTGCATAGAGATACACGACCCCTCGTAAATATATACATGTATGGTGGTTGCATAGAGATACACGACCCCTCGTAAATATATACATGTATGGTGGTTGCATAGAGATACATGACCCCTCGTAAATATATACATGTATGGTGGTTGGATGGAGATACACGACCCCTCGTAAATATATACATGTATAGTGGTTGCATAGAGATACACGACCCCTCGTAAATATATACATGTATGGTGGTTGGATAGAGATACACGACCCCTCGTAAATATATACATGTATGGTGGTTGGATGGAGATACACGACCCCTCGTAAATATATACATGTATAGTGGTTGCATAGAGATACACGACCCCTCGTAAATATATACATGTATAGTGGTTGCATAGAGATACACGACCCCTCGTAAATATATACATGTATAGTGGTTGCATAGAGATACATGACCCCTCGTAAATATATACGTGTATAGTGGTTGCATAGAGATCACGACCCCTCGTAAATATATACATGTATAGTGGTTGCATAGAGATACACGACCCCTCGTAAATATATACATGTATAGTGGTTGCATAGAGATACACGACCCCTCGTAAATATATACATGTATAGTGGTTGCATAGAGATACATGACCCCTCGTAAATATATACGTGTATGGTGGTTGGATAGAGATACACGACCCCTCGTAAATATATACATGTATAGTGGTTGCATAGAGATACACGACCCCTCGTAAATATATACATGTATAGTGGTTGCATAGAGATACACGACCCCTCGTAAATATATACATGTATAGTGGTTGCATAGAGATACATGACCCCTCGTAAATATATACGTGTATAGTGGTTGCATAGAGATCACGACCCCTCGTAAATATATACATGTATAGTGGTTGCATAGAGATACACGACCCCTCGTAAATATATACATGTATAGTGGTTGCATAGAGATACACGACCCCTCGTAAATATATACATGTATAGTGGTTGCATAGAGATCACGACCCCTCGTAAATATATACATGTATAGTGGTTGCATAGAGATACACGACCCCTCGTAAATATATACATGTATAGTGGTTGCATAGAGATACACGACCCCTCGTAAATATATACGTGTATAGTGGTTGCATAGAGATACACGACCCCTCGTAAATATATACATGTATAGTGGTTGCATAGAGATACACGACCCCTCGTAAATATATACATGTATGGTGGTTGCATAGAGATACACGACCCCTCGTAAATATATACATGTATAGTGGTTGCATAGAGATACACGACCCCTCGTAAATATATACATGTATAGTGGTTGCATAGAGATACACGACCCCTCGTAAATATATACATGTATAGTGGTTGGATGGAGATACACGACCCCTCGTAAATATATACATGTATAGTGGTTGCATAGAGATACATGACCCCTCGTAAATATATACGTGTATGGTGGTTGGATAGAGATACACGACCCCTCGTAAATATATACATGTATGTGGTTGCATAGAGATACACGACCCCTCGTAAATATATACATGTATGGTGGTTGCATAGAGATACACGACCCCTCGTAAATATATACATGTATAGTGGTTGCATAGAGATACACGACCCCTCGTAAATACATGTATGGTGGTTGCATAGAGATACACGACCCCTCGTAAATATATACATGTATAGTGGTTGCATAGAGATACACGACCCCTCGTAAATATATACATGTATGGTGGTTGGATGGAGATACACGACCCCTCGTAAATATATACATGTATGGTGGTTGCATAGAGATACACGACCCCTCGTAAATATATACATGTATAGTGGTTGCATAGAGATACACGACCCCTCGTAAATATATACATGTATAGTGGTTGCATAGAGATACACGACCCCTCGTAAATATATACATGTATGGTGGTTGGATGGAGATACACGACCCCTCGTAAATATATACATGTATAGTGGTTGCATAGAGATACACGACCCCTCGTAAATATATACGTGTATGGTGGTTGCATAGAGATACACGACCCCTCGTAAATATATACATGTATAGTGGTTGCATAGAGATACACGACCCCTCGTAAATATATACATGTATGGTGGTTGCATGGAGATACACGACCCCTCGTAAATATATACATGTATAGTGGTTGCATAGAGATACACGACCCCTCGTAAATATATACATGTATGGTGGTTGGATAGAGATACACGACCCCTCGTAAATATATACATGTATAGTGGTTGCATAGAGATACACGACCCCTCGTAAATATATACATGTATGGTGGTTGCATAGAGATACACGACCCCTCGTAAATATATACATGTATAGTGGTTGCATAGAGATACACGACCCCTCGTAAATATATACATGTATAGTGGTTGCATAGAGATACACGACCCCTCGTAAATATATACGTGTATAGTGGTTGCATAGAGATACACGACCCCTCGTAAATATATACATGTATAGTGGTTGCATAGAGATACACGACCCCTCGTAAATATATACATGTAGGTGGTTGATAGAGATACACGACCCCTCGTAAATATATACATGTATAGTGGTTGCATAGAGATACACGACCCCTCGTAAATATATACATGTATAGTGGTTGCATAGAGATACACGACCCCTCGTAAATATATACATGTATAGTGGTTGCATAGAGATACACGACCCCTCGTAAATATATACATGTATAGTGGTTGCATAGAGATACACGACCCCTCGTAAATATATACATGTATAGTGGTTGCATAGAGATACACGACCCCTCGTAAATATATACATGTATGGTGGTTGGATAGAGATACACGACCCCTCGTAAATATATACATGTATGGTGGTTGCATAGAGATACACGACCCCTCGTAAATATATACATGTATGGTGGTTGCATAGAGATACACGACCCCTCGTAAATATATACATGTATGGTGGTTGGATAGAGATACACGACCCCTCGTAAATATATACATGTATAGTGGTTGCATAGAGATACACGACCCCTCGTAAATATATACATGTATGGTGGTTGATAGAGATACACGACCCCTCGTAAATATACATGTATAGTGGTTGCATAGAGATACACGACCCCTCGTAAATATATACATGTATGGTGGTTGCATAGAGATACACGACCCCTCGTAAATATATACATGTATGGTGGTTGCATAGAGATACACGACCCCTCGTAAATATATACATGTATGGTGGTTGGATGGAGATACACGACCCCTCGTAAATATATACATGTATAGTGGTTGCATAGAGATACACGACCCCTCGTAAATATATACATGTATGGTGGTTGCATGAGATACACGACCCCTCGTAAATATATACATGTATATGGTGGTTGCATAGAGATACACGACCCCTCGTAAATATATACATGTATAGTGGTTGCATAGAGATACACGACCCCTCGTAAATATATACATGTATAGTGGTTGCATAGAGATACACGACCCCTCGTAAATATATACATGTATAGTGGTTGCATAGAGATACACGACCCCTCGTAAATATATACATGTATAGTGGTTGCATAGAGATACACGACCCCTCGTAAATATATACATGTATAGTGGTTGGATGGAGATACACGACCCCTCGTAAATATATACATGTATAGTGGTTGCATAGAGATACATGACCCCTCGTAAATATATACGTGTATGGTGGTTGGATAGAGATACACGACCCCTCGTAAATATATACATGTATAGTGGTTGCATAGAGATACACGACCCCTCGTAAATATATACATGTATGGTGGTTGCATAGAGATACACGACCCCTCGTAAATATAGAATTAAATATACATGTATGGTGGTTGATGGAGATACACGACCCCTCGTAAATATATACATGTATAGTGGTTGCATAGAGATACACGACCCCTCGTAAATATATACATGTATGGTGGTTGGATAGAGATACACGACCCCTCGTAAATATATACATGTATGGTGGTTGGATGGAGATACACGACCCCTCGTAAATATATACATGTATAGTGGTTGCATAGAGATACACGACCCCTCGTAAATATATACATGTATGGTGGTTGGATGGAGATACACGACCCCTCGTAAATATATACATGTATAGTGGTTGCATAGAGATACACGACCCCTCGTAAATATATACGTGTATAGTGGTTGCATAGAGATACACGACCCCTCGTAAATATATACATGTATAGTGGTTGCATAGAGATACACGACCCCTCGTAAATATATACATGTATAGTGGTTGCATAGAGATACACGACCCCTCGTAAATATATACATGTATAGTGGTTGCATAGAGATACACGACCCCTCGTAAATATATACATGTATAGTGGTTGTAGAGATACACGACCCCTCGTAAATATATACATGTATGGGTTGATGTGGTTGCATAGAGATACACGACCCCTCGTAAATATATACATGTATAGTGGTTGCATAGAGATACACGACCCCTCGTAAATATATACATGTATGGTGGTGGATGGAGATACACGACCCCTCGTAAATATATACATGTATAGTGGTTGCATAGAGATACACGACCCCTCGTAAATATATACATGTATGGTGGTTGGATGGAGATACACGACCCCTCGTAAATATATACATGTATAGTGGTTGCATAGAGATACACGACCCCTCGTAAATATATACATGTATAGTGGTTGCATAGAGATACACGACCCCTCGTAAATATATACATGTATGGTGGTTGCATAGAGATACATGACCCCTCGTAAATATATACGTGTATGGTGGTTGCATAGAGATACACGACCCCTCGTAAATATATACATGTATGGTGGTTGGATGGAGATACACGACCCCTCGTAAATATATACATGTATAGTGGTTGCATAGAGATACACGACCCCTCGTAAATATATACGTGTATGGTGGTTGCATAGAGATACACGACCCCTCGTAAATATATACATGTATAGTGGTTGCATAGAGATACATGACCCCTCGTAAATATATACATGTATGGTGGTTGCATAGAGATACACGACCCCTCGTAAATATATACATGTATGGTGGTTGCATAGAGATACATGACCCCTCGTAAATATATACATGTATGGTGGTTGGATAGAGATACACGACCCCTCGTAAATATATACATGTATAGTGGTTGCATAGAGATACACGACCCCTCGTAAATATATACATGTATAGTGGTTGCATAGAGATACACGACCCCTCGTAAATATATACATGTATAGTGGTTGCATAGAGATACACGACCCCTCGTAAATATATACATGTATGTGGTTGCATAGAGATACACGACCCCTCGTAAATATATACATGTATAGTGGTTGCATAGAGATACACGACCCCTCGTAAATATATACATGTATAGTGGTTGCATAGAGATACACGACCCCTCGTAAATATATACATGTATGGTGGTTGGATAGAGATACACGACCCCTCGTAAATATATACATGTATGTGGTTGCATAGAGATACGACCCCTCGTAAATATATACATGTATGGTGGTTGGATGGAGATACACGACCCCTCGTAAATATATACATGTATAGTGGTTGCATAGAGATACACGACCCCTCGTAAATATATACATGTATGGTGGTTGCATAGAGATACACGACCCCTCGTAAATATATACATGTATAGTGGTTGCATAGAGATACACGACCCCTCGTAAATATATACATGTATAGTGGTTGCATAGAGATACACGACCCCTCGTAAATATATACGTGTATAGTGGTTGCATAGAGATACACGACCCTCGTAAATATATACATGTATAGTGGTTGCATAGAGATACACGACCCTCGTAAATATATACATGTATAGTGGTTGCATAGAGATACATGACCCCTCGTAAATATATACGTGTATAGTGGTTGCATAGAGATCACGACCCCTCGTAAATATATACATGTATAGTGGTTGCATAGAGATACACGACCCCTCGTAAATATATACATGTATAGTGGTTGCATAGAGATACACGACCCCTCGTAAATATATACATGTATAGTGGTTGCATAGAGATACACGACCCCTCGTAAATATACATGTATAGTGGTTGCATAGAGATACACGACCCCTCGTAAATATATACATGTATAGTGGTTGCATAGAGATACACGACCCCTCGTAAATATATACATGTATAGTGGTTGCATAGAGATACACGACCCCTCGTAAATATATACATGTATAGTGGTTGCATAGAGATACACGACCCCTCGTAAATATATACATGTATGGTGGTTGCATAGAGATACACGACCCCTCGTAAATATATACATGTATGGTGGTTGCATAGAGATACACGACCCCTCGTAAATATATACATGTATGGTGGTTGCATAGAGATACACGACCCCTCGTAAA
>CM026386.1:37121316-37150807 GCA_014843695.1 Archivesica marissinica | reverse complement strand
AGGGGTCGTGTATCTCTATGCAACCACCATACATGTATATATTTACGAGGGGTCGTGTATCTCTATGCAACCACTATACATGTATATATTTACGAGGGGTCGTGTATCTCTATGCAACCACCATACATGTATATATTTACGAGGGGTCGTGTATCTCTATGCAACCACCATACATGTATATATTTACGAGGGGTCGTGTATCTCTATGCAACCACCATACATGTATATATTTACGAGGGGTCGTGTATCTCCATCCAACCACCATACATGTATATATTTACGAGGGGTCATGTATCTCCATGCAACCACTATACATGTATATATTTACGAGGGGTCATGTATCTCCATGCAACCACTATACATGTATATATTTACGAGGGGTCATGTATCTCTATGCAACCACTATACATGTATATATTTACGAGGGGTCGTGTATCTCTATCCAACCACCATACATGTATATATTTACGAGGGGTCGTGTATCTCTATGCAACCACCATACATGTATATATTTACGAGGGGTCGTGTATCTCTATGCAACCACCATACATGTATATATTTACGAGGGGTCGTGTATCTCTATGCAACCACCATACATGTATATATTTACGAGGGGTCGTGTATCTCCATCCAACCACCATACATGTATATATTTACGAGGGGTCATGTATCTCCATGCAACCATATACATGTATATATTTACGAGGGGTCATGTATCTCCATGCAACCACTATACATGTATATATTTACGAGGGGTCATGTATCTCCATGCAACCACTATACATGTATATATTTACGAGGGGTCGTGTATCTCTATGCAACCACCATACATGTATATATTTACGAGGGGTCGTGTATCTCTATGCAACCACCATACATGTATATATTTACGAGGGGTCGTGTATCTCTATGCAACCACTATACATGTATATATTTACGAGGGGTCGTGTATCTCTATCCAACCACCATACATGTATATATTTACGAGGGGTCGTGTATCTCTATGCAACCACCATACATGTATATATTTACGAGGGGTCGTGTATCTCTATGCAACCACCATACATGTATATATTTACGAGGGGTCGTGTATCTCTATGCAACCACCATACATGTATATATTTACGAGGGGTCGTGTATCTCTATGCAACCACCATACATGTATATATTTACGAGGGGTCGTGTATCTCTATGCAACCACCATACATGTATATATTTACGAGGGGTCGTGTATCTCATGCAACCACCATACATGTATATATTTACGAGGGGTCATGTATCTCTATGCAACCACTATACATGTATATATTTACGAGGGGTCATGTATCTCTATGCAACCACTATACATGTATATATTTACGAGGGGTCGTGTATCTCCATGCAACCACCATACATGTATATATTTACGAGGGGTCGTGTATCTCTATGCAACCACCATACATGTATATATTTACGAGGGGTCGTGTATCTCTATGCAACCACCATACATGTATATATTTACGAGGGGTCGTGTATCTCTATGCAACCACCATACATGTATATATTTACGAGGGGTCATGTATCTCTATGCAACCACTATACATGTATATATTTACGAGGGGTCGTGTATCTCTATCCAACCACCATACATGTATATATTTACGAGGGGTCATGTATCTCCATGCAACCACCATACATGTATATATTTACGAGGGGTCGTGTATCTCTATCCAACCACCATACATGTATATATTTACGAGGGGTCATGTATCTCTATGCAACCACCATACATGTATATATTTACGAGGGGTCGTGTATCTCTATGCAACCACCATACATGTATATATTTACGAGGGGTCATGTATCTCTATGCACCACCATACATGTATATATTTACGAGGGGTCGTGTATCTCCATCCAACCACCATACATGTATATATTTACGAGGGGTCGTGTATCTCTATGCAACCACCATACATGTATATATTTACGAGGGGTCGTGTATCTCTATGCAACCACCATACATGTATATATTTACGAGGGGTCGTGTATCTCCATCCAACCACCATACATGTATATATTTACGAGGGGTCATGTATCTCTATGCAACCACTATACATGTATATATTTACGAGGGGTCGTGTATCTCTATCCAACCACCATACATGTATATATTTACGAGGGGTCATGTATCTCCATGCAACCATATACATGTATATATTTACGAGGGGTCATGTATCTCCATGCAACCACTATACATGTATATATTTACGAGGGGTCATGTATCTCTATGCAACCACTATACATGTATATATTTACGAGGGGTCATGTATCTCTATGCAACCACTATACATGTATATATTTACGAGGGGTCGTGTATCTCCATCCAACCACCATACATGTATATATTTACGAGGGGTCGTGTATCTCTATGCAACCACCATACATGTATATATTTACGAGGGGTCATGTATCTCTATGCAACCACCATACATGTATATATTTACGAGGGGTCGTGTATCTCTATGCAACCACCATACATGTATATATTTACGAGGGGTCGTGTATCTCTATGCAACCACCATACATGTATATATTTACGAGGGGTCGTGTATCTCTATGCAACCACCATACATGTATATATTTACGAGGGGTCATGTATCTCTATGCAACCACTATACATGTATATATTTACGAGGGGTCGTGTATCTCTATCCAACCACCATACACGTATATATTTACGAGGGGTCATGTATCTCCATGCAACCACTATACATGTATATATTTACGAGGGGTCGTGTATCTCCATCCAACCACCATACATGTATATATTTACGAGGGGTCATGTATCTCTATCCAACCACCATACATGTATATATTTACGAGGGGTCATGTATCTCTATGCAACCACCATACATGTATATATTTACGAGGGGTCGTGTATCTCTATGCAACCACCATACATGTATATATTTACGAGGGGTCGTGTATCTCTATCCAACCACCATACATGTATATATTTACGAGGGGTCATGTATCTCTATGCAACCATATACATGTATATATTTACGAGGGGTCGTGTATCTCCATGCAACCACTATACATGTATATATTTACGAGGGGTCATGTATCTCTATGCAACCACTATACATGTATATATTTACGAGGGGTCATGTATCTCTATGCAACCACTATACATGTATATATTTACGAGGGGTCGTGTATCTCTATGCAACCACATACATGTATATATTTACGAGGGGTCGTGTATCTCTATCCAACCACCATACATGTATATATTTACGAGGGGTCGTGTATCTCTATGCAACCACCATACATGTATATATTTACGAGGGGTCGTGTATCTCTATGCAACCACCATACATGTATATATTTACGAGGGGTCGTGTATCTCCATCCAACCACCATACATGTATATATTTACGAGGGGTCATGTATCTCCATGCAACCATATACATGTATATATTTACGAGGGGTCGTGTATCTCTATGCAACCACTATACATGTATATATTTACGAGGGGTCATGTATCTCTATGCAACCACTATACATGTATATATTTACGAGGGGTCGTGTATCTCTATGCAACCACCATACATGTATATATTTACGAGGGGTCGTGTATCTCTATGCAACCACCATACATGTATATATTTACGAGGGGTCGTGTATCTCTATGCAACCACCATACATGTATATATTTACGAGGGGTCATGTATCTCTATGCAACCACCATACATGTATATATTTACGAGGGGTCGTGTATCTCCATCCAACCACCATACATGTATATATTTACGAGGGGTCATGTATCTCCATGCAACCACTATACATGTATATATTTACGAGGGGTCATGTATCTCCATGCAACCACTATACATGTATATATTTACGAGGGGTCATGTATCTCTATGCAACCACTATACATGTATATATTTACGAGGGGTCGTGTATCTCTATGCAACCACCATACATGTATATATTTACGAGGGGTCGTGTATCTCTATCCAACCACCATACATGTATATATTTACGAGGGGTCATGTATCTCTATGCAACCACCATACATGTATATATTTACGAGGGGTCGTGTATCTCTATCCAACCACCATACATGTATATATTTACGAGGGGTCATGTATCTCTATGCAACCACCATACATGTATATATTTACGAGGGGTCGTGTATCTCCATCCAACCACCATACATGTATATATTTACGAGGGGTCGTGTATCTCTATCCAACCACCATACATGTATATATTTACGAGGGGTCGTGTATCTCTATGCAACCACCATACATGTATATATTTACGAGGGGTCGTGTATCTCTATGCAACCACCATACATGTATATATTTACGAGGGGTCGTGTATCTCTATGCAACCACCATACATGTATATATTTACGAGGGGTCGTGTATCTCCATCCAACCACCATACATGTATATATTTACGAGGGGTCATGTATCTCCATGCAACCATATACATGTATATATTTACGAGGGGTCATGTATCTCCATGCAACCACTATACATGTATATATTTACGAGGGGTCATGTATCTCTATGCAACCACTATACATGTATATATTTACGAGGGGTCGTGTATCTCTATGCAACCACCATACATGTATATATTTACGAGGGGTCGTGTATCTCTATGCAACCACCATACATGTATATATTTACGAGGGGTCGTGTATCTCTATGCAACCACCATACATGTATATATTTACGAGGGGTCGTGTATCTCCATCCAACCACCATACATGTATATATTTACGAGGGGTCATGTATCTCCATGCAACCATATACATGTAT
Organism: Archivesica marissinica; assembly: GCA_014843695.1. Taxonomy (NCBI): domain Eukaryota; kingdom Metazoa; phylum Mollusca; class Bivalvia; order Venerida; family Vesicomyidae; genus Archivesica; species Archivesica marissinica. Next base: position 37,145,984 of record CM026386.1, on the reverse strand, counting down.
ATATTTACGAGGGGTCATGTATCTCCATGCAACCACTATACATGTATATATTTACGAGGGGTCATGTATCTCCATGCAACCACTATACATGTATATATTTACGAGGGGTCGTGTATCTCCATCCAACCACCATACATGTATATATTTACGAGGGGTCGTGTATCTCTATCCAACCACCATACATGTATATATTTACGAGGGGTCATGTATCTCTATGCAACCACCATACATGTATATATTTACGAGGGGTCATGTATCTCTATGCAACCACTATACATGTATATATTTACGAGGGGTCGTGTATCTCTATCCAACCACCATACACGTATATATTTACGAGGGTGATCGAGAAGTGGCATACATGTTGTTTTTTTAAGTGTTAAATTAAAATAAAACTTTGTCAAGTTCAATAATTATGTTCTCGAGTATTTGCAAACAATATTCATTTACTACTTAGGAAATTACTGTTTCCCATGCAACACGATGTTAACGTCCGCGTATAATTTAAATTGTGTCAAGTAGGTCTTTGCTAAGATCGCATATTAATATATATGCTATGGAAAATAATCAATTTTGAACTTTAAAAATGTACCCTTCTTTGTATGAACATCTCCCACGATTTCATAGTGGTGAACTGGGAATGACAAACGGGTGTGCCAGGTTTCCACCTTCTCACAGATGAACAAAAACTGCAGAGTTACTGACCGTGCAGCTTTGTTGGAATTATATCGTAACCATGGTAGCGGATTTCTTGAGAGTAATTACTACGGACGAAACCTGGGTTGGCGTGCATGATCCCCAAGACCAAACAAGATTCAATCATCGGGAAGACTCCAAGTTCTCCATCACCAACAAAGGTGATAGACAAACCGTCAGCAATGAAACTGATGTTCATTGTCTTCGTCAATGTGTGAGGTGTGGTGCTGTGTCAGCAGGAATGTGAGACATGGTGATGTATCAGCAGGAATGTGAGGCATGGTGATGTATCAGCAGGAATGTGAGGCATGGTGATGTGTCAGCAGGAATGTGAGGCATGGTGATGTGTCAGCAGGAATGTGTGGCATGGTGATGTATCAGCAGGAATGTGAGGCATGGTGATGTGTCAGCAGGAATGTGAGGTGTGGTGATGTGTCAGCAGGAATGTGAGGTGTGGTGATGTGTCAGCAGGAATGTGAGGCATGGTGATGCGTCAGCAGGAATGTGAGGTGTGGTGCTGTGTCAGTAGGAATGTGAGGCATGGTGCTGTGTCAGCAGGAATGTGAGGCATGGTGATGTGTCAGCAGGAATGCGAGGTGTGGTGATGTGTCAGCCGGAATGTGAGGCATGGTGATGTGTCAGCAGGAATGTGAGGTGTGGTGATGTATCAGAAGGGATGTGAGGTGTGGTGATGTGTCAGCAGGAATGTGAGGCATGGTGATGTGTCAGCAGGAATGTGAGGTGTGGTGATGTATCAGCAGGAATGTGAGGTGTGGTGATGTATCAGCAGGAATGTGAGGTGTGGTGATGTGTCAGCAGGAATGTGAGGCATGGTGATGTGTCAGCAGGAATGTGAGGCATGGTGATGTGTCAGCAGGAATGTGAGGTGTGGTGATGTATCAGCAGGAATGTGAGGTGTGGTGATGTATCAGCAGGAATGTGTTACCCAAATAATGGTAAATTTGTGATTTATTAATCATTTACATAGATAGATCTTATAAACAGGTATACAACAAAAGCAACTGGAATTGTGTTTCTGAAATATAAATTGTGTTGTGTCAAAACTGTGTGCTCCGATCAACCTGACATGACGTAACCATAGTGATGGTTCGTGAGTGGTTATGAATATTGTCAACCTACATTTGATGCATTATATATATCCATAAGTTCATTCCAAATTTCAAGGAAAACTACACATGAATAAAAAAAGTTGTGCAACTCGTATCGGAACTTCTCGAACACCTCTCGTGTATACTGGGGACTTGACTAGAACACCTCTCGTGTATACTGGGGACTTGACTAGAACACCTCTCGTGTATACTGGGGACTTGACTAGAACACCTCTCGTGTATACTGGGGACTTGACTAGAACACCTCTCGTGTATACTGGGGACTTGACTAGAACACCTCTCGTGTATACTGGGGACTTGACTAGAAATAAAAGACTAAATTGTTTCCTTCTTGTTGTGCTGCACCTGAATGGTGTCAATTAGACCTAGTTTGTTGTTATAGTTTAGTAGCTGTACAGTACATGGGGTTACAGCTCAACCGAGACTTGTCAAGGTGACAGATACTAGGTTACTTGCTATGTCTGAGCCTGAGGCCAATCTGAAACATTTGGACTACATGTAGTAGCAAGTGAAATTGTTTTCTTTTACAGACCAGCAGAAGTCAGGTGTTTTACGCCATGTTCTGTGGACGTCTAGCAGAGACCGGACGTGAAGTCATCATTCCTGATATAGAAGCAGACATCATGAAACTATTTCTAAGGTGCACAGTTATTTATATGAAGATAAATATGGTATATTCCATAAAACACATTTCTGTTAGCTCGATTGTGACAAAAATAGCTTAGTTGCTCTCCAGACCTCATTCATGAACGACTCCATCACCATTAGTGAGGGAAAAGAGGCAATGTGAACAAGTGTTTTGCCACACCGTGGTTCGGGGCTCTAATCATGACTACTGTATCATACGATGATCACTACGAAAGCTCCTTTTAGCTTACAGTATAAGTTTGTCTTTTGGTTTAAGGTCGCACCAACAGCTTTGGTCATATGGCGACTCTTCAGATATTAAAGGAATAAACTGGATGCCCTTCCGAGCAGTATTTCATGCACGGATGAGCATCCAGGTAGAACTGCCAACCTTCCACAAGCCCACTAGAACCACCAACCTTCCACTAGCCCACTAGAACCACCAACCTTCCACAAGCCCACTAGAACCACCAACCTTCCACTAGCCCACTAGAACCACCAACCTTCCACTAGCCCACTAGAACCACCAACCTTCCACAAGCCCACTAGAACCACCAACCTTCCACAAGCCAAGTAGAACCACCAACCGTCCACAAGCCAACTAGAACCACCAACCTTCCACAAGCCCACTAGAACCACCAACCTTCCACAAGCCCACTAGAACCACCAACCTTCCACAAGCCCACTAGAACTGCCAACCTTCCACAAGCCCACTAGAACCACCAACCTTCCACAAGCCAAGTAGAACCACCAACCTTCCACAAGCCCACTAGAACCACCAACCTTCCACAAGCCCACTAGAACCACCAACCTTCCACAAGCCAACTAGAACCACCAACCTTCCACAAGCCAAGTAGAACCACCAACCTTCCACAAGCCCACTAGAACCACCAACCTTCCACAAGCCAACTAGAACCACCAACCTTCCACTAGCCCACTAGAACCACCAACCTTCCACAAGCCCACTAGAACCACCAACCTTCCACTAGCCCACTAGAACCACCAACCTTCCACAAGCCAACTAGAACCACCAACCTTCCACAAGCCCACTAGAACCACCAACCTTCCACAAGCCAACTAGAACCACCAACCTTCCACAAGCCCACTAGAACTGCCAACCTTCCACAAGCCCACTAGAACCACCAACCTTACACAAGCCCACTAGAACCACCAACCTTCCACAAGCCAAGTAGAACCACCAACCTTCCACAAGCCCACTAGAACCACCAACCTTCCACAAGCCCACTAGAACCACCAACCTTCCACTAGCCCACTAGAACCACCAACCTTCCACAAGCCCACTAGGACCACCAACCTTCCACTAGCCCACTAGAACCACCAACCTTCCACAAGCCCACTAGAACCACCAACCTTCCACAAGCCAAGTAGAACCACCAACCTTCCACAAGCCAAGTAGAACCACCAACCTTCCACTAGCCCACTAGAACCACCAACCTTCCACAAGCCAACTAGAACCACCAACCTTCCACAAGCCAAGTAGAACCACCAACCTTCCACTAGCCCACTAGAACCACCAACCTTCCACAAGCCCACTAGAACCACCAACCTTCCACAAGCCAACTAGAACCACCAACCTTCCACTAGCCCACTAGAACCACCAACCTTCCACAAGCCAAGTAGAACCACCAACCTTCCACTAGCCCACTAGAACCACCAACCTTCCACAAGCCAAGTAGAACCACCAACCTTCCACTAGCCCACTAGAACCACCAACCTTCCACTAGCCCACTAGAACCACCAACCTTCCACAAGCCAAGTAGAACCACCAACCTTCCACTAGCCCACTAGAACCACCAACCTTCCACAAGCCCACTAGAACCACCAACCTTCCACAAGCCAAGTAGAACCACCAACCTTCCACAAGCCAAGTAGAACCACCAACCTTCCACTAGCCCACTAGAACCACCAACCTTCCACAAGCCAAGTAGAACCACCAACCTTCCACTAGCACCACCAACCTTCCACTAGCCCACTAGAACCACCAACCTTCCACAAGCCAACTAGAACCACCAACCTTCCACAAGCCAAGTAGAACCACCAACCTTCCACAAGCCAACTAGAACCACCAACCTTCCACAAGCCAACTAGAACCACCAACCTTCCACAAGCCAACTAGAACCACCAACCTTCCACAAGCCAACTAGAACCACCAACCTTCCACCAGCCAACTAGAACCACCAACCTTCCACAAGCCAACTAGAACCACCAACCTTCCACAAGCCAACTAGAACCACCAACCTTCCACAAGCCCACTAGAACCACCAACCTTACACAAGCCCACTAGAACCACCAACCTTCCACAAGCCAAGTAGAACCACCAACCTTCCACAAGCCCACTAGAACCACCAACCTTCCACAAGCCCACTAGAACCACCAACCTTCCACTAGCCCACTAGAACCACCAACCTTCCACAAGCCCACTAGGACCACCAACCTTCCACTAGCCCACTAGAACCACCAACCTTCCACAAGCCCACTAGAACCACCAACCTTCCACAAGCCAAGTAGAACCACCAACCTTCCACAAGCCAAGTAGAACCACCAACCTTCCACTAGCCCACTAGAACCACCAACCTTCCACAAGCCAACTAGAACCACCAACCTTCCACAAGCCAAGTAGAACCACCAACCTTCCACTAGCCCACTAGAACCACCAACCTTCCACAAGCCCACTAGAACCACCAACCTTCCACAAGCCAACTAGAACCACCAACCTTCCACTAGCCCACTAGAACCACCAACCTTCCACAAGCCAAGTAGAACCACCAACCTTCCACTAGCCCACTAGAACCACCAACCTTCCACAAGCCAAGTAGAACCACCAACCTTCCACTAGCCCACTAGAACCACCAACCTTCCACTAGCCCACTAGAACCACCAACCTTCCACAAGCCAAGTAGAACCACCAACCTTCCACTAGCCCACTAGAACCACCAACCTTCCACAAGCCCACTAGAACCACCAACCTTCCACAAGCCAAGTAGAACCACCAACCTTCCACAAGCCAAGTAGAACCACCAACCTTCCACTAGCCCACTAGAACCACCAACCTTCCACAAGCCAAGTAGAACCACCAACCTTCCACTAGCCCACTAGAACCACCAACCTTCCACTAGCCCACTAGAACCACCAACCTTCCACAAGCCAACTAGAACCACCAACCTTCCACAAGCCAAGTAGAACCACCAACCTTCCACAAGCCAACTAGAACCACCAACCTTCCACAAGCCAACTAGAACCACCAACCTTCCACAAGCCAACTAGAACCACCAACCTTCCACAAGCCAACTAGAACCACCAACCTTCCACAAGCCCACTAGAACCACCAACCTTACACAAGCCCACTAGAACCACCAACCTTCCACAAGCCCACTAGAACCACCAACCTTCCACAAGCCCACTAGAACCACCAACCTTCCACAAGCCAAGTAGAACCACCAACCTTCCACCAGCCCACTAGAACTGCCAACCTTCCACCAGCCCACTAGAACCACCAACCTTCCACAAGCCAACTAGAACCACCAACCTTCCACAAGCCAACTAGAACCACCAACCTTCCACTAGCCCACTAGAACCACCAACCTTCCACAAGCCAACTAGATAACTTCATCACATGAAACAATTTGACACCGTAACTACTTGGCCACTAACTGTATTTGTATTTTATAGGTTTTTATATACAGAACAGATCAACATCATGCCCGACAATGTAATGGCTCTCATGTACACAGCCAAGAAGTATGCCATCCAGACGTTAGTCAACAAATGTCGTGATTATCTAGAAACGGGAATCAACTTGTGACTATGTTTGCACTATTCTGGAACAGGCTCAAGTGTTTGACGAACATAAACTGCGGGATCACTGTTTCACAACAGTCTTCGCAAACAGCAATGAGGTATTGAAGGGGCCATTGAAGGATTACCAGAATCTGTGTTGCCAGTGTTTGAAGCAGCTGCTGGAGTCAGACAAACTGAGAGCAAATGAAGAAACTATATTTTCAGCCTGTCTGAACTGGGCAGAAAAACAATGTAGGGTTAAGCAAGAGGACGTTAACAATTCAAATCTGAGAGCGGAGCTCGGCGACGTTCTCTTTCTTATACGATTTCCTAATATGAAGCCAAGGGCTTTCACAGAGTTAGTTTCAAACAGAAATCTGTTGACGGCCGAAGAAAAACTGGCAGTTTATCAACAATTCAACAGATCGCCAAGGGATGGTGATATAACAGATGGATTCAGGTTTCTTTCTCGACCCCGCAACTCCACTGAACTTTTCCGGGTAACTCGATTCCAAGAAATCCTTGGTGGAACTTTTGATTTCTGGGATAATGACAATTTATGCGATGCCATCTCATTCACAAGCTCGCGGGACATGAATCTGTTTGGGGTGACAATATTCCGTCCTTTCCCAGATGGACTCATTCGTGGATGCATAAATCTTTACGATGAAAGTAACTGGTGCATGAAGCAACAAGACCAACTTGAAATTGTGTATGCAGAAAATAATAGAACTATGGATATTAAATTCAAAGGCAGTGTAAAAATTCAGCAGAATAGATGGTACACTGTTACACAAGAGCTGTCCGGCTCAAAGTCTTACTTCGGTATGAAGGGGCAAAGGCAGGTTCTGGGGAAAGGTGTGCAAATCTCGTTCAGGAACAGCCCTATGGACAAAAACAATACAAACGTGGATTCTGGGCAAATAACGGGTCTACTGTATTCATAGGAAGTCCCATCTCAAAAGTGACAACTAGTACCATGCGCTTTTAAAGTACAGTTCCAGAAATAGTTCATGTCATAATATTTAAAAAATTGAAACGCATGACTGTGCAGTCATTTTTTAATATCGCAACACAAACATATCTTTCATGCCAGTAAATATGATCCGTTGTTATTGCAAGATCAGCATTTAACAATATTTCCAAGAATTACCATATAATTTTATCCGGTTATTTTCGTTTATTGCAATTTCACGTCTGTGTCTGTTTTAAAGGGATATGTTACACTTTCTTCAAAACATGTTTGCAAACACATACAAATGAAATGTCACCGACTTAGTTTTTTTAATACATGGACAAATGCATATGGTGGTTTCGTGCAGTTTGTGACAATAATAAATAAGGTGTAAGAATGTCAAATTATATAATAAATCATATGCTGCTTGAGTTTATTGCAAAGTTTTATATATTCTTAATCAAATTAAAAATAATTTATTTGCAATTGTTGAGTAAATAAGTTGTTGATGTCTTACTTCTAAACCTAGCCTGGGAAGATGAGTCGATATATCTTGCCTGGTCAGTCAAATAAATATATCTTAACACCGAGATTTAGCCTGGGAAGATGAGTCGATATATCTTGCCTGGTCAGTCAAATAAATATATCTTAACACCGAGATTTAGCCTGGGAAGATGAGTCGATATATCTTGCCTGGTCAGTCAAATAAATATATCTTAACACCGAGATTTAGCCTGGGAACAGGCGTCGATATATCTTGCCTGGTCAGTCAAATAAATATATCTTAACACCGAGATTTAGCCTGGGAACAGGCGTCGATATATCTTGCCTGGTCAGTCAAATAAATATATCTTAACACCGAGATTTAGCCTGGGAACAGGCGTCGATATATCTTGCCTGGTCAGTCAAATAAATATATCTTAACACCGAGATTTAGCCTGGGAACAGGCGTCGATATATCTTGCCTGGTCAGTCAAATAAATATATCTTAACACCGAGATTTAGCCTGGGAACAGGCGTCGATATATCTTGCCTGGTCAGTCAAATAAATATATCTTAACACCGAGATTTAGCCTGGGAACAGGCGTCGATATATCTTGCCTGGTCAGTCAAATAAATATATCTTAACACCGAGATTTAGCCTGGGAACAGGCGTCGATATATCTTGCCTGGTCAGTCAAATAAATATATCTTAACACCGAGATTTAGCCTGGGAACAGGCGTCGATATATCTTGCCTGGTCAGTCAAATAAATATATTTTAACACCCGAGATTTAGCCTGGGAACAGGCGTCGATATATCTTGCCTGGTCAGTCAAATAAATATATTTTAACACCAAGATTTAGCCTGGGAACAGGCGTCGATATATCTTGCCTGGTCAGTCAAATAAATATATTTTAACACCAAGATTTAGCCTGGGAACAGGCGTCGATATATCTTGCCTGGTCAGTCAAATAAATATATTTTAACACCGAGATTTAGCCTGGGAACAGGCGTCGATATATCTTGCCTGGTCAGTCAAATAAATATATTTTAACACCAAGATTTAGCCTGGGAACAGGCGTCGATATATCTTGCCTGGTCAGTCAAATAAATATATTTTAACACGGAGACCATTAATTGGGCCGTATCGAGTTTCTGATAATATCAATGTCATTTTGCCAGAAGTTAAAAAAATCGACAGACTGAAGCCCAGGCTATTCTAAACCATATACAAACATTATACTGCAATAGTTTGATGCTCATTAGAAATAGTCGATATTCGTTTAATGATATCTTTTCCTGTCACAAAGTTTTAATTCGATGTCAGGATCACCACGTTCATTTAGATTTATGTGAATAACTTCTTTAATAGACATGTACATAAATTAAGCCCGGTTTAATTAATTAGCAGTATATACTTTATTTGTGGAAGAAGATGCAAACGGACGGACGAGATATAGCTTAGTTTATGCACATTTTGTATAGCTAGATTGTGAAACAGGTTCTTACAACATTCAATGTAGATATTATAATTTATTATATACCGAGTCAAAAAAGAAACGATACCAAACTAAAAATGATGTAAAACGGATAAAACCATAGAAAGGTTTAATATATTATTACGTATCAGTACCGGGTATCTTATTGCAACGTCAGCCAACCATAAACACAGGTAAATAAACACCCGATAATCCTGGAACGCCGAATTTCCGATTTGCACGTGCTCCTCAACAAAGACAACTTCCTACACATGTACAAATCGGAAAACCGGTTTATTGTACTGGTATTGCATTATCATCGAGGAAAAACACCTTACATACCCATTGTTACCTCTAACAAAATGCCTAGGCTAAACAGCAATCAGAGAATGGCATGATTGACGGCGGTTTACGTCAGCGTGACGTCGCAAATCGACTCAGGGTTACGCGGATCACGATAACACGTCTACTTCGACGTTATCGAACACATGGATCGGTGGACGACCGTCCAAGATCTGGTCGACCACGTGTGACGACGCGTGAACAGGACCGTCACATTTACGTGACCGGTTCCTACCTGCTACGCACACAGCTGCCGTTACTCCTGGGATGACCAACAATCGCATCAGTGCATCAGTCAGGAACCGGCTCGGTGAACGTGGCATTCGTGCCTATCGGCCATACGTTGGACCCATCCTGACACGACGTCACCGTGACGTACGGCGTGAATGGACGACGGAACGTGCTCGCTGGACTCGGTTACAGTGGAATTCGGTGATGTTTAGCGATGAATCGCGGTTCTGTTTGCGTCAAGCGGATGGCAGAGAGCGGGTATATCGCAGACGCGGTGAACGTTACGCCGACGCATGTGTACGTCAGGTCGATCTGTTCGGGGGCGGAAGCGTTATGGCGTGGGGCGGTATCACCTTCGGCACTCGCACTGAACTGTTAGTGGTGGACGGGAACCTAAACGCCCAGCGGTACTGTGATGAGATCCTTGCGCCAGTTGTTGTGCCGTTCTTTAACGCCAACAGAAACGTCACACTGTTCCAACAGGACAACGCCAGGTGTCATACTGCTCGGATTTCCACCACATTATTGGAGCAGAACAATATTGAAACTGCTTTGTCACCAGACTTGTCACCCACAGAACATTTGTGGGATACGTTAGACCGCCGCGTCAGACGACGTCAGCCGGTAATGTTAAACCAACTGAGGGATGTTTTGTGTCAGGAGTGGACAAATATTGACCAGCAAGAGATTCAGACACTCTTCCGTTCGATGCGACGGCGGTGCATTGCAGTGAGAGACGCAAATGGTGCCCATACTCGGTATTGACGTCTGTGTGAAAACTCCATTAGACCCCTGTCCGACGAATTACGTCATCACGCAGCAGACAGTTTCGGAGGCTCATTATGCTTTATGTGCTCCTCTTTCAAACATGTTGGACTATCATCTTATGAATTTTCAAAGAATTTTCTTAATAAATGTTGAAATTATAGACACCAGGTATCGTTAGTTGGCGTTAAAGAACGGCACAACAACTGGCACCAGGTATCGTTTCTTTTTTGACTCAGTATATCATACGATGAGGAAGTTACATTTCAATGTCCAAATGCTAACTTGTAATTATATGCTTATATCAGCAACTCTTGTTTAAAATTAATAAAATACATGTACAGGTAAAACAATTTTGTTATAAATCTTGAATAAATGCAGTGCATAATCTGAACGTACAACGTTTTATTTCCCCAGGTAAATGTATAATGTGCAGTTGACCCATGTGACTCAATAAATGACAAGCTGCAGACAAATATACGTACAATGTTATGTTATATTTCGGGTTTTACGCCTGCATCAGCACCATTTCGGGCTATATCGCCGGCGGGCAGTTTACTTAACAACACCTTTCCTGGGCAGGCTCCAGCGGTTAACCAGTACTTGGGTGCACCGTAAGAAACTGCCAACTTTTTCATATAAATGAGACACGGCCTGAGCGAGGCTCGAACCCGTGACCATCAGTGATGATAGGTTACAGTGATATACAAGTCAGCGACCGTAACCACTCGACCACGGAGGCGGACACGTACAATGTACCTCTTCATTATCCACTTCTTACTTGAATGTTATTGTCACAACACTATCCCACAAGAAAATGAAAATTGTTACACGTTGAAGCAACATTGTCAATCACTACAGAAATTTAATAAATAACAGAAGAATGCACAGTATTAATTCCCGAGTTCAACTTCATTTAACATGTAGAAGATGAGTTTATTTAACCTCGGATATGGGCGAGCAAAACGTGCTGAGCACCGTCTATTATTCGATGAGTTGATGTGTTATTCAGGTCTTGTGGGAGGTTGGGCTAGTAGATGTTGTTGTTCTGCGAAGATTATGTACCAAGATGATTGTTTTTCTAAGAATGATTGAATTCTGTGTTTTAAGTTTAATTTATCGTCGCTACCGGTTGCCCATATGAGCGACGCCTCCTGAAGAGATTACTCATTTTTGGAGGATAGTGCAATGATACAGAGAGAGAGACCCATTCGAGAGTCTCCTCTGGTTCTTATACGTGCACTGTGTACAGCACCGAAACGAGACCTCAGTTTAAAGTCCCATCTGAAAGACCGTTAATTTTATTAGGGTCAGACTGGGGATCGAACCGGCGTTCCCTGGATTACCAGTCCAGCTTGTTACCCCTGGACTACAGAGCCGTCTGTAAAATTGAATTGATTGAATTCTAGAAGATGTTATGTAGGCGTTATGATGCAAGTAGGTCAGCCAATCATCGCGAAGTGGTGTGACTGCTCTCTGTCACCCGAATCCACTGTATATCAGGGTCGAATATGGTCAACTATGCATCAATAGGTATAGCTTATACAAAGATGATATACTCGTCAACGAAACATGTAAATATCACAGCGCAAACAAATTATCAACTAGAAATTGTCCTTTCCATGTAAACATTTTGTTGATTGACATAGACTGGCATGGCAATATTTACATTTTATAGTCAGTTTTTTTGCTAAGTTCCTTATATTAAAGGAAATGTCAATCCAAATTTATGCAGTATGCACAAGACATTTATCTGCCAAAAAACCCACAAATTCTGCTAGCCAGTCATGAAAATACATTTTTTACGAAAACAAAATCACCATAAATTAGTTATTATGACTACATAGACATAGACCTTGATCTGTGTTGGCTAAAAGTTGCACTCTGCATATCATCTCGTCATGGCGACAACCGTGACCATCAACACATATGTCAATTTTCAAAATACCACAGGCAGTTTAAGATATATGGCGTGAACCTCAAGCAGCTTAAGAGATATGGAATGGACCTCAAGCAGTTTAAGAGATATGGAGTGGACCTCAAGTAGTTTAAGAGATATGGAGTGGACCTCAGGCAGTTTAAGAGATATGGAGTGGACCTCAAGCAGTTTAAGAGATATGGAGTGAACACAAAATATTCTGCATATGACAGTTGATCACTGTGAGCTTGTCCTTTAACCAATGTGGTTCTCTGCACACACATCGTCTCGATATGGTTTAACAATTAAATGTTCAGTTCTTAATGTCATAGCTCAATGACACGTAGAAACAGAACATTCAACTGTTACAAATATAATTTTACAAATTACAAAACAAGTTGTCCATTTGATTTATCAACATTTCTGTAACATATCCTTTACCCTGTACATGTTCCCCTAGTGTTGGAATAGACTAGATTTTTTAGCAATAATAATCACATTGGATATTTAGAGAATAGTCATTTTACGGTTCATCGGGTTATGAGTGGCAATCACATGGACTAAATCAGAATCGCTACATTGCAATATGTACACGGAATGTCTTTAAAGAGATATGAAGCAGACACAAAGCTCACATGGACCAACAAACCAACATAGTGATTGCAATATACACATCGCTTGAGTAGGCAGTACATGGATACCAAGAACCACACCATCAATAATAACATAACCAAAGGTAAGCCGATTTACTGTATTACTTCTGATAAATTAATACATTCATTTCAAATAAATTAACAGTAATAAAAGTGAAAATCCACGATACACTCGAACAATAAATGCAATAACCACATACAGTTATACGTTCTGACCGGTCTAGTTTGTATTGTGACCAGCGCTCTAAAATTGAGAAAAGTAACAGAATTTGGAATAATAAATTTAAATCTATAACAGTTTTAAGGTTTTATAATAATCATTTTCATGGATGAGGATGCAAGCATATGTGCAGTCCATCGAGTGGGAGGAAACAGGTGTACCGGATAAAACCCACTACAGGGAAAGCCTGACCGATCCAAATGCAGACCGAAGGAAAGTGTGAGTTGGATATGATGGCTGAACCTGTTGCTAAGGAAAGTGTGAGTTGGATATGATGACTGAACCTGTTGCTAAGGAAAGTGTGAGTTGGATATGATGGCTGAACCTGTTGCTAAGGAAAGTGTGAGTTGGATATGATGGCTGTTGCTAAGGGTACATTTAACATGATATAAAGAAGCTAGAAGGCAGACATTTAATTAGACGTAACTATATGACAATATTGGCTGTACAGAATAATGTTGTAGTTATGTCAGAGTAAACTTGTTGAAGTAACGCGAATAATACTGAAACAAAGTGATAACAAACATTGTTTGTAAAACACGGTAAACATGTTTGTGAAGGTGTTTGTAAAACACAGTATACATGTTTGTGAAGGTGTTCGTAAAACACAGTAAACATTGTTTGTGAAGGTGTTTGTAAAACACAGTATACATGTGTGTGAAGGTGTTTGTAAAACACAGTAAACATTGTTTATGAAGGTGTTTGTAAAACACAGTATACATGTTTGTGAAGGTGTTTGTAAAACACAGTATACATGTTTGTGAAGGTGTTTGTAAAACATGGTAAACATTGTTTGTGAAGGTGTTTGTAAAACACAGTATACATGTTTGTGAAGGTGTTTGTAAAACACAGTATACATGTTTGTGAAGGTGTTTGTAAAACACAGTATACATGTTGGTGAAGGTGTTTGTAAAACACGGTAAACATTGTTTGTGAAGGTGATTGTAAAACACAGTATACATGTTTGTGAAGGTGTTTGTAAAACACAGTATACATGTTTGTGAAGGTGTTTGTAAAACACAGTATACATGTTTGTGAAGGTGTTTGTAAAACACGGTAAACATTGTTTGTGAAGGTGTTTGTAAAACACAGTATACATGTTTGTGAAGGTGTTTGTAAAACACAGTATACATGTTTGTGAATGTGTTTGTAAAACACAGTATACATGTTTGTGAAGGTGTTTGTAAAACACAGTATACATGTTTGTGAAGGTGTTTGTAAAACACAGTATACATGTTTGTGAAGGTGTTTGTAAAACACAGTATACATGTTTATGAAGGTGTTTGTAAAACACAGTATACATGTTTATGAAGGTGTTTGTAAAACACAGTATACATGTTTGTGAAGGTGTTTGTAAAACACAGTATACATGTTTATGAAGGTGTTTGTAAAACACAGTATACATGTTTGTGAAGGTGTTTGTAAAACACAGTATACATGTTTATGAAGGTGTTTGTAAAACACAGTATACATGTTTATGAAGGTGTTTGTAAAACACAGTATACATGTTTATGAAGGTGTTTGTAAAACACAGTATACATGTTTATGAAGGTGTTTGTAAAACACAGTATACATGTTTATGAAGGTGTTTGTAAAACACAGTATACATGTTTATGAAGGTGTTTGTAAAACACAGTATACATGTTTATGAAGGTGTTTGTAAAACACAGTATACATGTTTATGAAGGTGTTTGTAAAACACAGTATACATGTTTATGAAGGTGTTTCAAACAAGGCCAATCACATTAACAGATATGGAGAAGACACAAAATACTGCATTGTAACCCCGACAGCTAACTAACTGTGACATCATTGAAAGTACAGACCAGAGTCGTGCGTGAATCATGTCTACATAATATGGTGAATATTTATATGAAGTGACTTCAAAACATGAGCAGACAAAATATTGCATACAATTCTAACCATTAACGGCTAAGTGTGACCTTGAACTTGCAGTTATGGGTCCGACATAGTTTGGGAAAAGTATTTGAAAGAAAGTCCACAATGGTTTTCAAGGTATGGAGTCAATTGGTGGATTGACTGATGTTCTAAATGAAAGAGAAACAAACTCCATACTTCTGGATAGACACAGAATTTCACATGAATTAATATCACAAGTTTGTATTTACATGTACAATAGTTATCTATGATAAATTTAAGTGCTTTGAATAAACACCGCTGTTACAAACTCTGTTAGTTTGCAGATCTGGGTAACACTGATACATGTTTTCTTTGTATGCGACGGTTTTCTGAATTATTCTACGTAAACACAACTCGAGAACCTTTCTCCTGTTTCACCAGAATACAGTGAATGTGCGTCTCCTCACACACAGGCATATTGAATTTGACACTGTTGTTTTCATGTGTGTCCATCACCGTGGATATATCACATCTGTTGCGTTGAGTTGCCATTGTATGTTGTCTTATCATCATCATCTTTATCCTGCATGTCTGTCATACGCCGCATGTTGCTTCCTCCCCCATGTCTTATAGAGTCCCCACCCCGTCGAGTAGCTCTGAAAATATTTATGTTTTAGATAGAATAGGGCCTGTAGGAACACACCACAATGAACAAATCTATGAAGATGTAAACCAATAGAAATATTGTTCCTATAATCATTATCTCCAATCTATATATGTTGAGAGGGCTGTATACATACACAGTTGTTACATGCACATTGGATTAGGAATATATGTTGAGAGGGCTGTATACATACACAGTTGTTAGAAGCACATTGGATTAGGAATATATGTTGAGAGGGCTGTATACATACACAGTTGTTAGAAGCACATTGGATTAGGAATGTTGGGTTACCATGGCTGTAACATTGAAGGTGTTTGATGAAGAGATTAGTCATTTTAGATTTTTGGAGGATAGTGCAATGATACAGACAGAGACCCATTCCAGAGTCTCATCTGGTTCTTTTACGTGCACGGTGTAAAGCACTGACACGAGACCACGGTTTAAAGTCCCATCTAAAAGACTATTATTTTTATTAGGGTCAGACGGTGGATAAGAACCGGCGATTCCTGGATTACCAGCCCAATGTGTTAACCTATGGAGATAATCTCAATAAACTTTCGATTAAATCCATTTTCATTCTGTATACAATAGATATGTACTGTACATTATGAATGAATAAATATGTTTAAACCAATGTGTTAACAACGGCCTACGTATCCTTCTGTAGAACTTTCATCTCCTTGGCTGTGAAACAATAT
This sequence comes from Archivesica marissinica, assembly GCA_014843695.1. Lineage (NCBI taxonomy): Eukaryota > Metazoa > Mollusca > Bivalvia > Venerida > Vesicomyidae > Archivesica > Archivesica marissinica. Next base: position 37,129,466 of record CM026386.1, on the reverse strand, counting down.
ATATATGATTGACAGATTCCTGGTGTAGCTTTGATGACAACAATTACTTGTAAGCCAGGTCAATTAACACCTGTCACTTATATTGCAATAGCCCAATAGCTATCCCAAATAAACATCTTATTTATAAAGAATTAGCTGACAGATTTAATATTGGAATAGTTTTCTTAACTTGGAGACATTATTATATAATTGCATTATATAATAACCGTGTAAATATCTATTCATTCTTTGATCACACTCTTGGCTCCAAATGGTCCGAAAATTGTTTTTGAGGCTGTGTTTTTTGCCACCAGATAACAGGGTGAAGTTGACATGGAATAATGTTCTTGGTATACCAGTATATTAATTTTGACTGTGGTATACCGTATTGCTCTAATTAAACCGGGGCTTACCGGTATTCCGGTATACCACACAACAAACAGTATATTCTTACCATTCACAATAATATTTGAAACTGCCTTACGTGTTCGGTCTGTCTATTCGTGTGTATGCCTGTGGGCTGGAAGACGACCGACTAGACTGCTGGCGCTGCTCGGAAGCGCTACTTCCTCCTCCAAACAATGAGAAGAAAAAGTTCCATATGATAATAAAGGGAGATAACAACAGCGAGAAAATTGCACCGGATGTTAATGCTGATGAAGATGCCGAGGATGCTTGTCTTGGTGCATCACCATCCTGGAAAGAAAATAAAAAATCAATCAAAGATTTTATTTTCAGTTTTGGTGTAAACAAATCTACCTACCTGAGGTCATATGGAAATTTTCCAGGTTTTATTTGGAGAAAGATCCCAGGGGCTCCCCCGAGCAACATTTCGGACACAAGCGAATACCAAAGTAGATAAAGCAAGCGAATACCAGGGTAAATAAAGCAAGCAAATATCAAGATAAATAAAGCAAGTAAATACCAATGTAACTAAAGCAAGCAAATACAAGGGTAAATAAAGCAAGCAAATACCAAGGTAAATAAAGCAAGCAAATACAAAGGTAAATAAAGCAAGTTAATACCAAGGTATATAAAGCAAGTGAATACCAAGGTAAATAAAGCAAGTTAATACCAAGGTAAATAAAGCAAGCAAATACCAAGGCATATAAAGTAAGTTAATACCAAGGTAAATAAAGCAAGTTAATACCAAGGTATATAAAGCAAGTGAATACCAAGGTAAATAAAGCAAGTTAATACCAAGGTAAATAAAGCAAGTGAATACAAAGGTATATAAAGCAAGTGAATACCAAGGTATATAAAGCAAGTGAATACCAAGGTATATAAAGCAAGTGAATACCAAGGTATATAAAGCAAGTGAATACCAAGGTATATAAAGTAAGTTAATACCAAGGTATATAAAGTAAGTTAATACCAAGGTAAATAAAGCAAGTGAATACAAAGGTAAATAAAGCAAGCAAATACCAAGGTATATAAAGCAAGCTAATACCAAGGCATATAAAGCAAGCAAATAGTAAGGTATATAAAGCAATGTTATCAATTTACTGCAAAGAAGTTTGGACAATATAAATTTGTCTATAACTTATTACTTATTTATAATTACATTGCTTAAAGTTTCACAATACACATGTATTAAATAAATTGATGCTTTTAAAATAATAAACATCCTCTGTATGAAGTAAGTGAGAGCTATTACATTCGGCAATATTAATCAAAATACAGAGAAATCGGGTAAATCCTACAAACAAATCCACCAATACAGTGACAAATCCACCAATACAGTGACAAATCCACAAGTACAGTAACAAATCCACCAATACAGTGACAAATCCACAAATACAGTGACAAATCCACCAATACAGTGACAAATCCACAAGTACAGTAACAAATCCACAAATACAGTAACAAATCCAAATCCACAAGTACAGTAACAAATCCACAAATACAGTAACAAATCCACCAATACAGTGACAAATCCACAAGTACAGTAACAAATCCACCAATACAGTGACACATCCATCAATACAGTGACAAATCCACAAGTACAGTAACAAATCCACCAATACAGTGACAAATCCACAAATACAGTAACAAATCCACCAATACAGTGACAAATCCACAAGTACAGTAACAAATCCACCAATACAGTGACACATCCACCAATACAGTGACAAATCCACAAGTACAGTAACAAATCCACAAATACAGTGACAAATCCACAAATACAGTAACAAATCCACCAATACAGTGACAAATCCACCAATACAGTGACAAATCCACAAGTACAGTAACAAATCCACCAATACAGTGACAAATCCACCAATACAGTGACAAATCCACAAGTACAGTAACAAATCCACCAATACAGTGACAAATCCACAAATACAGTAACAAATCCACCAATACAGTGACAAATCCACCAATACAGTGACAAATCCACCAATACAGTAACAAATCCACAAATACAGTAACAAATCCACCAATACAGTAACAAATCCACAAATACAGTAACAAATCCACAAATACAGTAACAAATCCACCAATACAGTGACAAATCCACCAATACAGTGACAAATCCACCAATACAGTGACAAATCCACCAATACAGTAACAAATCCACCAATACATTAACAAATCCACAAATACAGTGACAAATCCACAAATACAGAGACAAATCCACCAATACAGTGACACATCCACAAATACAGTAACAAATCCACCAATACAGTAACAAATCCACAAATACAGTAACAAATCCACCAATACAGTAACAAATCCACCAATACAGTAACAAATCCACAAATACAGTAACAAATCCACCAATACAGTGACAAATCCACAAATACAGTAACAAATCCACCAATACAGTGACAAATCCACCAATACAGTAACAAATCCACCAATACAGTGACAAATCCACAAATACAGTAACAAATCCACCAATACAGTAACAAATCCACAAATACAGTAACAAATCCACCAATACAGTAACAAATCCACCAATACAGTAACAAATCCACCAATACAGTAACAAATCCACCAATACAGTGACAAATCCACCAATACAGTAACAAATCCACCAATACAGTGACAAATCCACCAATACAGTAACAAATCCACCAATACAGTAACAAATCCACCAATACAGTAACAAATCCACCAATACAGTAACAAATCCACCAATACAGTGACAAATCCACAAATACAGTAACAAATCCACCAATACAGTGAAAAATCCACAAATACAGTAACAAATCCACCAATACAGTGACAAATCCACCAATACAGTGACAAATCCACCAATACAGTGACAAATCCACAAGTACAGTAACAAATCCACCAATACAGTGACAAATCCACCAATACAGTGACAAATCCACCAATACAGTGACAAATCCACAAATACAGTGACAAATCAACAGTGACAATCCACCAATACAGTGACAAATCCACCAATACAGTGACAAATCCACACAATACAGTGACAAATCCAACAATACAGTGACAAATCCAACAATACAGTGACAAATCCACAAATACAGTGACAAATTAACAGTGACAAATCCACCAATACAGTAACAAATCCACCAATACAGTGACAAATCCACCAATACAGTGACAAATCCACCAATACAGTGACAAATCCACCAATACAGTAACACATCCACCAATACAGTAACAAATCTACTAATACAGTGACAAATCTACCAATACAGTGACAAATCCACCAATACAGTGACATATCCACCAATACAGTGACAAATCCACAAGTACAGTAACAAATCCACAAATACAGTGACAAATCCACCAATACAGTGACAAATCCACCAATACAGTGACAAATCCACCAATACAGTAACAAATCCACCAATACAGTAACAAATCCACTAATACAGTGACAAATCCACCAATACAGTGACAAATCCACCAATACAGTGACAAATCCACAAGTACAGTAACAAATCCACAAATACAGTAACAAATCCAAATCCACAAGTACAGTAACAAATCCACAAATACAGTAACAAATCCACCAATACAGTGACAAATCCACCAATACAGTAACAAATCCACCAATACAGTGACAAATCCACAAATACAGTGACAAATCCACCAATACAGTGACAAATCCACCAATACAGTGACAAATCCACCAATACAGTGACAAATCCACAAATACAGTAACAAATCCACCAATACAGTGACAAATCCACAAATACAGTAACAAATCCACCAATACAGTGACAAATCCACAAATACAGTGACAAATCCACCAATACAGTGACAAATCCACCAATACAGTGACAAATCCACAAGTACAGTAACAAATCCACCAATACAGTAACAAATCCACTAATACAGTGACAAATCCACCAATACAGTGACAAATCCACCAATACAGTGACAAATCCACCAATACAGTGACAAATCCACAAGTACAGTAACAAATCCACAAATACAGTGACAAATCCACCAATACAGTGACAAATCCACCAATACAGTGACAAATCCACAAATACAGTGACAAATCCACAAGTACAGTAACAAATCCACCAATACAGTGACACATCCACCAATACAGTGACAAATCCACAAGTACAGTAACAAATCCACCAATACAGTGACAAATCCACAAATACAGTAACAAATCCACCAATACAGTGACAAATCCACCAATACAGTGACAAATCCACAAGTACAGTAACAAATCCACCAATACAGTGACAAATCCACCAATACAGTGACAAATCCACAAGTACAGTAACAAATCCACCAATACAGTGACAAATCCACAAATACAGTAACAAATCCACCAATACAGTGACAAATCCACCAATACAGTGACAAATCCACCAATACAGTAACAAATCCACAAATACAGTAACAAATCCACCAATACAGTAACAAATCCACAAATACAGTAACAAATCCACAAATACAGTAACAAATCCACCAATACAGTAACAAATCCACAAATACAGTAACAAATCCACCAATACAGTGACAAATCCACCAATACAGTAACAAATCCACCAATACAGTGACAAATCCACAAATACAGTGACAAATCCACCAATACAGTGACAAATCCACCAATACAGTGACAAATCCACCAATACAGTGACAAATCCACAAATACAGTAACAAATCCACCAATACAGTGACAAATCCACAAATACAGTAACAAATCCACCAATACAGTGACAAATCCACAAATACAGTGACAAATCCACCAATACAGTGACAAATCCACAAGTACAGTAACAAATCCACAAATACAGTAACAAATCCAAATCCACAATACAGTAACAAATCCACAAATACAGTAACAAATCCACCAATACAGTGACAAATCCACAAGTACAGTAACAAATCCACCAATACAGTGACAAATCCACCAATACAGTGACAAATCCACAAGTACAGTAACAAATCCACCAATACAGTGACAAATCCACAAATACAGTAACAAATCCACCAATACAGTGACAAATCCACCAATACAGTAACAAATCCACCAATACAGTGACAAATCCACAAATACAGTGACAAATCCACCAATACAGTGACAAATCCACCAATACAGTGACAAATCCACCAATACAGTGACAAATCCACAAGTACAGTAACAAATCCACCAATACAGTGACAAATCCACAAATACAGTAACAAATCCACCAATACAGTGACAAATCCACCAATACAGTGACAAATCCACAAATACAGTAACAAATCCACCAATACAGTGACAAATCCACCAATACAGTGACAAATCCACAAATACAGTAACAAATCCACCAATACAGTGACAAATCCACCAATACAGTGACAAATCCACAAATACAGTAACAAATCCACCAATACAGTGACAAATCCACCAATACAGTGACAAATCCACCAATACAGTGACAAATCCACCAATACAGTGACAAATCCACCAATACAGTGACAAATCCACAAATACAGTAACAAATCCACCAATACAGTGACAAATCCACCAATACAGTGACAAATCCACCAATACAGTGACAAATCCACCAATACAGTGACAAATCCACCAATACAGTAACAAATCCACCAATACAGTAACAAATCCACAAATACAGTGACAAATCCACAAATACAGTGACAAATCCACCAATACAGTGACAAATCCACAAATACAGTAACAAATCCACCAATACAGTAACAAATCCACAAATACAGTAACAAATCCACCAATACAGTAACAAATCCACCAATACAGTAACAAATCCACCAATACAGTAACAAATCCACCAATACAGTGACAAATCCACAAATACAGTAACAAATCCACCAATACAGTGACAAATCCACCAATACAGTAACAAATCCACCAATACAGTGACAAATCCACAAATACAGTAACAAATCCACCAATACAGTGACAAATCCACCAATACAGTAACAAATCCACCAATACAGTGACAAATCCACCAATACAGTAACAAATCCACCAATACAGTAACAAATCCACCAATACAGTGACAAATCCACCAATACAGTGACAAATCCACCAATACAGTGACAAATCCACCATCAGTACAAATCCACAATACAGTAACAAATCCACCAATACAGTGACAAATCCACAATACAGTGACAAATCCACCAATACAGTGACAAATCCACCATACAGTAACAATCCACCAATACAGTACAAATCCACAATACAGTGACAAATCCACCAATACAGTGACAAATCCACCAATACAGTGACAAATCCACAAGTACAGTAACAATCCACAAATACAGTAACAAATCCACACAATACAGTGACAAATCCACAAATACAGTAACAAATCCACCAATACAGTGACAAATCCACAAATACAGTAACAAATCCACCAATACAGTGACAAATCCACAAATACAGTGACAAATCCACCAATACAGTGACAAATCCACAAATACAGTAACAAATCCACAAATACAGTAACAAATCCAAATCCACAATACAGTAACAAATCCACCAATACAGTGACAAATCCACAAGTACAGTAACAAATCCACCAATACAGTAACAAATCTACTAATACAGTGACAAATCCACCAATACAGTGACAAATCCACCAATACAGTGACAAATCCACCAATACAGTGACAAATCCACAAGTACAGTAACAAATCCACAAATACAGTGACAAATCCACCAATACAGTGACAAATCCACCAATACAGTGACAAATCCACCAATACAGTGACAAATCCACAAATACAGTAACAAATCCACCAATACAGTGACAAATCCACCAATACAGTGACAAATCCACAAGTACAGTAACAAATCCACCAATACAGTGACAAATCCACAAATACAGTAACAAATCCACCAATACAGTGACAAATCCACCAATACAGTGACAAATCCACAAGTACAGTAACAAATCCACCAATACAGTGACAAATCCACCAATACAGTGACAAATCCACAAATACAGTAACAAATCCACCAATACAGTGACAAATCCACAAATACAGTAACAAATCCACCAATACAGTGACAAATCCACCAATACAGTGACAAATCCACAAATACAGTAACAAATCCACCAATACAGTGACAAATCCACCAATACAGTGACAAATCCACAATACAGTACAAATCCACCAATACAGTGACAAATCCACAATACAGTAACAAATCCACCATACAGTGACAAATCCACCAATACAGTAACAAATCCACCAATACAGTAACAATCCACCAATACAGTACAAATCCACAATACAGTAACAAATCCACCAATACAGTGACAAATCCACAAATACAGTAACAAATCCACCAATACAGTGACAAATCCACAAATACAGTAACAAATCCACCAATACAGTGACAAATCCACCAATACAGTAACAAATCCACCAATACAGTGACAAATCCACAAATACAGTGACAAATCCACCAATACAGTGACAAATCCACCAATACAGTGACAAATCCACCAATACAGTGACAAATCCACAAATACAGTAACAAATCCACCAATACAGTGACAAATCCACAAATACAGTAACAAATCCACCAATACAGTGACAAATCCACAAATACAGTGACAAATCCACCAATACAGTGACAAATCCACAAGTACAGTAACAAATCCACCAATACAGTAACAAATCCAAATCCACAAATACAGTAACAAATCCACAAATACAGTAACAAATCCACCAATACAGTGACAAAT
>CM026386.1:37095798-37120316 GCA_014843695.1 Archivesica marissinica | reverse complement strand
GGTGTGTAATGTATGAACAATACCTCTATAATGATGGTGTGTAATGTATGAACAATACCTCTATAATGATGGTGTGTAATGTATGAACAATACCTCTATAATGATGGTGTGTAATGTATGAACAATACCTCTATAATGATGGTGTGTAATGTATGAACAATACCTCTATAATGATAGTGTGTAATGTATGAACAATACCTCTATAATGATGGTGTGTAATGTATGAACAATACCTCTATAGTGCAGGTGTGTAATGTATGAACAATACCTCTATAATGATGGTGTATGAACAATACCTCTATAGTGCTGGTGTGTAATGTATGAACAATACCTCTATAATGATGGTGTGTAATGTATGAACAATACCTATATAATGATATTGTGTAATGTATGAACAATACCTCTATAATGATGGTGTGTAATGTATGAACAATACCTCTATAGTGCAGGTGTGTAATGTATGAACAATACCTCTATAATGATGGTGTATGAACAATACCTCTATAGTGCTGGTGTGTAATGTATGAACAATACCTCTATAATGATGGTGTGTAATGTATGAACAATACCTCTATAATGATGGTGTGTAATGTATGAACAATACCTCTATAATGATGGTGTGTAATGTATGAACAATACCTCTATAATGATGGTGTATGAACAATACCTCTATAGTACTGGTGTGTAATGTATGAACAACACCTCTACAATGATGGTGTGTAATGTATGAACAACACCTCTACAATGATGGTGTGTAATGTATGACCAATACCTCTACAATGATGGTGTATGAACAATACCTCTATAGTGATGGTGTGTAATGTATGAACAGCACCTCTATAATGATGGTGTGTAATGTATGAACAATACCTCTACACTGATGGTGCATGAACAACACCTCTATAATGCTGGTGTGTAATGTATGAACAATACATCTATAATGATAGTGTGTAATGTATGAACAATACCTCTAAATGATGGTGCCCAATGGTGTGTATGTATGAACAATACTCTAAATGATGTAGAACAAACCTCATAATGATGGTGTGTAATGTATGAACAATACCTCTATAATGCTGGTGTGTAATGTAAAAATACCTCTACAATGATGGTGCATGAACAACACCTCAATAATGATGGTGTGTAATATATGAACAATACCTCTACAATGATGGTGCATGAACAACACCTCTATAATGCTGGTGTGTAATGTATGACCAATACCTCTATAATGATAGTGTGTAATGTATGAACAATACCTCTATAGTGCTGGTGTGTAATGTATGAACAATACCTCTATAATGATGGTGTATGAACAATACCTCTATAGTGCTGGTGTGCAATGTATGAACAAATACCTCTATAATGATGGTGTGTAATGTATGAACAACACCTCTATAATGATGGTGTGTAATGTATGAACAACACCTCTACAATGATGGTGTGTAATGTATGAACAATACCTCTACAATGATGGTGTGTAATGTATGAACAATACCTCTATAATGATGGTGTGTAATGTATGAACAATACCTCTATAATGATAGTGTGTAATGTATGAACAATACCTCTATAATGATAGTGTGTAATGTATGAACAACACCTCTACAATGATGGTGTGTAATGTATGAACAATACCTCTATAATGATGGTGTGTAATGTATGAACAATACCTCTATAATGATGGTGTATGAACAATACCTCTATAGTGCTGGTGTGTAATGTATGAACAGCACCTCTATAATGATGGTGTGTAATGTATGAACAATACCTCTATAATGATGGTGTGTAATGTATGAACAATACATCTATAATGATGGTGTGTAATGTATGAACAATACCTCTACAATGATGGTGTGTAATGTATGAACAATACCTCTACAATGATGGTGTGTAATGTATGAACAATACCTCTGTAATGATGGTGTGTAATGTATGAACAATACATCTATAATGATAGTGTGTAATGTATGAACAATACCTCTATAATGATGGTGTGTAATGTATGAACAATACCTCTATAATGATGGTGTGTAATGTATGAACAATACCTCTATAATGATGGTGTGTAATGTATGAACAACACCTCTATAATGATGGTGTGTAATGTATGAACAATACCTCTACAATGATGGTGTGTAATGTATGAACAATACCTCTATAATGCTGGTGTGTAATGTATGAACAATACCTCTACAATGATGGTGTGTAATGTATGAACAATACCTCTATAATGATGGTGTGTAATGTATGAACAATACATCTATAATGATAGTGTGTAATGTATGAACAATACCTCTATAATGATGGTGTGTAATGTATGAACAATACCTCTATAATGATGGTGTGTAATGTATGAACAATACCTCTATAATGATGGTGTGTAATGTATGAACAATACCTCTATAGTGCTGGTGTGTAATGTATGAACAATACCTCTATAATGATGGTGTATGAACAATACCTCTATAGTGCTGGTGTGCAATGTATGAACAAATACCTCTATAATGATGGTGTGTAATGTATGAACAACACCTCTATAATGATAGTGTGTAATGTATGAACAACACCTCTACAATGATGGTGTGTAATGTATGAACAATACCTCTACAATGATGGTGTGTAATGTATGAACAATACCTCTATAATGATGGTGTGTAATGTATGAACAATACCTCTATAATGATGGTGTGTAATGTATGAACAATACCTCTATAATGATGGTGTGTAATGTATGAACAATACCTCTATAATGATGGTGTATGAACAATACCTCTATAATGCTGGTGTGTAATGTATGAACAATACCTCTATAATGATGGTGTGTAATGTATGAACAATACCTCTATAATGATGGTGTGTAATGTATGAACAATACCTCTATAATGATGGTGTGTAATGTATGAACAATACCCTATAATGATGGTGTGTAATGTATGAACAATACCTCTATAATGATGGTGTGTAATGTATGAACAATACCTCTATAATGATGGTGTGTAATGTATGAACAATACCTCTATAATGATGGTGTGTAATGTATGAACAATACCTCTATAATGATGGTGTGTAATGTATGAACAATACCTCTATAATGATGGTGTGTAATGTATGAACAATACCTCTACAATGATGGTGTGTAATGTATGAACAATACCTCTATAATGATGGTGTGTAATGTATGAACAATACCTCTATAATGATGGTGTGTAATGTATGAACAATACCTCTATAATGATGGTGTGTAATGTATGAACAATACCTCTATAATGATGGTGTGTAATGTATGAACAATACCTCTATAATGATGGTGTGTAATGTATGAACAATACCTCTACAATGATGGTGTGTAATGTATGAACAATACCTCTATAATGATGGTGTGTAATGTATGAACAATACCTCTATAATGATGGTGTGTAATGTATGAACAATACCTCTATAATGATGGTGTGTAATGTATGAACAATACCTCTATAATGCTGGTGTGTAATGTATGAACAATACCTCTATAATGATGGTGTATGAACAATACCTCTATAGTGCTGGTGTGTAATGTATGAACAATACCTCTATAATGATGGTGGTAATGTATGAACAATACTTATAATGTGGATGTATGAACAATACCTCTATAATGATGGTGTGTAATGTATGAACAATACCTCTATAATGATGGTGTATGAACAATACCTCTATAGTACTGGTGTGTAATGTATGAACAACTCCTCTACAATGATGGTGTGTAATGTATGAACAACACCTCTACAATGATGGTGTGTAATGTATGACCAATACCTCTACAATGATGGTGTATGAACAATACCTCTATAGTGATGGTGTATAATGTATGAACAGCACCTCTATAATGATGGTGTGTAATGTATGAACAATACCTCTACACTGATGGTGCATGAACAACACCTCTATAATGCTGGTGTGTAATGTATGAACAATACATCTATAATGATAGTGTGTAATGTATGAACAATACCTCTACACTGATGGTGCATGAACAACACCTCTATAATGCTGGTGTGTAATGTATGAACAATACATCTATAATGATGGTGTGTAATGTATGAACAATACCTCTATAGTGATGGTGTGTAATGTATGAACAATACCTCTATAATGCTGGTGTGTAATGTATGAACAATACCTCTACAATGATGGTGCATGAACAACACCTCAATAATGCTGGTGTGTAATATATGAACAATACCTCTACAATGATGGTGCATGAACAACACCTCTATAATGCTGGTGTGTAATGTATGACCAATACCTCTATAATGATAGTGTGTAATGTATGAACAATACCTCTATAGTGCTGGTGTGTAATGTATGAACAATACCTCTATAATGATGGTGTATGAACAATACCTCTATAGTGCTGGTGTGCAATGTATGAACAAATACCTCTATAATGATGGTGTGTAATGTATGAACAACACCTCTATAATGATAAGTGTGTAATGTATGAACAACACCTCTACAATGATGGTGTGTAATGTATGAACAATACCTCTACAATGATGGTGTGTAATGTATGAACAATACCTCTATAATGATAGTGTGTAATGTATGAACAATACCTCTATAATGATAGTGTGTAATGTATGAACAATACCTCTATAATGATAGTGTGTAATGTATGAACAACACCTCTACAATGATGGTGTGTAATGTATGAACAATACCTCTATAATGATGGTGTGTAATGTATGAACAATACCTCTATAATGATGGTGTATGAACAATACCTCTATAGTGCTGGTGTGTAATGTATGAACAACACCTCTATAATGATGGTGTGTAATGTATGAACAATACCTCTATAATGATGGTGTGTAATGTATGAACAATACATCTATAATGATGGTGTGTAATGTATGAACAATACCTCTACAATGATGGTGTGTAATGTATGAACAATACCTCTACAATGATGGTGTGTAATGTATGAACAATACCTCTATAATGATGGTGTGTAATGTATGAACAATACATCTATAATGATAGTGTGTAATGTATGAACAATACCTCTATAATGATGGTGTGTAATGTATGAACAATACCTCTATAATGATGGTGTGTAATGTATGAACAATACCTCTATAATGATGGTGTGTAATGTATAAACAACACCTCTATAATGATGGTGTGTAATGTATGAACAATACCTCTACAATGATGGTGTGTAATGTATGAACAATACCTCTATAATGCTGGTGTGTAATGTATGAACAATACCTCTACAATGATGGTGTGTAATGTATGAACAATACCTCTATAATGATGGTGTGTAATGTATGAACAATACATCTATAATGATATTGTGTAATGTATGAACAATACCTCTATAATGCTGGTGTGTAATGTATGAATAGCAACCCCAGTTCAGCACTGTCTTATCAGTAATCAGTCTGGAATTGGTGTAATTTTCATGACCAATTGTGCAAAAATTGCTATAAAATCATTATTTCTTGACATTTCTCATTTATAAAACTATCATTTAAAAGCTAATTGAATTATCTACAAAACTATATAAATTTCATAAGTTTGTCTATTAAACATGTTATCATCAATTAAATCTAATTGCAGGATTATCGGGAGATTAATTAATTTCTCTGATCGATAAAAATGTCCATGCCGGGAGCGCGGTTTGGCTCCACCCGCCGGCTGGCAAATGATTTGCGAAGCGTAATTCCTCATGAATATTAATGAGGGTGACCTTGATCGACGGCCAATTGAATGACGTACACAGTGATATTTGCATATTTAACATAGCAGCTCCCAACGCGGAGAAAATAAACCCGAAAGTCGAGACTTCGTGGACCATCCAAAAATGAAAATATCACGATTATGCGCATAATTTTAAAAACTATAAGAAATTATCTTTTCGTTGATACCAAAATCATATTTCGGAACCTTAATTTGAGCTTCGCATATAATTTATGAATACACCACTTCGCAGAATTTTAACCACTGGCTGACTCGGCGCCATTTTGCAAATTTTCAGATTTTGCAATCCAACATCACGTTACGCATTCGCTAATAATATTTATCGACAGATAGTAATTTCTTCAAGAGATCTTGTAGATTGAAGGTAAGTGTGTATATTATAATTTATTTATGTTCTTTTTCACAGAAATTATGTTTTAGATGTTAAAATTTGCTTGAAATTGAGGTAATTTTCGAAGATGAAGCTCGTCTTTTTTTCGTCCCAATTTGCGCTATTTTTCCCCCACGAAATACGAAGAAAATACATATTTGCTGGTTGAATACGCTGCTATGGAGTGCAACGAGTGTTAATTGCAACATTATTAGTTTATTTCCACCAGTAATTGCGATTATTAAGGACTAAAAACGTTCAAAATCGCCGTTTCTATTGCGGACGATTCGCACCTCAACGGATTCGTCCTTTCGCAAATTTTAACAGTTAATTTTAATGGCACCCGATCTTAGCGATATTTCAGGCTGTTATTAAGTTTTGTACGCAATATTTAGCTAGATGCAGTGTAATAGTACATAATACTTCACTTTTGGTACGTTTATTAACTGTTGATGGGTTCTTTGAAAGTTTGAAGTTACTTTCAGGCATACCTGTTTCTTGAACTCAGAATAATAAATGTTGGCTTTCTTTATAACCAACAACTAAATACAAGTTACAACTATTTATTTTCAGCAGTGTATGCCAACAGCAAGAATGGACTATCCCGGCCCGTATTGCCAAGCTGCTAATTTGACAACACACGACGTGGAAACCAGAATATTCACGAACGTTCAAACATTGTCAAATGGAATTGTTCTGGAGTTGAAGGCCTATGTTGAAGAAAAGAGTCTAACGTCATATGATCTTGTGCAAATGTTCTCAGCAGTTGATGGGAACTTCACGGGAGCAAATCACACATCTGTTCACTCCAAACTTCTACGCATACAAGAGCAGAAAAAAAAACTTGCTAGCAAAAAGAAAGTGAAAGGAGTAAAAAATCTGAAGGTATTAATGGAACAGCAGTTTGTACCACCAAACTTGAAGACTACTGTTGAATCAGAAAATACGGCAAATGTAGTTCAGCCTGATTTGAACCAGCGTAGTGCGCCAACCGATAATTGTACTCCAAGACAGACAACAACTGAGCCTGAAATTATAAATCCACAGAGTACTCTGAATAGTTTAGGTACTCAAACAGCTACATGTACAAATAGTGATGAAAGTGACACTCAATTTAGAAAACAGACAAACGTCTTATTGTACGAAAATGCAAAAGCAGAAAAGCTAAATCAGCGGCTGCGAAACAAAATACTGGAAAGTGAAGCACAATTACAAATAAATCAAAAACGCATCGGCCACTATGCCATTCGAAATGTAAATAAGCGTGATGAAAAATCAAAACAAAAATTGCACACAACAAGACGAGCATTGCGCGAGGCACAAACATTGACCGACAAACAGGGAAAAAAGCTTAATAAGACATCAGAGAACCTTAGTAAGCAGCGTGTAGAGGTGAATGACATCACAATTGAAAATACACAACTGAAGGACAAAATATGTGAGCTATTTGCAGAAACTGATCGATTAGTTATTGAAAATCACTCTGAAAAATGTAAAAAAATCGCGTTACAAAAAAACAACAGTTACCTGAAAAAAGAAATGATTAAACTCCGCGAACAAAGATTAGTTAATGAGACGGATACTGCTAATGAAGAGTGTGCCTCTGAATCCGAGAACCAGAAATTGAAGCAACTGTTGCTTGCAAACGATGACATGATCAGTGACCTTCAGGAACAGCTGACACAGGCTGGTACAGAGACGAAATTGAAAAATGCCGATGGTTCGTATTCTGAACAAGTTCGACTGTGTGTTATGGAACTATCTGGACTGGAAGTTGCTGTAGAAAAAGTGTCGTTCGTTATTCAAACTGTTTCGAAACATATCTTTCAAGCGACTATTGCAAAAACATGTCTACCAAGTCCAACAACCATTCAAACTATTGTCGACGAAGGACACTTTATAGCAAAAACTTTTATTGCGGAAAAATTAAACAAAGTGAACAATTGGGGTTTGGGACGTGATGGGACGACAAGGAGAAAGGAAAAGATTCTCGACACGTCCGTCACGCTCGACACTGGAGACGTAATTAGCTTAGGGTTTAATCGTGTTGCGAGAGAAACTGCGGAAACAATCAATGACATTACTAAGCGTCACCTAAAAGAACTTGGTAACCTTCACAAAAATGATGAGGATGAATATGTTGCCAATGCTCTGCAGAAGTTGTCATACACCATGAGTGATAGGGCTAGTAATGAAAAAAAAGCCGATGAACTTCTCGATGAATGGAGGAATGAGATGTTGGAGGACCGTGACTGTGATAAAAATGTTGTAGAACACTTCCACTGTATGGCTCACGTGCTGTTGGGCTTCCATAGCTACAGTAAACCCGAAATCAAAGATTTAGAAACAAAAATCATTGATGAATCGGGACCGATTGGGAGGGACACACTTCCATTTTTCCGAACTTGGAGTAAGAAGGAAACATTTCCCGAACGCGCTTGTCGAACAACTGCAGATGCGTTTGGCCCATGCGGTGAACACATCGGGGTGAGAGACAGATGGGAGGCATACTGTAGTGAGAATGGCATAAAATCGCTCATTGGAAATTATCGTGACAATCGGTTCAACGCTCTATTTGAAACCGCGGCGGAAGTCTTTCTACACCAGAAAGACTTTCTGAATGTGTTAAAGACTGTAGACAAACCTAATATGAAATTGAAAGCAGTGCAAGCTGACCTTGAGTCAAAAGAAGTAATGGCACTGCTCCAATGCCTTGGTCTTTTCTATATCAAGGTTACCGGTCCATACTGGAATCTTGTCACCTGCGGGAAGGTCCCATATATGGAGGTGTACCAGCATGTACAAGCCATCCATGCCTTCTTGCTGAAGGTGGAAGAGTCGCCGCAACACATTCTTGTAGCTGAACTCCATTGGTCAAATGACGATCCACTTGAAATAAGAGAAGTCGCCCATCATGCACGCCTTCAGAGGGTGCTGTTTCACCTACAGGAAGATACCCGTGAACTGCTACTCAGGTCCATTCCAAGAATTGCGATCGCAATGCAAAAGGTTGTTCAGAAGCAGCTAGGGGACTTCCTACCTGGTGGGAAGTTCACCGGCCGTCCAAATGACGGGGCTCTTCAACGAACAAAATTTGCACCTATCACCAACTTGGGATGTGAACATCATTTCGGGGATCTAGACAGCAGTCAAAAGCGCAGACCACATGCCTCGTACCACCATCATTCGACTGTGCAGCTACTGAAACGCAATCGGATCCCGTTAATGGGTTGGGTCGATGACATGGATCCAGAAACGAAAAGCCAACTGTTGTTGTCTGCACGGAAAGGAGGGCGTGATCTACGAACAACGCACATTAACAATGAAAAGGATGTGCTAAAAACAATCAGCCAAAATATGAATGAAGAATGTGCAGCGAAAGGCAAAAAACGTAAACGTGCGAAGGGCAGCAAAACGAAGGATGGAAAAACGAAGGACAGCAAGACGGACAAAACAAAGCACAACAAAACAAACAAAACTGTGAAGGAAAAAAACAATAAAAAACGGAAGACCACCAATGAAGATGATGAACCAGTTCCTCTTTCAAACAAGCCATTTACTCTCAATGAATATGTAGCAGTTGCCTATCAAGACAACTGGTATCCCGGATGTATTGAACAAATCATTGATGCAGAAACAGCTATTGTAAAATTCATGGCCCTGTGTCGAAAGCCGGGACATTTTCAATGGCCCAGCCGAGATGACAAACAGACAGTAAAGATCCATTTTGTTTTGAAAAGGGACTTTGTGCCAGACTGTGTAGGCTCGGGCAGACAATACTATGTGGGGGATTACAGTACAATAGACACTATGTATCAAGATTTCCATTCGGCATACTTCTAGAAGACAAATAAATGTGGTATGCAGCTTTGGTGTCGGCACAGCTGTTCAGGCCAGTTATCTAGCAATATATTTTCATACTTCTGGTACTGATTATGTTTATGTTTTTGGCTGCAGCTTAAAACTAACATAACCAGTGGAATCAGCAGGAAAAATCCTATAAGATAGCCAAGTTTCAATTGGATATCTTAATAAATAAAAAAGATATAAGCATTTGAAGTCAATTTTACTCCGACTCGGTGCCACGAATCGCGCTATATATTCTATCATTTTGTATGCCAAGTTTTTCCAGAAAATCGCTCCAACCACCGTACTTCAAATGTTCATAACTTTTTCATTTATTAAGATATTTTAAAATATTAAAGTGCTATGTGAACAGTTTGCATAGCTCCTTCAGATGGTGTTTGTTGCTTGATAATTGAAGGTGTCTGAAAAAATGACCGGGGTTGCTAAATATTACATAGGCGTGTATGGATAATATAATACCGTCATCTTGCATATTGCATAGGCGTGTATGGATAATACAATACCGTCATCTTGCATATTGCATAGGCGTGTATGGATAATACAATACCGTCATCTTGCATATTGCATAGGCGTGTATGGATAATACAATACCATCATCTTGCATATTGCATAGGCGTGTATGGATAATACAATACCGTCATCTTGCATATTGCATAGGCGTGTATGGATAATACAATACCGTCATCTTGCATATTGCATAGGCATGTATGGATAATACAATACCGTCATCTTGATCTTGCATATTGCATAGGCGTGTATGGATAATACAATACCGTCATCTTGATCTTGCATATTGCATAGGCGTGTATGGATAATACAATACCGTCATCTTGATCTTGCATATTGCATAGGCGTGTATGGATAATACAATACCGTCATCTTGATCTTGCATATTGCATAGGCGTGTATGGATAATACAATACCGTCATCTTGCATATTGCATAGGCGTGTATGGATAATACAATACCGTCATCTTGCATATTGCATAGGCGTGTATGGATAATACAATACTGTCATCTTGCATATTGCATAGGCGTGTATGGATAATACAATACCGTCATCTTGCATATTGCATAGGCGTGTATGGATAATACAATACCGTCATCTTGATCTTGCATATTGCATAGGCGTGTATGGATAATACAATACCGTCATCTTGCATATTGCATAGGCGTGTATGGATAATACAATACCGTCATCTTGATCTTGCATATTGCATAGGCGTGTATGGATAATACAATACCGTCATCTTGATCTTGCATATTGCATAGGCATGTATGGATAATACAATACCGTCATCTTGATCTTGCATATTGCATAGGCGTGTATGGATAATACAATACCGTCATCATCTTGCATATTGCATAGGCGTGTATGGATAATACAATACCGTCATCTTGATCTTGCATATTGCATAGGCGTGTATGGATAATACAATACCGTCATCTTGCATATTGCATAGGCGTGTATGGATAATACAATACCGTCATCTTGATCTTGCATATTGCATAGGCGTGTATGGATAATACAATACTGTCATCTTGCATATTGCATAGGCGTGTATGGATAATACAATACCGTCATCTTGCATATTACATAGGCGTGTATGGATAATACAATACCGTCATCTTGCATATTGCATAGGCGTGTATGGATAATACAATACCGTCATCTTGCATATTACATAGGCGTGTATGGATAATACAATACTGTCATCTTGCATATTACATAGGCGTGTATGGATAATACAATACTATCATCTTGCATATACATAGGCATGTATGGATAATACAATACCGTCATCTTGACACACGGCATCCACAATACAACTCTATGCATACACGGCATCCACAATACAACACTATGCATACAAGGCATCCACAATACAACACTATACATACACGGCATCCACAATACACTATACATACACGGCATCCACAATACAACACTATGCATACAAGGCATCCACAATACAACACTATACATACACGGCATCCACAATACAACAATAAACATACGCGGCATCCACAATACAACACTATACATACACGGCATCCACAATACAACACTATGCATACAAGGCATCCACAATACAACACTATAAATACACGGCATCCACAATACAACTCTATACATACAAGGCATCCACAATACAACACTATACATACAAGGCATCCACAATACAACACTATACATATAAGGCATCCACAATACAACACTATAAATACACGGCATCCACAATACAACTCTATACATACAAGGCATCCACAATACAACACTATACATACAAGGCATCCACAATACAACACTATACATACAAGGCATCCACAATACAACACTATGCATACAAGCCATCCACAATACAACACTATACATACAAGGCATCCACAATACAACACTATACATACAAGGCATCCACAATACAACACTATACATACAAGGCATCCACAATACAACACTATAAATACACGGCATCCACAATACAACTCTATACATACAAGGCATCCACAATACAACACTATGCATACACGGCATCCACAATACAACTCTATACATACAAGGCATCCACAATACAACACTATACATACACGGCATCCACAATACAACACTATACATACAAGGCATCCACAATACAACACTATACATACAAGGCATCCACAATACAACACTATAAATACACGGCATCCACAATACAACTCTATACATACAAGGCATCCACAATACAACACTATACATACAAGGCATCCACAATACAACACTATACATAAACGGCATCCACAATACAACTCTATACATACAAGGCATCCACAATGCAACTCTATACATACACAGCATCCACAATACAACACTATACATACAAGGCATCCACAATACAACACTATACATACAAGGCATCCACAATACAACACTATGCATACAAGGCATCCACAATACAACACTATGCATACACGGCATCCACAATACAACACTATGCATACAAGGCATCCACAATACGACACAATGCATACACGGCATCCACAATACCACAATATACTTACACGGCATCCACAATACAACAATATGCATACACGGCATCCACAATACAACACTGTGCATACACGGCTTCCACAATGCACTATGCATACACGGCATCCACAATACAACAATATGCATACACGGCATCCACAATACAACAATATACATACACGGCATCCACAATACAACACTATGCATACAAGGCATCCACAATACAACACTATGCATACAAGGCATCCACAATACAACACTATGCATACACGGCATCCACAATACAACACTATACATACACGGCATCCACAATACAACAATATCATACACGGCATCCACAATACAACACTATGCATACACGGCATCCACAATACAACACTATGCATACACGGCATCCACAATACAACACTATACATACACGGCATCCACAATGCAACACTATGCATACACGGCATCCACAATACAACACTATGCATACACGGCATCCACAATGCAACACTATGCATACACAGCTTCCACAATACAACTCTATACATACAAGGCATCCACAATACAACACTATACATACACGGCATCCACAATACAACTCTATACATACACGGCATCCACAATGCAACAATATACATAAACAATAACCCACAGGCCCCTTTCCATTCTTTAGCCCTTTTGCTCACCCGAATGTGACTCAAAGTAAAGTAAATCCAGGCCAGATTAAGAATCCCTTTCACATGCACTTATCAGTCCCGGGTGGTTTCCAGCAATCGAACCCTCAGTTGCAACTCCAACCTACTCATTTAGTCCCAGCGCACAGCATGTTAAGCTCCCCTATTACCCAGGATATCGCGTCCCGAATATATCCAATGGAGACTCAAACACCTGCCACTTGTAGTCAGACAGACTGCGGAAATGTTGACATTCCACTCCTGCCAGGTACACCTGATGACATCCCACAAACTGCACAATGTCAGAACGGATCTATTTCTTCGGTAAATCCAGTTTGTGACGTCCTGTGCTGTACCACAATCACACTTCCCCCCGCTGAAAATACTCTGTCAGTAAATCCCACATCACATATCCCTATAAGTAATGAAATCCCATTCATAGCTGCACTTCCACATTCACAAAATACTGTTGAAACTGACGAAACAGAACTCAAATCCGTGGTGGCCACTAGTGATAGTGCGAGTCAGCCAACCGAGTCACACTGTGGTGAAACGTCAAAACTACCCATAGCAAGGGGACGTGCACGAAACTCACGTCAGTATCAAGGTCAGAAAAACGTTCAAACTCCGCCATTCCGTACAGGAGAGAAAGTGTAAGTACAACACGAAGAAAGACAGATCGGGTTTTACCTGATGCTATAAATAAACCGTGTACTCTAGTGAATCAAAACAAACAAGCGGATCGTGAGCAATTGACAGGTGATGGGGTTTCCCCTACAGGTGCACTACTAGGACAATAGGTCAACACTGAGAAGGTCTTGCTGTGTTGTGCATTATTGAACATTCAGGGTCTTTCAACAAAACGGACAAATAAATTACT
The DNA here is from genome assembly GCA_014843695.1 of Archivesica marissinica. Classification (NCBI taxonomy): domain Eukaryota; kingdom Metazoa; phylum Mollusca; class Bivalvia; order Venerida; family Vesicomyidae; genus Archivesica; species Archivesica marissinica. The sequence continues at coordinate 37,105,783 of CM026386.1, read as the reverse complement.
GTCTCCAGAAATAAAAAATATATTTAACAATCATGACATTGTGTTATTTACGGAAACTTGGGCCAATCAATTTTCGGATTTATCTGTTGAATGTTTCGAGCATTTTAATCTAAACAGGTCAGAAAATAAAACCTCTAGCAAACGCTCCTCAGGTGGTATAATTATATACCTTAGAAATGAGTTCGTCTCCTGTGATACTGTAATTTTTCATAGTGAAGATGATATTATTTGTATTAAGATAAACGGTTTTAAACTTGGCCTACATAATGACTTATTTGTTTGTTTATGCTACATTATACCTGAACAGAGCAGCCGACAAACCATGATCGAATCCAGTACCTATGACAGATTATTCCAGCATATTGTTAGTTTAGATTCAAAACATGAAAATGGCTTTAATTTTATTCTCTGCGGCGATATGAACTCGCATACCTCTGAGTGTCCAGACTATGTCGTTGATGATAATTACTCTCATGTTGATGTTTTGCCAGGCGATTATTATACTGATGGATATATTAAACGTTATTCACAAGATAAAGGCCGCTTGAATAATAATGGTTTAGTTTTGTTGGATTTGTGTAGACAAACAGGTTTACGTATTTTAAACGGTCGATTTGGTAACGACAAAAATATTGGTTGCTATACATTTGTTGGAAATAGAGGGTCAAGTGTTGTTGACTATGTTATTAGCACACATAATTTATTTCAGTATGTTGATTATTTTAATATTGCTGATCCTAGTATATTATCTGATCACTGTTTAGTTGATTTTACATTAGTATTTGATGTACCAGGATTGAATATTAAACCTGAAAATAAAGAACACGAGCATATAGACTATAAGTATACATGGCACAGAGGAATGACAGACGAATACATTGATAGCTTGTCGTCAAATACTACTACAATTAAGTTAGAAGCGTTTCAGCTAAATATAGTCAAAAGCACTTGTAATAACGATATTAATAGTTGTATTAGTGAATTATCTGATATTATTGATGGAGTTGTCTCCCCTTTGTTTAAACAAAAGTTATATAATACTAGGCAGCCTTATTGTAATGTTGAGTCAGGACAGAAATGGTATACATCAGAATGTGATGACAAGCGACGATTGTTTTACGCTGCGTTAAATTTATATAGGGTAGACAAAACGGAAACAAATAGAATATACATTGTTAATACTAGATCACAATATAAAAGTTGTTTACGTAAAGCTAGATATGAGTATGACAAAAGTGAAACTAGTAAATTAATAGAGGCCAAACATAAAAATGCAAAGTTGTACTGGAAAATGCTTAAGAACTGTGCTGGTGTTAAGGAATCTAATATTTCATTGGATGTTTTTGAACAATATTTTAAATCAGTGAATAACCCTGATGATCATTTCTTTAGTCCCGATGAAGATGTCTTATATTTTGTTGATAGATATGAAAGAGAGGAGTTTAATATTATGTTTGAAGAATTAAATTTACCAATTACGACAGAAAATTTGTTAAAAGCAATTAATCAGTTAAGCCCAAATAAAAGTGGCGGTCCTGATTTGTACTTAAATGAGTTCTTTGTACATGGTAAATGTATTTTACTACCATATTTACTATCATTATTTAATAAGATTTTTGAAATTGGGTATTTTCCCGAGTCCTGGTCAGATGGTTTTGTAGTTCCGTTACATAAAAAGGGCAGTATAAATGATGAAAATAACTATAGAGGAATAACATTGCTTAGTACATTAGGGAAGCTTTTTACACGTGTTTTAAATAACCGATTAACAGAATGGGCTGACATTTATAGTGTGTATATAGAGGCACAGGCAGGCTTTCGTTCGAAATTAGGTACGGTGGATAATATTTTTGTTTTACATGGTTTAATAAATCATGTGATTAATAGTGGTAAGCATTTATATTGTGCATTTATAGACTTTAGTAAAGCCTTTGATTATGTAAATCGTGATCATTTATGGTCCAAATTAATTCAACTAGGTATCAGAGGAAACATTTTAAACATTATTAAATCGATGTATATAGCTGTGAAATCTAGAGTTAAGTATTATGACCAGTTAAGTGACAGTTTCGAAGTCATGCTAGGCGTTAGACAGGGTGAATGTTTATCACCTTTCCTTTTTGCAATGTATATCAATGACATCGAAGATATGTTTATTAAACATGGGTTTGAGGGTATCGATGTTAATATGTTCAAAGTGTTTTTAATACTGTATGCTGATGATATAGTCATATTTGCAACTAATAGTGCTGAATTACAAGGTAGTCTAGAATTATTATGGGAGTATTGTAATAAATGGAAACTGGTGGTTAATACCAAAAAAACCAAGGTTATGATATTCAGGAAAGGTGGTCGTTTACCAGAAAACATGAACTTTTATTATGATGGTGGTATTGTTGAAATTGTCAATAAATTTGTTTACCTTGGTATAGTTTTCACTACAGGTGGCTCATTCTCTGAAGCTCAAAGTACATTAGCTGGTCAAGCACTTAAAGCTATTTTTAAAGTGGAAACATATTTATATAAGTTTACTGATATATCTGTTAAACATAGGTTAAACTTGTTTGATATGCTAATCTTACCCATTCTTAATTATGGCAGTGAAATATGGGGTTTTCATAAAGGTAAGTCGATAGAACGATTACATATGCAGTTTTGCAAACGTTTATTAGGAGTAAAGAAAAACATGCACAATGATTTTATTTACGGTGATTTAGGTAGATTGCCACTACAGAATATGAGATATTTCAATATCATAAAATTTTGGAGTAAGATTTTAAGTACAAATGAAGATAAATATACTACAAAAGTGTATTTAATGTTGATGCAAGACGCAACAGTTTACCCTAACAGGACAAACTGGTGTTCATTAATTAGAGATTTATTATGTACTCTTGGGTTTTATGAAGCTTGGCTTTTTCAAAATGTTGGAAATGTTGACTTATTTTTAATTACTGTAAAACAAAGAATTAAAGACCAGTTCTTACAAAACTGGTCAGGTAGACTGAACGAATCGAGTAGAGCGTTATTTTATAGATATGTTTCACATCATAGGTTTCAACCGTATTTAGATATTGTTACTGTTAAGAAATTTCGTGTATGTTTAACCCGTTTACGTTTATCGTCACACAAACGCTTTATTGAAACTGGTCGATGGACAAAACCATTAAGTACACCAGTAAACGAAAGAAAATGTAACTCATGTAATAGTCTAGAAGATGAATTTCACTTTGTATTAGAATGTAACTTGTATTGTGATTTGAGAAAGCTGTTTATTCCGAGATATTACTGGAGGCGTCCCAATATGCATAAATTTGTTGAATTAATTAATAGTGAAAATAAACAGGTTATTAAAAATTTAAGTATATATATAGAAAAATCATTTACCCTTAGGACAAATGAGTTGTATACTAGATAATAACGTGTTAGATTATAATATGTTATATGATAAGTCCAATATAATACCAATATAACTTGATGTATGTACTTTAATAGACGTCTTTCATAAACATGGTAAGTACAAGTAAATGTTATTGGTGTTAAGAATGAAAGAATATACATATACTTTAGTGTCAAATATTTTGCATGGGACGTTATGTAATGCAGAAATGCTTGAAATGGTAAGGTTAGAATAAAGTAATAGAGTATACGTGTTATTTATGTTCTCCAATGTATCAAGTCAATATTACATGCATATTGTACATTTTCTGTACGTTCATAATTTTAATGTATATATGAGATGCAATGTACCCACGGTAACTTATATTATTAAAGATTTTTTCATCTATATTATAACATATTATCACATATAAATATTTGCTTTAGTATTATATAATTAATTAGATATATTGATATAATGAATTGCTGTCGCCATATTTTTGTATATGTACATGTATGCCACATGGGTCTGAGACCTTCTGGATTTAAACAAATAAAACTTTGAAACTTTTGAAACATAAACGGCATCCACAATACAACACTATGCATACACGGCATCCACAATACAACACTATGCATACACGGCATCCACAATACAACACTATGCATACACGGCATCCACAATACAACGCTATGCATACACGGCATCCACAATACAACACTATGCATACACGGCATCCACAATACAACACTATGCATACACGGCATCCACAATACAACAATATACATACACGGCATCCACAATACAACACTATGCATACACGGCATCCACAATACAACACTATGCATACACGGCATCCACAATACAACAATATACATACACGGCATCCACAATACAACACTATGCATGCACGGCATCCACAATACAACACTATGCATACACGGCATCCACAATACAACAATATGCATACAAGGCATCCACAATGCAACACTATGCATACACGGCATCCACAATACAACACTATGCATACACGGCTTCCACAATACAACACTATGCATACAAGGCATCCACAATACAACACTATGCATACAAGGCATCCACAATACAACACTATGCATACACGGCATCCACAATACAACACTATGCATACACGGCATCCACAATACAACAATATGCATACACGGCATCCACAATACAACAATATACATACACGGCATCCACAATACAACACTATACATACACGGCTTCCACAATACAACAATATACATACACGGCATCCACAATACAACACTATACATACACGGCTTCCACAATACAACAATATACATACAAGGCATCCACAATACAACAATATGCATACACGGCATCCACAATACAACAATATACATACACGGCATCCACAATACAACACTATGCATACACGGCATCCACAATACAACACTATACATACACGGCATCCACAATACACACTATACATACACGGCATCCACAATACAACACTATGCATACAAGGCATCCACAATACAACCTATACATACACGGCATCCACAATACAACACTATGCATACACGGCATCCACAATACACTATACATACACGGCATCCACAATACAACACTATGCATACAAGGCATCCACAATACAACACTATGCATACACGGCATCCACAATACAACACTATACATACACGGCATCCACAATACAACACTATGCATACACGGCATCCACAATACAACACTATGCATACACGGCTTCCACAATACAACACTATGCATACACGGCATCCACAATACACTATACATACACGGCATCCACAATACAACACTATACATACAAGGCATCCACAATACAACACTATGCATACACGGCATCCACAATACAACACTATGCACACACGGCATCCACAATACAACACTATGCATACAAGGCATCCACAATACAACACTATGCACACACGGCATCCACAATACAACACTATGCATACAAGGCATCCACAATACAACACTATGCATACAAGGCATCCACAATACAACATTATGCATACACGGCATCCACAATACACTATACATGCACGGCATCCACAATACAACACTATACATACAAGGCATCCACAATACAACTCTATACATACACGGCTTCCACAATACAACACTATACGTACACGGCATCCACAATACAACACTATGCATACACGGCATCCACAATAAACTATACATACACGGCATCCACAATACAACACTATACATACACGGCATCCACAATACAACACTATGCATACACGGCATCCACAATACAACACTATACATACACGGCATCCACAATACAACACTATGCATACACGGCATCCACAATACAACACTATACATACAAGGCATCCACAATACAACTCTATACATACACGGCATCCACAATACAACACTATGCATACACGGCATCCACAATACACTATACATACACGGCATCCACAATACAACACTATACATACAAGGCATCCACAATACAACAATATGCATACACGGCATCCACAATACAACACTATACATACACGGCATCCACAATACAACACTATGCATACACGGCATCCACAATACAACACTATGCATACACGGCTTCCACAATACAACACTATGCATACACGGCATCCACAATACACTATACATACACGGCATCCACAATACAACACTATACATACAAGGCATCCACAATACAACACTATGCATACACGGCATCCACAATACAACACTATGCACACACGGCATCCACAATACAACACTATGCATACAAGGCATCCACAATACAACACTATGCACACACGGCATCCACAATACAACACTATGCATACAAGGCATCCACAATACAACACTATGCATACAAGGCATCCACAATACAACATTATGCATACACGGCATCCACAATACACTATGCATGCACGGCATCCACAATACAACACTATACATACAAGGCATCCACAATACAACTCTATACATACACGGCTTCCACAATACAACACTATACGTACACGGCATCCACAATACAACACTATGCATACACGGCATCCACAATAAACTATACATACACGGCATCCACAATACAACACTATACATACACGGCATCCACAATACAACACTATGCATACACGGCATCCACAATACAACACTATACATACACGGCATCCACAATGCAACTCTATACATACACGGCTTCCACAATACAACACTATACATACAAGGCTTCCACAATACAACACTATGCATACACGGCATCCACAATACACTATACATACACGGCATCCACAATACACTATACATACACGGCATCCACAATACAACACTATGCATACACGGCATCCACAATACAACACTATGCTACACGGCATCCACAATCAAACTATACATACACGGCTTCCACAATACAACACTATACATACAAGGCTTCCACAATACAACACTATGCATACACGGCATCCACAATACACTATACATACACGGCATCCACAATACACTATACATACACGGCATCCACAATACAACACTATGCATACACGGCATCCACAATACAACACTGTGCATACACGGCTTCCACAATACAACACTATGCATACACGGCTTCCACAATACAACAATATACATACACGGCTTCCACAATACAACACTGTGCATACACGGATTCCACAATACACTATGCATACACGGCATCCACAATACCACACTATGCATACACGGCATCCACAATACAACACTATGCATACACGGCATCCACAATACAACACTATACATACACGGCATCCACAATACAACACTATACATACACGGCTTCCACAATACAACACTATACATACAAGGCATCCACAATACAACACTATGCATACACGGCTTCCACAATACAACACTAAATATACAAGGCATCCACAATACAACACTATACATACAAGGCATCCACAATACAACACTATGCATACACGGCATCCACAATACAACACTATTCATACACGGCATCCACAATACAACACCATGCATACACGGCATCCACAATACAACACCATGCATACACGGCATCCACAATACACAATGCATACACGGCATCCACAATACAACACTATGCATACACGGCATCCACAATACAACACTATACATACACGGCTTCCACAATACAACACTGTGCATATACGGCTTCCACAATACAACACTGTGCATACACGGCATCCACAATACAACACTGTGCATACACGGCTTCCACAATACAACACTATGCATACACGGCTTCCACAATACAACACTATGCATACAAGGCATCCACAATACAACTCTATGCATACACGGCATCCACAATACAACACTATGCATAAACGGCATCCACAATACAACACTATGCATACACGGCATCCACAATACAACACTATAAATACACGGCATCCACAATACAACACTATGCATACACGGCATCCACAATACAACACTATGCATACACGGCATCCACAATACAACACTATGCATACACGGCATCCACAATACAACACTATGCATACAAGGCATCCACAATAAAACAACATACAAGGCATCCACAATACAACTCTATACATACAAGGCATCCACAATACAACTCTATACATACAAGGCATCCACAATACAACACTATACATACAAGGCATCCACAATACAACACTATGCATACACGGCTTCCACAATACAACACTATGCATACCAGGCATCCACAATACAACTCTATACATACAAGGCATCCACAATACAACTCTATACATACAAGGCATCCACAATACAACTATATACATACAAGGCTTCCACAATACAACACTATGCATACACAGCTTCCACAATACAACACTATGCATACAAGGCATCCACAATACAACACTATGCATACACGGCTTCAACAATACAACACTATGCATACAAGGCATCCAAAATACAACTCTATACATACAAGGCATCCACAATACAACTCTATATATACAAGGTATCCACAATACAACACTATGCATACAAGGCATCCACAATACAACTCTATGCATACAAGGCATCCACAATACAACTCTATACATACAAGGCATCCACAATACAACACTATGCATACAAGGCATCCACAATACAACTCTATACATACAAGGCATCCACAATACAACTCTATACATACACGGCTTCCACAATACAATAATATGCATACACGGCTTCCACAATACAACACTGTGCATACACGGCTTCCACAATACACTATGCATACACGGCATCCACAATACAACACTATGCATACACGGCATCCACAATACAACACTATGCATACACGGCTTTCACAATACAACACTATACATACACGGCATCCACAATACAACACTATTCATACACGGCTTCCACAATACAACACTATGCATACAAGGCATCCACAATACAACTCTATACATACAAGGCATCCACAATACAACACTATGCATACACGGCATCCACAATACACTATACATACACGGCATCCACAATACAACACTATGCATACACGGCTTCCACAATACACTATACATACACGGCATCCACAATACAATATACATACACGGCATCCACAATACAACATTATGCATACACGGCTTCCACAATACACTATGCATACACGGCATCCACAATACACTATACATACACGGCATCCACAATACAACACTATGCATACACGGCTTCCACAATACAACACTATGCATACAAGGCATCCACAATGCAACTCTATACATACACGGCATCCACAATACAACTCTATGCATACACGGCATCCACAATACAACACTATGCATACACGGCATCCACAATACAACACTATGCATACACGGCATCCACAATACAACACTATGCATACACGGCATCCACAATACAACACTATGCATACACGGCATCCACAATACAACACTATGCATACACGGCATCCACAATACAACACTATACATACACGGCATCCACAATACAACACTATACATACACGGCATCCACAATACAACACTATGCATACACGGCATCCACAATACAACACTATGCATACACGGCATCCACAATACAACACTATACATACAAGGCATCCACAATACAACACTATGCATACACGGCATCCACAATACAACACTATACATACACGGCATCCACAATACAACACTATGCATACACGGCATCCACAATACAACACTATGCATACACGGCATCCACAATACAACACTATGCATACACGGCATCCACAATACAACTCTATACATACACGGCATCCACAATACAACACTATGCATACACGGCATCCACAATACAACACTATGCATACACGGCATCCACAATACAACACTATACATACACGGCATCCACAATACAACACTATACATACACGGCTTCCACAATACAACACTGTGCATATACGGCTTCCACAATACAACACTGTGCATACAAGGCATCCACAATACAACTTTATGCATACACGGCATCCACAATACAACACTATGCATACACGGCATCCACAATACACTATGCATACACGGCTTCCACAATACAACACTATGCATACAAGGCATCCACAATACAACTCTATGCATACACGGCATCCACAATACAACACTATGCATACACGGCATC
>CM026386.1:37063506-37094798 GCA_014843695.1 Archivesica marissinica | reverse complement strand
TGTAATGTATGAGCAATACCTCTATAATGCTGGTGTGTAATGTATGAACAATACCTCTATAATGATGGTGTGTAATGTATGAACAATACCTCTATAATGATGGTGTGTAATGTATGAACAATACCTCTATAATGATGGTGTGTAATGTATGAACAATACCTCTATAATGATGGTGTGTAATGTATGAACAATACCTCTATAATGATGGTGTGTAATGTATGAACAATACCTCTATAATGATGGTGTGTAATGTATGAACAATACCTCTATAATGATGTGTGTAATGTATGAACAATACCTCTATAATGCTGGTGTGTAATGTATGAACAATACCTCTACAATGATGGTGTGTAATGTATGAACAATACCTCTACAATGATGGTGTGTAATGTATGAACAATACCTCTATAATGATGGTGTGTAATGTATGAACAATACCTCTATAATGCTGGTGTGTAATGTATGAACAATACCTCTATAATGATAGTGTGTAATGTATGAACAATACCTCTATAATGATGGTGTGTAATGTATGAACAATACCTCTATAATGATGGTGTGTAATGTATGAACAATACCTCTATAATGATGGTGTGTAATGTATGAACAATACCTCTATAGTGCTGGTGTGTAATGTATGAACAATACCTCTACAATGATGGTGCAAGAACAACACCTCTATAATGCTGGTGTGTAATGTATGAACAATACCTCTACAATGATGGTGCATGAACAACACCTCTATAATGCTGGTGTGTAATGTATGAACAATACCTCTATAATGATGGTGTGTAATGTATGAACAACACCTCTATAATGATGGTGTGTAATGTATGAACAACACCTCTATAATGATGGTGTGTAATGTATGAACAATACCTCTATAATGATGGTGTGTAATGTATGAACAATACCTCTATAATGATAGTGTGTAATGTATGAACAATACCTCTATAATGATGGTGTGTAATGTATGAACAATACCTCTATAATGATGGTGTGTAATGTATGAACAATACCTCTATAATGATGGTGTGTAATGTATGAACAATACCTCTATAATGATGGTGTATGAACAATACCTCTATAATGGGTGTATGAACAATACCTCTATATGCTGGTGTGTAATGTATGAACAATACCTCTATAATGATGGTGTGTAATGTATGAACAATACCTCTATAATGATGGTGTATGAACAATACCTCTATAATGATGGTGTGTAATGTATGAACAATACCTCTATAATGATGGTGTATGAACAATACCTCTACAATGATGGTGTGTAATGTATGAACAATACCTCTATAATGATGGTGTGTAATGTATGAACAATACCTCTATAATGATGGTGTGTAATGTATGAACAATACCTCTATAATGATGGTGTATGAACATACTCTAGTGGTGTGTAATGTATGAACAATACCTCTATAATGATGGTGTATGAACAATACCTCTATAATGATGGTGTGTAATGTATGAACAATACCTCTATAATGATGGTGTGTAATGTATGAACAATACCTCTATAATGATGGTGTGTAATGTATGAACAATACCTCTATAATGCTGGTGTGTAATGTATGAACAATACCTCTATAATGATGGTGTGTAATGTATGAACAATACCTCTATAATGATGGTGTGTAATGTATGAACAATACCTCTATAATGATGGTGTGTAATGTATGAACAACACCTCTACAATGATGGTGTGTAATGTATGAACAATACCTCTATAATGATGGTGTGTAATGTATGAACAACACCTCTATAATGATGGTGTGTAATGTATGAACAATACCTCTACAATGATGGTGTATGAACAATACCTCTATAGTGATGGTGTGTAATGTATGAACAACACCTCTATAATGATGGTGTGTAATGTATGAACAATACCTCTACAATGATGGTGCATGAACAACACCTCTATAATGCTGGTGTGTAATGTATGAACAATACATCTATAATGATGGTGTGTAATGTATGAACAATACCTCTATAATGATGGTGTGTAATGTATGAACAATACCTCTATAATGATGGTGTGTAATGTATGAACAATACCTCTATAATGCTGGTGTGTAATGTATGAACAATACCTCTATAATGATGGTGTATGAACAATACCTCTATAATGCTGGTGTGTAATGTATGAACAATACCTCTATAATGATGGTGTGTAATGTATGAACAATACCTCTATAATGATGGTGTGTAATGTATGAACAATACCTCTATAATGATGGTGTGTAATGTATGAACAATACCTCTATAATGATGGTGTGTAATGTATGAACAATACCTCTATAATGATGGTGTGTAATGTATGAACAATACCTCTATAATGATGGTGTGTAATGTATGAACAATACCTCTATAATGATGGTGTGTAATGTATGAACAATACCTCTATAATGATGGTGTGTAATGTATGAACAATACCTCTATAATGATGGTGTGTAATGTATGAACAATACCTCTATAATGATGGTGTGTAATGTATGAACAATACCTCTATAATGATGGTGTGTAATGTATGAACAATACCTCTATAATGATGGTGTGTAATGTATGAACAATACCTCTACAATGATGGTGTGTAATGTATGAACAACACCTCTACAATGATGGTGTGTAATGTATGAACAACACCTCTATAATGATGGTGTGTAATGTATGAACAATACCTCTACAATGATGGTGTATGAACAATACCTCTATAATGATGGTGTGTAATGTATGAACAATACCTCTATAATGATGGTGTGTAATGTATGAACAATACCTCTATAATGATGGTGTGTAATGTATGAACAATACCTCTATAATGATGGTGTATGAACAATACTCTATATGTGTGTGTAATGTATGAACAATACCTCTATAATGATGGTGTGTAATGTATGAACAATACCTCTATAATGATGGTGTGTAATGTATGAACAATACCTCTATAATGATGGTGTGTAATGTATGAACAATACCTCTATAATGATGGTGTATGAACAATACCTCTATATGTGGTGTGTAATGTATGAACAATACCTCTATAATGATGGTGTGTAATGTATGAACAATACCTCTATAATGATGGTGTGTAATGTATGAACAATACCTCTATAATGATGGTGTGTAATGTATGAACAATACCTCTATAATGATGGTGTGTAATGTATGAACAATACCTCTATAATGATGGTGTGTAATGTATGAACAATACCTCTATAATGATGGTGTGTAATGTATGAACAATACCTCTATAATGCTGGTGTGTAATGTATGAACAATACCTCTATAATGATGGTGTATGAACAATACCTCTATAGTGCTGGTGTGAATGTATGAACAATACCTCTATAATGATGGTGTGTAATGTATGAACAACACCTCTATAATGATAGTGTGTAATGTATGAACAACACCTCTATAATGATAGTGTGTAATGTATGAACAACACCTCTACAATGATGGTGTGTAATGTATGAACAATACCTCTATAATGATGGTGTGTAATGTATGAACAATACCTCTATAATGATAGTGTGTAATGTATGAACAATACCTCTATAATGATAGTGTGTAATGTATGAACAATACCTCTATAATGATAGTGTGTAATGTATGAACAATACCTCTATAATGATGGTGTGTAATGTATGAACAATACCTCTACAATGATGGTGTGTAATATGAACAATACCTCTATAATGCCGGTGTGTAATGTATGAACAATACCTCTACAATGATGGTGTGTAATGTATGAACAATACCTCTATAATGCTGGTGTGTAATGTATGAACAATACCTCTATAATGATGGTGTGTAATGTATGAACAATACCTCTATAATGATGGTGTGTAATGTATGAACAATACCTCTATAATGATGGTGTATGAACAATACCTCTATAGTGCTGGTGTGTAATGTATGAACAATACCTCTATAATGATGGTGTGTAATGTATGAACAATACCTCTATAATGATGGTGTGTAATGTATGAACAATACCTCTATAATGATGGTGTGTAATGTATGAACAATACCTCTATAATGATGGTGTGTAATGTATGAACAATACCTCTATAATGATGGTGTGTAATGTATGAACAATACCTCTATAATGATGGTGTGTAATGTATGAACAATACCTCTATAATGATGTGTATATGAACAATACCTCTATAATGATGGTGTGTAATGTATGAACAAACCTCTATAATGATGGTGTATGAACAATACCTCTATAATGATGGTGTGTAATGTATGAACAATACCTCTATAATGATGGTGTGTAATGTATGAACAATACCTCTATAATGATGGTGTGTAATGTATGAACAATACCTCTACAATGATGGTGATGAACAACACCTCTATAATGCTGGTGTGTAATGTATGAACAATACCTCTACAATGATGGTGATGAACAAACCTCTATAATGCTGGTGTGTAATGTATGAACAATACCTCTATAATGATGGTGTGTAATGTATGAACAATACCTCTATAATGCTGGTGTGTAATGTATGAACAATACCTCTATAATGATGGTGTATGAACAATACCTCTATAATGATGGTGTGTAATGTATGAACAATACCTCTATAATGATGGTGTGTAATGTATGAACAATACCTCTATAATGATGGTGTGTAATGTATGAACAATACCTCTATAATGATGGTGTGTAATGTATGAACAATACCTCTATAATGATGGTGTGTAATGTATGAACAATACCTCTATAATGATGGTGTGTAATGTATGAACAATACCTCTATAATGATGGTGTGTAATGTATGAACAATACCTCTATAATGATGGTGTGTAATGTATGAACAATACCTCTATAATGCTGGTGTGTAATGTATGAACAATACCTCTATAATGATGGTGTGTAATGTATGAACAATACCTCTATAATGATGGTGTGTAATGTATGAACAATACCTCTATAATGATGGTGTATGAACAATACCTCTATAGTGCTGGTGTGTAATGTATGAACAACACCTCTATAATGATGGTGTGTAATGTATGAACAATACCTCTACAATGATGGTGATGAACAAACCTCTATAATGCTGGTGTGTAATGTATGAACAATACCTCTATAATGATGGTGTGTAATGTATGAACAATACCTCTATAATGATGGTGTGTAATGTATGAACAATACCTCTATAATGCTGGTGTGTAATGTATGAACAATACCTCTATAATGATGGTGTATGAACAATACCTCTATAGTGCTGGTGTGTAATGTATGAACAACACCTCTATAATGATGGTGTGTAATGTATGAACAATACCTCTACAATGATGGTGATGAACAACACCTCTATAATGCTGGTGTGTAATGTATGAACAATACCTCTATAATGATAGTGTGTAATGTATGAACAATACCTCTATAATGATGGTGTGTGTAATGTATGAACAATACCTCTATAATGATGGTGTGTAATGTATGAACAATACCTCTATAATGCTGGTGTGTAATGTATGAACAATACCTCTATAATGATGGTGTGTAATGTATGAACAATACCTCTATAATGCTGGTGTGTAATGTATGAACAATACCTCTATAATGATGGTGTGTAATGTATGAACAATACCTCTATAATGATGGTGTGTAATGTATGAACAACACCTCTATAATGATGGTGTGTAATGTATGAACAATACCTCTATAATGATGGTGTGTAATGTATGAACAATACCTCTATAATGATGGTGTGTAATGTATGAACAATACCTCTATAATGATGGTGTGTAATGTATGAACAATACCTCTACAATGATGGTGCATGAACAACACCTCTATAATGCTGGTGTGTAATGTATGAACAATACCTCTATAATGATGGTGTGTAATGTATGAACAATACCTCTATAATGATGGTGTGTAATGTATGAACAATACCTCTATAATGATGGTGTGTAATGTATGAACAATACCTCTATAGTGCTGGTGTGTAATGTATGAACAATACCTCTATAATGATGGTGTATGAACAATACCTCTATAGTGCTGGTGTGTAATGTATGAACAACACCTCTACAATGATAGTGTGTAATGTATGAACAATACCTCTATAATGATGGTGTGTAATGTATGAACAACACCTCTATAATGATAGTGTGTAATGTATGAACAATACCTCTATAATGATAGTGTGTAATGTATGAACAACACCTCTATAATGATGGTGTGTAATGTATGAACAATACCTCTATAATGATGGTGTGTAATGTATGAACAATACCTCTATAATGATGGTGTGTAATGTATGAACAATACCTCTATAATGATGGTGTGTAATGTATGAACAATACCTCTATAATGATGGTGTGTAATGTATGAACAATACCTCTATAATGATAGTGTGTAATGTATGAACAATACCTCTATAATGATGGTGTATGAACAATACCTCTATAGTGCTGGTGTGTAATGTATGAACAATACCTCTATAATGATGGTGTGTAATGTATGAACAATACCTCTATAATGATGGTGTATGAACAATACCTCTATAGTGCTGGTGTGTAATGTATGAACAACACCTCTACAATGATGGTGTGTAATGTATGAACAATACCTCTACAATGATGGTGTATGAACAATACCTCTATAGTGATGGTGTATAATGTATGAACAGCACCTCTATAATGATGGTGTGTAATGTATGAACAATACCTCTATAGTGCTGGTGTGTAATGTATGAACAATACCTCTATAATGATGGTGTATGAACAATACCTCTATAGTGCTGGTGTGTAATGTATGAACAACACCTCTATAATGATGGTGTATGAACAATACCTCTACAATGATGGTGTGTAATGTATGAACAATACCTCTATAATGATGGTGTGTAATGTATGAACAATACCTCTACAATGATGGTGTGTAATGTATGAACAATACCTCTATAATGATGGTGTATGAACAATACCTCTATAGTGCTGGTGTGTAATGTATGAACAACACCTCTATAATGCTGGTGTGTAATGTATGAACAATACCTCTATAATGCTGGTGTGTAATGTATGAACAATACCTCTATAATGATGGTGTGTAATGTATGAACAATACCTCTATAATGATGGTGTGTAATGTATGAACAATACCTCTATAATGATGGTGTGTAATGTATGAACAATACCTCTATAATGATGGTGTGTAATGTATGAACAATACCTCTATAGTGCTGGTGTGTAATGTATGAACAATACCTCTATAATGATGGTTATGAACAATACCTCTATAGTGCTGGTGTGTAATGTATGAACAACACCTCTATAATGATAGTGTGTAATGTATGAACAACACCTCTATAATGATAGTGTGTAATGTATGAACAACACCTCTATAATGATAGTGTGTAATGTATGAACAATACCTCTATAATGATAGTGTGTAATGTATGAACAATACCTCTATAATGATGGTGTGTAATGTATGAACAATACCTCTATAATGATGGTGTGTAATGTATGAACAATACCTCTATAATGATGGTGTGTAATGTATGAACAATACCTCTATAATGATGGTGTGTAATGTATGAACAATACCTCTATAATGATGGTGTGTAATGTATGAACAATACCTCTATAATGATGGTGTGTAATGTATGAACAATACCTCTATAATGATGGTGTGTAATGTATGAACAATACCTCTATAATGATGGTGTGTAATGTATGAACAATACCTCTATAATGATGGTGTGTAATGTATGAACAATACCTCTATAATGCTGGTGTGTAATGTATGAACAATACCTCTATAATGATGGTGTGTAATGTATGAACAATACCTCTATAATGATGGTGTATGAACAATACCTCTATAGTGCTGGTGTGTAATGTATGAACAATACCTCTATAATGATGGTGTGTAATGTATGAACAATACCTCTACAATGATGGTGTGTAATGTATGAACAATACCTCTATAATGATGGTGTGTAATGTATGAACAATACCTCTATAATGATGGTGTGTAATGTATGAACAATACCTCTATAATGATGGTGTGTAATGTATGAACAATACCTCTATAATGATGGTGTGTAATGTATGAACAATACCTCTATAATGATGGTGTATGAACAATACCTCTATAGTGCTGGTGTGTAATGTATGAACAACACCTCTATAATGATGGTGTATGAACAATACCTCTACAATGATGGTGTGTAATGTATGAACAATACCTCTATAATGATGGTGTGTAATGTATGAACAATACCTCTACAATGATGGTGTGTAATGTATGAACAATACCTCTATAATGATGGTGTATGAACAATACCTCTATATGCTGGTGTGTAATGTATGAACAATACCTCTATAATGATGGTGTGTAATGTATGAACAATACCTCTATAATGATGGTGTGTAATGTATGAACAATACCTCTATAATGCTGGTGTGTAATGTATGAACAATACCTCTATAATGATGGTGTGTAATGTATGAACAATACCTCTATAATGATGGTGTGTAATGTATGAACAATACCTCTATAATGATGGTGTGTAATGTATGAACAATACCTCTATAATGATGGTGTGTAATGTATGAACAATACCTCTACAATGATGGTGTGTAATGTATGAACAATACCTCTATAATGCTGGTGTGTAATGTATGAACAATACCTCTATAATGATGGTGTGTAATGTATGAACAATACCTCTATAATGATGGTGTGTAATGTATGAACAATACCTCTATAATGATGGTGTGTAATGTATGAACAATACCTCTATAATGATGGTGTGTAATGTATGAACAATACCTCTATAATGATGGTGTGTAATGTATGAACAATACCTCTATAATGATGGTGTGTAATGTATGAACAATACCTCTATAGTGCTGGTGTGTAATGTATGAACAATACCTCTATAATGATGGTGTATGAACAATACCTCTATAGTGCTGGTGTGAATGTATGAACAATACCTCTATAATGATGGTGTGTAATGTATGAACAACACCTCTATAATGATGGTGTGTAATGTATGAACAACACCTCTATAATGATGGTGTGTAATGTATGAACAATACCTCTATAATGATGGTGTGTAATGTATGAACAATACCTCTATAATGATGGTGTGTAATGTATGAACAATACCTCTATAATGATGGTGTGTAATGTATGAACAATACCTCTATAATGATGGTGTATGAACAACTCATGGTGTGTAATGTATGAACAATACCTCTATAATGATGGTGTGTAATGTATGAACAATACCTCTATAATGATGGTGTGTAATGTATGAACAATACCTCTATAATGATGGTGTGTAATGTATGAACAATACCTCTATAATGATGGTGTGTAATGTATGAACAATACCTCTATAATGATGGTGTGTAATGTATGAACAATACCTCTATAATGATGGTGTGTAATGTATGAACAATACCTCTATAATGATGGTGTGTAATGTATGAACAATACCTCTATAATGATGGTGTGTAATGTATGAACAATACCTCTATAATGATGGTGTGTAATGTATGAACAATACCTCTATAATGATGGTGTGTAATGTATGAACAATACCTCTATAATGATGGTGTGTAATGTATGAACAATACCTCTATAATGATGGTGTGTAATGTATGAACAATACCTCTATAATGATGGTGTGTAATGTATGAACAATACCTCTATAATGATGGTGTGTAATGTATGAACAATACCTCTATAATGCTGGTGTGTAATGTATGAACAATACCTCTATAATGATGGTGTGTAATGTATGAACAATACCTCTACAATGATGGTGCATGAACAACACCTCTATAATGCTGGTGTGTAATGTATGAACAATACCTCTATAATGATGGTGTGTAATGTATGAACAATACCTCTATAATGATGGTGTGTAATGTATGAACAATACCTCTATAATGATGGTGTGTAATGTATGAACAATACCTCTATAGTGCTGGTGTGTAATGTATGAACAATACCTCTATAATGATGGTGTATGAACAATACCTCTATAGTGCTGGTGTGTAATGTATGAACAATACCTCTATAATGATGGTGTGTAATGTATGAACAATACCTCTATAATGATGGTGTGTAATGTATGAACAATACCTCTATAATGATAGTGTGTAATGTATGAACAACACCTCTATAATGATGGTGTGTAATGTATGAACAATACCTCTATAATGATGGTGTGTAATGTATGAACAATACCTCTATAATGATGTGTATGAACAATGCTGGTGTGTAATGTATGAACAATACCTCTATAATGATGGTGTGTAATGTATGAACAATACCTCTATAATGATGGTGTGTAATGTATGAACAATACCTCTATAATGATGGTGTGTAATGTATGAACAATACCTCTATAATGATGGTGTGTAATGTATGAACAATACCTCTATAATGATGGTGTGTAATGTATGAACAATACCTCTATAATGATGGTGTATGAACAATACCTCTATAGTGCTGGTGTGTAATGTATGAACAATACCTCTATAATGATGGTGTGTAATGTATGAACAATACCTCTATAATGATGGTGTGTAATGTATGAACAATACCTCTATAATGATGGTGTGTAATGTATGAACAATACCTCTATAATGCTGGTGTGTAATGTATGAACAATACCTCTATAATGATGGTGTATGAACAATACCTCTATATGCTGGTGTGTAATGTATGAACAATACCTCTATAATGATGGTGTATGAACAATACCTCTATAATGATGGTGTGTAATGTATGAACAATACCTCTATAATGATGGTGTGTAATGTATGAACAATACCTCTATAATGATGGTGTGTAATGTATGAACAATACCTCTATAATGATGGTGTATGAACAATACCTCTATAGTGCTGGTGTGTAATGTATGAACAATACCTCTATAATGATGGTGTGTAATGTATGAACAATACCTCTATAATGATGGTGTGTAATGTATGAACAATACCTCTATAATGATGGTGTGTAATGTATGAACAATACCTCTATAATGATGGTGTGTAATGTATGAACAATACCTCTATAATGATGGTGTGTAATGTATGAACAATACCTCTATAATGATGGTGTGTAATGTATGAACAATACCTCTATAGTGCTGGTGTGTAATGTATGAACAATACCTCTATAATGATGGTGTATGAACAATACCTCTATAGTGCTGGTGTGTAATGTATGAACAACACCTCTATAATGATAGTGTGTAATGTATGAACAACACCTCTATAATGATAGTGTGTAATGTATGAACAACACCTCTATAATGATAGTGTGTAATGTATGAACAATACCTCTATAATGATAGTGTGTAATGTATGAACAATACCTCTATAATGATGGTGTGTAATGTATGAACAATACCTCTATAATGATAGTGTGTAATGTATGAACAATACCTCTATAATGATGGTGTGTAATGTATGAACAATACCTCTATAATGATGGTGTGTAATGTATGAACAATACCTCTATAATGATGGTGTGTAATGTATGAACAATACCTCTATAATGATGGTGTGTAATGTATGAACAATACCTCTATAATGATGGTGTGTAATGTATGAACAATACCTCTATAATGATGGTGTGTAATGTATGAACAATACCTCTATAATGATGGTGTGTAATGTATGAACAATACCTCTATAATGATGGTGTGTAATGTATGAACAATACCTCTATAATGATGGTGTGTAATGTATGAACAATACCTCTATAATGCTGGTGTGTAATGTATGAACAATACCTCTATAATGATGGTGTGTAATGTATGAACAATACCTCTATAATGATGGTGTGTAATGTATGAACAATACCTCTATAATGATGGTGTGTAATGTATGAACAATACCTCTATAATGATGGTGTGTAATGTATGAACAATACCTCTATAATGATGGTGTGTAATGTATGAACAATACCTCTATAATGATGGTGTATGAACAATACCTCTATAGTGCTGGTGTGTAATGTATGAACAATACCTCTATAATGATGGTTATGAACAATACCTCTATAGTGCTGGTGTGTAATGTATGAACAACACCTCTATAATGATGGTGTATGTATGAACAACACCTCTATAATGATAGTGTGTAATGTATGAACAATACCTCTATAATGATAGTGTGTAATGTATGAACAATACCTCTATAATGATAGTGTGTAATGTATGAACAATACCTCTATAATGATGGTATGAACATACCTCTATAGTGTGGTGTGTAATGTATGAACAACACCTCTACAATGATAGTGTGCAATGTATGAACAATACCTCTATAATGATGGTGTATGAACAATACCTCTATAGTTGGTGGTAATGTATGAACAACACCTCTATATGATAGTGTGCAATGTATGAACAACACCTCTATAATGATAGTGTGTAATGTATGACCAACACCTCTATAATGATAGTGTGTAATGTATGAACAATACCTCTATAATGATAGTGTGTAATGTATGACCACACCTCTATAATGATAGTGTGTAATGTATGAACAACACCTCTATAATGATGGTGTGTAATGTATGAACAACACCTCTATAATGATAGTGTGTAATGTATGAACAATACCTCTATAATGATAGTGTGTAATGTATGAACAATACCTCTATAATGATAGTGTGTAATGTATGAACAACACCTCTATAATGATAGTGTGTAATGTATGACCAACACCTCTATAATGATAGTGTGTAATGTATGAACAACACCTCTATAATGATAGTGTGTAATGTATGAACAATACCTCTATAATGATGGTGTGTAATGTATGAACAATACCTCTATAATGATGGTGTCTAATGTATGAACAATACCTCTATAATGATGGTGTGTAATGTATGAACAATACCTCTATAATGATGGTGTCTAATGTATGAACAATACCTCTATAATGATGGTGTGTAATGTATGAACAATACCTCTATAATGATGGTGTGTAATGTATGAACAATACCTCTATAATGATGGTGTGTAATGTATGAACAATACCTCTATAATGATGGTGTGTAATGTATGAACAATACCTCTATAATGATGGTGTGTAATGTATGAACAATACCTCTATAATGATGGTGTGTAATGTATGAACAATACCTCTATAATGATGGTGTGTAATGTATGAACAATACCTCTATAATGATGGTGTGTAATGTATGAACAATACCTCTATAATGATGGTGTGTAATGTATGAACAATACCTCTATAATGATGGTGTGTAATGTATGAACAATACCTCTATAATGATGGTGTGTAATGTATGAACAATACCTCTATAATGATGGTGTGTAATGTATGAACAATACCTCTATAATGATGGTGTGTAATGTATGAACAATACCTCTATAATGATGGTGTGTAATGTATGAACAATACCTCTACAATGATGGTGTGTAATGTATGAACAATACCTCTATAATGATGGTGTGTAATGTATGAACAACACCTCTATAATGATGGTGTAACAATACCTCTACAATGATGGTGTGTAATGTATGAACAATACCTCTATAATGATGGTGTGTAATGTATGAACAATACCTCTATAGTGCTGGTGTGTAATGTATGAACAATACCTCTATAATGATGGTGTGTAATGTATGAACAATACCTCTATAATGCTGGTGTGTAATGTATGAACAACACCTCTATAATGATAGTGTGTAATGTATGACAACACCTCTATAATGATAGTGTGTAATGTATGAACAACACCTCTATAATGATAGTGTGTAATGTATGAACAATACCTCTATAATGATAGTGTTAATGTATGAACAATACCTCTATAATGATGGTGTGTAATGTATGAACAATACCTCTATAGTGCTGGTGTGTAATGTATGAACAATACCTCTATAATGCTGGTGTGTAATGTATGAACAACACCTCTATAATGATAGTGTGTAATGTATGACCAACACCTCTATAATGATAGTGTGTAATGTATGAACAATACCTCTATAATGATAGTGTGTAATGTATGAACAACACCTCTATAATGATAGTGTGCAATGTATGAACAATACCTCTATAATGATGGTGTGTAATGTATGAACAATACCTCTATAATGATGGTGTGTAATGTATGAACAATACCTCTATAATGATGGTGTGTAATGTATGAACAATACCTCTATAATGATGGTGTGTAATGTATGAACAATACCTCTATAATGATGGTGTGTAATGTATGAACAATACCTCTATAATGATGGTGTATGAACAATACCTCTATAGTGCTGGTGTGTAATGTATGAACAATACCTCTACAATGATGGTGCATGAACAACACCTCTATAATGATGGTGTGTAATGTATGAACAATACCTCTACAATGATGGTGTATGCTGGTGTGTAATGTATGAACAATACCTCTATAATGATGGTGTATGAACAATACCTCTATAGTGCTGGTGTGTAATGTATGAACAACACCTCTATAATGATGGTGTATGAACAATACCTCTACAATGATGGTGTGTAATGTATGAACAATACCTCTATAATGATGGTGTGTAATGTATGAACAATACCTCTATAATGATGGTGTGTAATGTATGAACA
Source organism: Archivesica marissinica (assembly GCA_014843695.1). NCBI lineage: Eukaryota > Metazoa > Mollusca > Bivalvia > Venerida > Vesicomyidae > Archivesica > Archivesica marissinica. The sequence continues at coordinate 37,080,155 of CM026386.1, read as the reverse complement.
ATACCTCTATAATGATGGTGTATGAACAATACCTCTATAGTGCTGGTGTGTAATGTATGAACAATACCTCTATAATGCTGGTGTGTAATGTATGAACAATACCTCTATAATGCTGGTGTGTAATGTATGAACAACACCTCTATAATGCTGGTGTGTAATGTATGAACAATACCTCTATAATGATGGTGTGTAATGTATGAACAATACCTCTATAATGATGGTGTGTAATGTATGAACAATACCTCTATAATGATGGTGTGTAATGTATGAACAATACCTCTATAATGATGGTGTATGAACAACACCTCTATAATGATAGTGTGTAATGTATGAACAATACCTCTATAATGATGGTATATGAACAATACCTCTATAGTGCTGGTGTGTAATGTATGAACAACACCTCTACAATGATAGTGTGCAATGTATGAACAATACCTCTATAATGCTGGTGTGTAATGTATGAACAACACCTCTATAATGATAGTGTGTAATGTATGAACAACACCTCTACAATGATGGTGTGTAATGTATGAACAATACCTCTATAATGATGGTGTGTAATGTATGAACAATACCTCTATAATGCTGGTGTGTAATGTATGAACAATACCTCTACAATGATGGTGTGTAATGTATGAACAATACCTCTATAATGCTGGTGTGTAATGTATGAACAATACCTCTATAATGATGGTGTGTAATGTATGAACAATACCTCTATAATGCTGGTGTGTAATGTATGAACAATACCTCTATAATGATGGTGTGTAATGTATGAACAATACCTCTATAATGATGGTGTGTAATGTATGAACAACACCTCTATAATGATGGTGTGTAATGTATGAACAATACCTCTATAGTGCTGGTGTGTAATGTATGAACAACACCTCTATAATGATGGTGTGTAATGTATGAACAATACCTCTACAATGATGGTGCATGAACAACACCTCTATAATGCTGGTGTGTAATGTATGAACAATACCTCTATAATGATAGTGTGTAATGTATGAACAATACCTCTATAATGATGGTGTGTAATGTATGAACAATACCTCTATAATGATGGTGTGTAATGTATGAACAATACCTCTATAATGATGGTGTGTAATGTATGAACAATACCTCTATAATGATGGTGTGTAATGTATGAACAATACCTCTATAGTGCTGGTGTGTAATGTATGAACAATACCTCTATAATGATGGTGTATGAACAATACCTCTATAGTGCTGGTGTGTAATGTATGAACACACCTCTATAATGATGGTGTATGAACAATACCTCTACAATGATGGTGTGTAATGTATGAACAATACCTCTATAATGATGGTGTGTAATGTATGAACAATACCTCTACAATGATGGTGTGTAATGTATGAACAATACCTCTATAATGATGGTGTATGAACAATACCTCTATAGTGCTGGTGTGTAATGTATGAACAATACCTCTATAATGCTGGTGTGTAATGTATGAACAATACCTCTATAATGCTGGTGTGTAATGTATGAACAATACCTCTATAATGATGGTGTGTAATGTATGAACAACACCTCTATAATGCTGGTGTGTAATGTATGAACAATACCTCTATAATGCTGGTGTGTAATGTATGAACAATACCTCTATAATGATGGTGTGTAATGTATGAACAATACCTCTATAATGATGGTGTGTAATGTATGAACAATACCTCTATAATGATGGTGTGTAATGTATGAACAATACCTCTATAATGATGTGTGTAATGTATGAACAATACCTCTATAATGATGGTGTGTAATGTATGAACAATACCTCTATAATGATGGTGTGTAATGTATGAACAATACCTCTATAATGATGGTGTGTAATGTATGAACAATACCTCTATAATGATGGTGTGTAATGTATGAACAATACCTCTATAATGATGGTGTGTAATGTATGAACAACACCTCTATAATGATGGTGTGTAATGTATGAACAATACCTCTATAGTGCTGGTGTGTAATGTATGAACAATACCTCTATAATGATGGTGTATGAACAATACCTCTATAGTGCTGGTGTGTAATGTATGAACAACACCTCTATAATGATGGTGTGTAATGTATGAACAATACCTCTATAATGCTGGTGTGTAATGTATGAACAATACCTCTATAATGATGGTGTGTAATGTATGAACAATACCTCTATAATGATGGTGTGTAATGTATGAACAATACCTCTATAATGATGGTGTGTAATGTATGAACAATACCTCTATAGTGCTGGTGTGTAATGTATGAACAATACCTCTATAATGATGGTGTATGAACAATACCTCTATAGTGCTGGTGTGTAATGTATGAACAATACCTCTACAATGATGGTGTGTAATGTATGAACAATACCTCTATAATGATGGTGTGTAATGTATGAACAATACCTCTATAATGATGGTGTGTAATGTATGAACAACACCTCTACAATGATGGTGTGTAATGTATGAACAATACCTCTATAATGATAGTGTGTAATGTATGAACAATACCTCTATAACGATGGTGTATGAACAATACCTCTATAGCGCTGGTGTGTAATGTATGAACAACACCTCTATAATGATAGTGTTTAACGAATGAACAATACCTCTATAATGATGGTGTGTAATGTATGAACAATACATCTATAATGATGGTGTATGAACAATACCTCTATAGTGCTGGTGTGTAATGTATGAACAATACCTCTATAATGATGGTGTGTAATGTATGAACAATACCTCTACAATGATGTTGCATGAACAACACCTCTATAATGCTGGTGTGTAATGTATGAACAATACCTCTATAGTGCTGGTGTGTAATGTATGAACAATACCTCTATAATGATGGTGTATGAACAATACCTCTATAGTACTGGTGTGTAATGTATGAACAACACCTCTACAATGATAGTGTGCAATGTATGAACAATACCTCTATAATGATGGTGTGTAATGTATGAACAACACCTCTATAATGATAAGTGTGTAATGTATGACCAACACCTCTATAATGATGGTGTGTAATGTATGAACAACACCTCTATAATGATGGTGTGTAATGTATGAACAATACCTCTATAATGATGGTGTGTAATGTATGAACAATACCTCTATAATGCTGGTGTGTAATGTATGAACAATACCTCTACAATGATGGTGTGTAATGTATGAACAATACCTCTATAATGATGGTGTGTAATGTATGAACAATACCTCTATAATGCTGGTGTGTAATGTATGAACAATACCTCTACAATGATGGTGTGTAATGTATGAACAATACCTCTACAATGATGGTGTGTAATGTATGAACAATACCTCTATAATGCTGGTGTGTAATGTATGAACAATACCTCTATAGTGCTGGTGTGTAATGTATGAACAATACCTCTATAATGATAGTGTGTAATGTATGAACAATACCTCTATAATGATGGTGTGTAATGTATGAACAATACCTCTATAATGATAGTGTGTAATGTATGAACAATACCTCTACAATGATGGTGTGTAACGATCGTAACACATCTGTAGATTCAAAACTGTGTGTAACAGAAGAACCATCTGGTAATCGCACCTGTATTCGGGCTGTTTCACTGTAAATATAAATAACTGACACTACATCAGTGAAAACGCAAATTTTCAATTTCAACTAATAAACAAACGTGGTATACACGGTTTGTTGACATAACAAAATAATGTAAATAGGGTCGACAGCCATGTGCAATACAACTCGTGTATCCTGAATAACACGAGGTATGGTACAGATTTATGGTTATACTTCACATTTGTGCCTATGCATATTTATTTGTAGACTAATCTTAGTTAAATTATCTCTAAGCGACATTATCTCGCATTTAATATTGACGCGCAACATGTCTACACCCCGCGAGGGGTTCGACATTAGAGGAAGATAGATAGACTCTGATGACAAACAAACATCAATTCAGGAGCATGGATGGCCGGTATATGAAATTCTACTTTCAATTTTGAAAGTTTGTAGACAACAATAACATTCTTTATTGATTCAATGTTAAGTGTTCGAATATAATCAGACTAATTTGTAGTAGCAATGCATTTATACGTGAACAAATGCTTTTTATTTGCTTTTTGCACCTCATAATGAACATCGATATATAGCTCACCTCATAATGAACATCGATATAGCTCACCTCCAAATGAACATCGATATAGCTCACCTTATAATGAACATCGATATAGCTCACCTCATAATCAACACAGATATAGCTCACCTTATAATGAACACCGATATAGCTCACCTCATAATGAACATCGATATAGCTGACCTCCAAATGAACATCGATATAGCTCACTTCCTAATGAACACCGATATAGCTAACCTCATAATGAACACAGATATAGCTCACCTCCTAATGAACACAGATATAACGCACCTTATAATGAACACCGATATAGCTCACCTCCTAATGAACACAGATATAACTCACCTTATAATGAACATCGATATAGCTCACCTCCAAATGAACATCGATATAGCTCACTTCCTAATGAACACAGATATAGCTAACCTCATAATGAACACAGATATAGCTCACTTCCTAATGAACACAGATATAGCTAACCTCATAATGAACACAGATATAGCTCACTTCCTAATGAACACCGATATAGCTAACCTCATAATGAACACTGATATAACTCACCTTATAATGAACACCGATATAGCTCACCTCATAATGAACATCGATATAGCTCACCTCCTAATGAACACTGATATAGCTAACCTCATAATGAACACTGATATAGCTCACTTCCTAATGAACACAGATATAGCTCAGCTCCCAATGAACACTGATATAGCTAACCTCATAATGAACACAGATATAGCTCACCTCCTAATGAACATCGATATAGCTCACCTCATAATGACCATCGATATAGCTCACCTCATAATGAACATCGATATAGCTCACCTCATAATCAACACCGATATAGCTCACCTCATAATCAACATCGATATAGCTCACCTCCTAATGAACACTGATATAGCTCAATTCAGTATGAAGTAGATATAACTCAATTCAGTATGAAGTAGATATAACTCAATTCAGTATGAAGTAGATATAACTCAATTCAGTATGAAGTAGATATAACTCAATTCAGTATGAAGTAGATATAACTCAATTCAGTATGAAGTAGATATAACTCAATTCAGTATGAAGTAGATATAGCTCAATTCAGTATGAAGTAGATATAGCTCAATTCAGTATAAAATATCAACATACATTCATAATCTGGTCAGCAAACGTTAGAAAATACAATAGTAACAAACTAAAGATGTGTTTATATTGTTTGACATGTCAACCTACTGTCCCTAACCAATCTGCCTATGAAATGCGAGGTTCAATCTTGAGTTATTGATTGAAATATTTTAACTTTAAGGAAGAGAGGACTGTTATTTATTTAATGCTATCTAGTGATCATCAACAACCTGCATTTCAAACATGAGATGGACAGGCAGTGTCCCATGCCATAAATGCTGATGGGAATGAATGCACAAAACATGCATCACAAACCTTCTCCTAGTCTCTTCATCTGCTGCTAGTCGCTGTTGTTGTGCCAACTTCTCTTGTTTCTTTTCCTCCATGAAATTATCTCGTTCTTGTTTCTCCTTTTCAAACTTGTCTTGTCTCTCTTCTCTAAAATATAATGGTACACGTTACTCACCAGGGTTCAACTTTGCTACAAGATTTAGGGTGAAGTCATTTCCCACTTCAGCCAATTTAGGAAGACTTGAGGAGAAATTAAGGGGAAGTCACCTACTTAATTATCCTTAAACTTACATTTTATGTGTTCACAATCTAACTTGGCTGCTATATAGTGAGGCCATTTGCCAGACTAGTCATATTGATACCAATCACATTTTACCTAACCTCAATATTTACGTTTATGATGATTGTCTCCGAAGATAATTCCTACAAGGTATTTAGGTATTTCTACATACTGAATCTTAAGTTTCCCATGCAGTATGCAAGCAAAATCATCTAACACAATGTTAAGTTCGTAACAAATGCATCAGTAATTCAATTAAATAAATATGTAGGAAATATATACCTATCCAACTACTACTACATTCCTACATATTCTACTTGTTTAATTTGGTTTGAAAGTCGAAATTTCAGAATGATACATGGTTGAAACATCTTGCATGCAGGGTTTATAATGGAGAAAATAAAATGTTCGCCAATTACAGTAGATATCATCCGCTTACAAATGATACAGACTATCAGAGGCACAGATGTTTAAAAGCCAAAAATAAATTTTGAGGCCGTTTTTTACCGATTTTCGACAAGATTATAGGGAGTAATTGTCATTTACTCATCCAGCAGGTGAATGCAAATTGACAGGGAAAAAGTTACGATTTCACCCACTTCGCACCCAAGCAACTCATGATTTACAGCAACATTTGCATTATTCATAGTAATCTTTGCATTATTTATAGCAACCTTTGCATTATTTATAGCAACATTTGCATTATTTATAGTAATCTTTGCATTATTTATAGCAACCTTTGCATTATTTATAATAATCTTTGCATTATTTATAGCAACCTTTGCATTATTTATAGCAATCTTTGCATTATTTATAGCAACCTTTGCATTATTTATAATAATCTTTGCATTATTTATAGCAACCTTTGCATTATTTATAGCAACCTTTGCATTATTTATAATAATCTTTGCATTATTTATAGCAACCTTTGCATTATTTATAATAATCTTTGCATTATTTATAGCAATCTTTGCATTATTTATAGCAACATTTGCATTATTTATAGCAATCTTTGCATTATTTATAGCAACCTTTGCATTATTTATAATAATCTTTGCATTATTTATAGCAACCTTTGCATTATTTATAATAATCTTTGCATTATTTATAGCAACCTTTGCATTATTTATAATAATCTTTGCATTATTTATAGCAACCTTTGCATTATTTATAATAATCTTTGCATTATTTATAGCAACCTTTGCATTATTTATAATAATCTTTGCATTATTTATAGCAACCTTTGCATTATTTATAATAATCTTTGCATTATTTATAGCAACCTTTGCATTATTTATAATAATCTTTGCATTATTTATAGCAACCTTTGCATTATTTATAATAATCTTTGCATTATTTATAGCAACCTTTGCATTATTTATAATAATCTTTGCATTATTTATAGCAACCTTTGCATTATTTATAATAATCTTTGCATTATTTATAGCAACCTTTGCATTATTTATAATAATCTTTGCATTATTTATAGCAACATTTGCATTATTTATAGTAATCTGTGCATTATTTACAGCAACATAAAATTTAATTTGTTTCCTGTATTTTACATGGGGAATGTTACTTACTGAATGTCGCATTTACATGTACCACCTATCCCTGCCATTTGGTACCCACATAACCATAATTCCTTATAAGCCAACATATACATGTAATAGATCTCCATTACCTATCTCGTGCAATCTGTTTTCGGATTTTTTCTCTAGCCATCTTTTCATCGTCTCTGTCCTTCTTCTGTTGTGCCTTGAGTTCATTCAACTGTGTGTCTTGCTGATTATGCTTTAGTTTCTGCAGACCTTGTCCCAACTTTCTACGCTTGATCTCTTCTTCTCTACCCTTCTACGAACAAACAGCATATTATAACACAAACAACCCATCACAGATAGCACAAAGAACAGATACTATACATACATAGATAACAAATAATAACACAAACAACCAATCACAGATAGCACAAGGAACAGATAATATACATACATAGATAACAAATAATAACACAAACAACCAATCACAGATAGCACAAGGAACAGATACTATACATACATAGATAACAAATAATAACACAAACAACCAATCACAGCTAGCACAAGGAACAGATCCTATACAAATAATAACACAAACAACCAATCACAGCTAGCACAAGGAACAGATACTATACAAATAATAACACAAACAACCAATCACAGATAGCACAAGGAACAGATACTATACATACATAGATAACAAATAATAACACAAACAACCAATCACAGCTAGCACAAGGAACAGATACTATACAAATAATAACACACACAACCAATCACAGCTAGCACAAGGAACAGATACTATACAAATAATAACACAAACAACCAATCACAGCTAGCACAAGGAACAGATACTATACAAATAATAACACAAACAACCAATCACGGATAGCACAAGGATTTTTTAAAAATTCATGTTAATTTATCGTCGTGGTGCTGATCGGGTTGGTGTTTGAATTGTATTGGAATAATATTTGTAGGAGATTGGGTTGATAGTTGGCAGTAATTGTGTGGTACTAGGAGTGGTTGGTATTATATTTTGTGGATTGGAATGCTATTTGGAGTGAATTGGGTTCATATTTGGAGCGGATTGTGTGATATTTGGAGCAGATTGTGTGGTATTTGGAGCGGATTGTGTGGTATTTGGAGCGGATGTATTTGGAGCGGATTGTGTTGATATTTAGAGCGGATTGTGTGGTATTTGGAGCGGATTGTGTGGTATTTGGAGCGGATTGTGTGGTATTTGGAGCGGATTGTGTTGATATTTGGAGCGGATTGTGTGGTATTTGGAGCGGATTGTGTGGTATTTGGAGCGGATTGTGTTGATATATGGAGCGGATTGTGTGGTATTTGGAGTGGATTGTGTTGATATTTGGAGTGATTTGGATTGATATTTAGTTTATACAAATTTATTTTAGCTCGATTGCGAAACAAGTTATTTCAACTTATATAAATCACTCTCGAGACCTCATTCCTGATGGAATCCATCGCCACGAGGGAGAGAGAAGAGGCAACGTGGAATTTAAATGCCTTGCCTAAGGGCACAATCGTAACGGCTCCAGTGGAGCTCGAACTCCGGACCTTTCGCACCTGAAGCGAACGCGCATCCACTGCGCTATCACGACTTCCACTATTGGATTGATATTTGAAGTTGCTATACAACCAAATCTGCCCCAAAAATCACCAAATGTGTTGTAACATTTAATGCCCCTTCACCATGCTTTGAATGTGGCCAGAAGGGGTGAATGATGCTTGTGTGGGGGGCATTGCAGGGGGATTAAAACTACAAACCTCAAACTCCTGTTGTGCTCTTTCTACTCTCTTTTTCTCCAACAAATCTTTTGCCCTACACACAAAATAATAAATAGAGGATTTCAGTGAAACATGACAAACAACCGGATGCATACAACTAAGTTATTCAGAATACTACAAACTCTCATCCGAGTGATTATATAGATATAGTGTCATTCCTGGTGGAGACTACAAGATGGTGGTATGCTTCCATTGAGACTACAAGATGGTGGAATGCTTCCACTGAGACTACAAGATGGTGGTATGCTTCCATGGAGACTACATACAAGATGGTGGAATGTTTCCATGGAGACTACAAGATGGTGGTATGTTCCATGGAGACTACATACAAGATTGTGGTATGTTTCCGTGGAGTCTACAAGATGGTGGTATGTTTCCGTAGAGACTACAAGATGGTGGTATGTTTCCGTGGAGACTACAAGATGGTGGTATGTTTCCGTGGAGACTACAATATGGTGGTATGTTTCCATTGAGACTACAAGATGGTGGAATGCTTCCACTGAGACTACAAGATGGTGGTATGCTTCCATGGAGACTACATACAAGATGGTGGAATGTTTCCATGGAGACTACAAGATGGTGGTATGTTCCATGGAGACTACATACAAGATTGTGGTATGTTTCCGTGGAGTCTACAAGATGGTGGTATGTTTCCGTAGAGACTACAAGATGGTGGTATGTTTCCGTGGAGACTACAAGATGGTGGTATGTTTCCGTGGAGACTACAATATGGTGGTATGTTTCCATTGAGACTACAAGATGGTGGTATGTTTCCATGGAGACTACAAGATGGTGGTATGTTTCCGGGGAGACTACAAAATGGTAGTATATTTCCGTGGAGACTACAAGATGGTGGTATGTTTCCGTGGTGGAGACTACAAGATGGTGGTATGTTTCCGTGGTGGAGACTACAAAATGGTGGTATGTTTGCGTGGTGGAGACTACAAAATGGTGGTATGTTTCCGTGGAGACTACAAGATGGTGGTATGTTTCCGTGGTGGAGACTACAAGATGGTGGTATGTTTCCGTGGTGGAGACTACAAGATGGTGGTATGTTTCCGTGGAGACTACAAGATGGTGGTATGTTTCCATGGAGACTACATACAAGATGGTGGAATGTTTCCATGGAGACTACAAGATGGTGGAATGTTTCCATGGAGACTACATACAAGATGGTGGAATGTTTCCATGGAGACTACATACAAGATGGTGGAATGTTTCCATGGAGACTACATACAAGATGGTGGAATGTTTCCATGGTGGAGACTACATCAAGATGGTGGTATGTTTCCATGGAGACTACAAGATGGTGGTATGTTTCCATGGAGACTACATACAAGATGGTGGAATGTTTCCATGGAGACTACATACAAGATGGTGGAATGTTTCCATGGAGACTACATACAAGATGGTGGAATGTTTCCATGGTGGAGACTACAAGATGGTGGTATGTTTCCATGGAGACTACAAGATGGTGGAATGTTTCCATGGAGACTACATACAAGATGGTGGATGTTTCCGTGGTGGAGACTACAAGATGGTGGTATGTTTCCGTGGTGGAGACTACAAGATGGTGGTATGTTTCCGTGGTGGAGACTACAAGATGGTGGAATGTTTCCATGGAGACTACATACAAGATGGTGGAATGTTTCCATGGAGACTACATACAAGATGGTGGAATGTTTCCATGGAGACTACATACAAGATGGTGGTATGTTTCCGTGATGGAGACTTACAAAATGGTGGTATGTTCCCGTGGTGGAGACTACAAAATGGTGGTATGCTTCCGTGGAGACTACAAGATGGTGGAATGTTTCCGTGGTGGAGACTACAAGATGGTGGTATGTTTCCGTGGAGACTACATACAAGATGGTGGTATGTTTCCGTGGTGGAGACTACAAGATGGTGGTATTTTTCCGTGGAGACTACAAGATGGTGGTATGTTTCCATGGAGACTACATACAAGATGTTGGTATGTTTCCGTGGTGGAGACTACAAGATGGTGGTATCTTTCCGTGGAGACTACAAGATGGTGGTATGTTTCTGAAGAGACTACATGATGGTGGTATGTTTCCGTAGAGACTACAAGATGGTGGTATGTTTCCGTGGTGGAGACTATAAAATGGTGGTATGTTTCCGTGATGGAGACTACAAGATGGTGGAATGTTTCCGTGGTGGAGACTACAATATGGTGGTATGTTTCCATGGAGACTACATACAAGATGGTGGAATGTTTTGGTGGTGGAGACTACAAGATGGTGGTATGTTTCCATGGAGACTACATACAAGATGGTGGTATGTTTCCATGGAGACTACATACAAGATGGTGGAATGTTTCCATGGAGACTACATACAAGATGGTGGAATGTTTCCATGGAGACTACATACAAGATGGTGGAATGTTTCCATGGAGACTACATACAAGATGGTGGAATGTTTCCGTGGAGACTACAAGATGGTGGTATGTTTCCATGGAGACTACATACAAGATGGTGGAATGTTTCCATGGAGACTACATACAAGATGGTGGAATGTTTCCATGGAGACTACATACAAGATGGTGGAATGTTTCCATGGAGACTACATACAAGATGGTGGAATGTTTCCATGGAGACTACAAGATGGTGGAATGTTTCCATGGAGACTACATACAAGATGGTGGAATGTTTCCATGGAGACTACATCAAGATGGTGGAATGTTTCCATGGAGACTACATACAAGATGGTGGAATGTTTCCATGGAGACTACATACAAGATGGTGGAATGTTTCCATGGAGACTACATACAAGATGGTGGAATGTTTCCATGGTGGAGATTACAAGATGGTGGTATGTTTCCATGGAGACTACATACAAAATGGTGGTATGTTTCCATGGAGACTACATACAAGATGGTGGAATGTTTCCATGGAGACTACATACAAGATGGTGGAATGTTTCCATGGAGACTACATACAAGATGGTGGAATGTTTCCATGGAGACTACATACAAGATGGTGGAATGTTTCCGTGGTGGAGACTACAAGATGGTGGTATGTTTCCATGGAGACTACAAGATGGTGGAATGTTTCCATGGAGACTACATACAAGATGGTGGAATGTTTCCATGGAGACTACATACAAGATGGTGGAATGTTTCCATGGAGACTACAAGATGGTGGAATGTTTCCATGGAGACTACATCAAGATGGTGGAATGTTTCCATGGAGACTACATACAAGATGGTGGAATGTTTCCATGGAGACTACATACAAGATGGTGGAATGTTTCCATGGAGACTACATACAAGATGGTGGAATGTTTCCATGGTGGAGATTACAAGATGGTGGTATGTTTCCATGGAGAGTGAGACTACATACAAGATGGTGGTATGTTTCCATGGAGACTACATACAAGATGGTGGTATGTTTCCATGGAGACTACATACAGGATGGTGGAATGTTTCCATGGAGACTACATACAAGATGGTGGAATGTTTCCATGGAGACTACATACAAGATGGTGGAATGTTTCCATGGAGACTACATACAAGATGGTGGAATGTTTCCGTGGTGGAGACTACAAGATGGTGGTATGTTTCCATGGAGACTACATACAAGATGGTGGAATGTTTCCATGGAGACTACATACAAGATGGTGGAATGTTTCCATGGAGACTACATACAAGATGGTGGAATGTTTCCATGGAGACTACATACAAGATGGTGGAATGTTTCCATGGAGACTACAAGATGGTGGAATGTTTCCATGGAGACTACATACAAGATGGTGGAATGTTTCCATGGAGACTACATCAAGATGGTGGAATGTTTCCATGGAGACTACATACAAGATGGTGGAATGTTTCCATGGAGACTACATACAAGATGGTGGAATGTTTCCATGGAGACTACATACAAGATGGTGGAATGTTTCCATGGAGACTACATACAAGATGGTGGAATGTTTCCATGGTGGAGACTACAAGATGGTGGTATGTTTCCATGGAGACTACATACAAGATGGTGGTATGTTTCCATGATGGAGACTACAAGATGGTGGTATGTTTCCGTGATGGAGACTACAAGATGGTGGTATGTTTCCGTGGTGGAGACTACAAGATGGTGGTATGTTTCCGTGATGGAGACTACAAGATGGTGGTATGTTTCTGTGATGGAGACTACAAGATGGTGGTATGTTTCCGTGGAGACTACAAGATGGTGGAATGTTTCCATGGTGGAGACTACAAGATGGTGGAATGTTTCCGTGGAGACTACAAGATGGTGGAATGTTTCCATGGTGGAGACTACAAGATGGTGGTATGTTTCCATGGTGGAGACTACAAGCTGGTGGTATGTTTCCATGATGGAGACTACAAGATGGTGGTATGTTTCCATGGTGGAGACTACAAGATGGTGGGATGTTTCCATGGAGACTACATACAAGATGGTGGTATGTTTCCATGGTGGAGACTACATACAAGATGGTGGAATGTTTCCGTGGTGGAGACTACAAGATGGTGGGATGTTTCCGTGGTGGAGACTACAAGATGGTGGTATGTTTCCATGGAGACTACATACAAGATGGTGGAATGTTTCCATGGAGACTACAAGATGGTGGTATGTTTCCATGATGGAGACTACAAAATGGTGGTATGTTTCCGTGGTGGAGACTACAAGATGGTGGAATGTTTCCGTGGTGGAGACTACAAGATGGTGGAATGTTTCCGTGGTGGAGACTACAAGATGGTGGAATGTTTCCGTGGTGGAGACTACAAGATGGTGGTATGTTTCCATGGGTACAAGATGGTGGAATGTTTCCGTGGTGGAGACTACATACAAGATGGTGGAATGTTTCCGTGGTGGAGACTACAAGATGGTGGAATGTTTCCGTGGTGGAGACTACAAGATGGTGCTATGTTTCCATGGAGACTACAAGATGGTGATATGTTTCCGTGATGGAGACTACAAGATGGTGGTATGTTTCCATGGTGGAGACTACAAGATGGTGGTATGTTTCCATGGTGGAGATTACAAGATGGTGGAATGTTTCCGTGATGGAGACTACAAGATGGTGGAATGTTTCTGTGATGGAGACTACAAGATGGTGGAATGTTTCCGTGATGGAGACTACAAGATGGTGGAATGTTTCTGTGATGGAGACTACAAGATGGTGGTATGTTTCCGTGGAGACTACAAGATGGTGGTATGTTTCTGTGGAGACTACAAGATGGTGGAATGTTTCTGTGATGGAGACTACAAGATGGTGGAATGTTTCTGTGATGGAGACTACAAGATGGTGGTATGTTTCCGTGGAGACTACAAGATGGTGGAATGTTTCTGTGATGGAGACTACAAGATGGTGGTATGTTTCCGTGGTGGAGACTACATACAAGATGGTGGAATGTTTCCGTGGTGGAGACTACAAGATGGTGGAATGTTTCCGTGGTGGAGACTACAAGATGGTGGAATGTTTCCGTGGTGGAGGCTACAAGATGGTGGGATGTTTCCATGGAGACTACATCCAAGATGGTGGAATGTTTCCGTGGTGGAGACTACATACAAGATGGTGGAATGTTTCAGTGGTGGAGACTACAAGATGGTGGAATGTTTCCGTGATGGAGACTACAAGATGGTGAAATGTTTCCGTGGTGGAGACTACAAGATGGTGGTATGTTTCCATGGAGACTACATACAAGATGGTGGAATGTTTCCGTGGTGGAGTTTACAAGATGGTGGTATGTTTCCGTGGAGACTACAAGATGGTGGTATGTTTCCGTGATGGAGACTACAAGATGGTAGTATGTTTCCGTGGAGAATACAAGATGGTGGTATGTTTCCGTGATGGAGACTACAAGATGGTGGTATGTTTCCATGGAGACTACAAGATGGTGGATGTTTCTGTGGAGATTACAAGATGGTGGTATGTTTCCGTGGTGGAGACTACAAGATGGTGGTATGTTTCCGTGGAGACTACAAGATGGTGGTATGTTTCCGTGATGGAGACTACAAGATGGTGGTATGTTTCCGTGATGGAGACTACAAGATGGTGGTATGTTTCCGTGGAGACTACAAGATGGTGGTATGTTTCCGTGATGGAGACTACAAGATGGTGGTATGTTTCCGTGATGGAGACTACAAGATGGTGGTATGTTTCCGTGGTGGAGACTACAAGATGGTGGTATGTTTCCGTGGAGACTACAAGATGGTGGAATGTTTCTGTGATGGAGACTACAAGATGGTGGAATGTTTCTGTGATGGAGACTACAAGATGGTGGTATGTTTCCGTGGAGACTACAAGATGGTGGTATGTTTCCTGGTGGAGACTACAAGATGGTGGAATGTTTCCGTGGTGGAGACTACAAGATGGTGGTATGTTTCTGTGGAGACTACAAGATGGTGGTATGTTTCTGGTGGAGACTACAAGATGGTGGTATGTTTCCGTGGTGGAGACTACAAGATGGTGGAATGTTTCCATGGAGACTACAAGATGGTGGAATGTTTCCGTGAAGACTACATACAAGATGGTGGTATGTTTCCATGGAGACTACAAGATGGTGGAATGTTTCATGGAGACTACAAGATGGTGGAATGTTTCCATGGAGACTACATGTGGTGGTGTTTATGGAGATTACAAGATGGTGGTATGTTTCCGTGGAGACTACAAGAGGTGGTATGTTTCCATGGTGGAGACTACAAGATGGTGGAATGTTTCCATGGAGACTACATACAAGATGGTGGAATGTTTCCATGGAGACTACATCAAGATGGTGGAATGTTTCCATGGAGACTACATACAAGATGGTGGAATGTTTCCATGGAGACTACATACAAGATGGTGGTGGGATGTTCCATGGAGACTACATACAAAATGGTGGTATGTTTCATGGAGATAATACAAGATGGTGGATGTTTCCATGGAGACTACATACAAGATGGGAATGTTTCCATGGAGACTACATACAAGATGGTGGAATGTTTCCATGGTGACTACATACAAGATGGTGGAATGTTTCCGTGTGGAGATACAAGATGGTGGTATGTTTCCATGGAGACTACAAGATGGTGGAATGTTTCCATGGAGACTACATACAAGATGGTGGAATGTTTCCATGGAGACTACATACAAGATGGGGAATGTTTCATGTAGACTACAAGATGGTGGAAGTTTCCATGGAGACTACATCAAGATGGTGGAATGTTTCCATGGAGACTACATACAAGATGGTGGAATGTTTCCATGGAGACTACATACAAGATGGTGGAATGTTTCCATGGAGACTACATACAAGATGGTGGAATGTTTCCATGTAGACTACAAGATGGTGGAATGTTTCCATGGAGACTACATCAAGATGGTGGAATGTTTCCATGGAGACTACATACAAGATGGTGGAATGTTTCCATGGAGACTACATACAAGATGGTGGAATGTTTCCATGGAGACTACATACAAGATGGTGGAATGTTTCCATGGAGACTA
>CM026386.1:36938995-37062506 GCA_014843695.1 Archivesica marissinica | reverse complement strand
TCCGTGGAGACTACAAGATGGTGGTATGTTTCTATGGAGACTACAAGATGGTGGTATGTTTCCATGGAGACTACATACAAGATGGTGGTATGTTTCCGTGGTGGAGACTACAAGATGGTGGTATGTTTCCGTGGTGGAGACTACAAAATGGTGGTATGTTTCCATGGAGACTACATACAAGATGGTGGAATGTTTCCGTGGAGACTACAAGATGGTGGTATGTTTCCATGGAGACTACAAGATGGTGGTATGTTTCCATGGAGACTACATACAAGATGGTGGAATGTTTCAGTGGTGGAGACTACAAAATGGTGGTATGTTTCCGTGGTGGAGACTACAAGATGGTGGTATGCTTCCGTGATGGAGACTACAAGATGGTGGTATGTTTCCGTGATGGAGACTACAAGATGGTGGTATGTTTCCGTGGAGACTACAAGATGGTGGTATGTTTCCGTGGAGACTACAAGATGGTGGAATGTTTCTGTGATGGAGACTACAAGATGGTGGAATGTTTCTGTGATGGAGACTACAAGATGGTGGTATGTTTCCGTGGAGACTACAAGATGGTGGAATGTGTCCATGGTGGAGACTACAAGATGGTGGTATGTTTCTGTGATGGAGACTACAAGATGATGGAATGTTTCTGTGATGGAGACTACAAGATGGTGGAATGTTTCTGTGATGGAGACTACAAGATGGTGGTATGTTTCCGTGGAGACTACAAGATGGTGGAATGTGTCCATGGTGGAGACTACAAGATGGTGGTATGTTTCTGTGATGGAGACTACAAGATGGTGGAATGTTTCTGTGATGGAGACTACAAGATGGTGGAATATTTCCATGGTGGAGACTACATGATGGTGGTATGTTTCCGTGATGGAGATTACAAGATGGTGGTATGTTTCCGTGGAGACTACAATATGGTGGAATGTTTCCATGGTGGAGACTACAAGATGGTGGTATGTTTCCGTGGAGACTACAAGATGGTGGAATGTTTCTGTGATGGAGACTACAAGATGGTGGTATGTTTCCGTGGTGGAGACTACATACAAGATGGTGGAATGTTTCCGTGGTGGAGACTACAAGATGGTGGAATGTTTCCATGGTGGAGACTACAAGATGGTGGAATGTTTCCGTGGTGGAGGCTACAAGATGGTGGGATGTTTCCATGGAGACTACATCCAAGATGGTGGAATGTTTCCGTGGTGGAGACTACATACAAGATGGTGGAATGTTTCTGTGGTGGAGACTACAAGATGGTGGAATGTTTCCGTGATGGAGACTACAAGATGGTGGAATGTTTCCGTGGTGGAGACTACAAGATGGTGGTATGTTTCCATGGAGACTACATACAAGATGGTGGAATGTTTCCGTGGTGGAGATTACAAGATGGTGGTATGTTTCCGTGGAGACTACAAGATGGTGGTATGTTTCCGTGATGGAGACTACAAGATGGTGGTATGTTTCCGTGGAGACTACAAGATGGTGGTATGTTTCCGTGATGGAGACTACAAGATGGTGGTATGTTTCCATGGAGACTACATACAAGATGGTGGAATGTTTCTGTGGTGGAGATTACAAGATGGTGGTATGTTTCCGTGGAGACTACAAGATGGTGGTATGTTTCCGTGATGGAGACTACAAGATGGTGGTATGTTTCCGTGGAGACTACAAGATGGTGGTATGTTTCCGTGATGGAGACTACAAGATGGTGGTATGTTTCCGTGGAGACTACAAGATGGTGGTATGTTTCCGTGGAGACTAAAAGATGGTGGAATGTTTCTGTGATGGAGACTACAAGATGGTGGAATGTTTCTGTGATGGAGACTACAAGATGGTGGTATGTTTCCGTGGAGACTACAAGATGGTGGAATGTTTCCATGGTGGAAACTACAAGATGGTGGTATGTTTCTGTGATGGAGACTACAAGATGGTGTAATGTTTCTGTGATGGAGACTACAAGATGGTGGAATGTTTCCATGGTGGAGACTACAAGATGGTGGTATGTTTCCATGATGGAGATTACAAGATGGTGGTATGTTTCCGTGGAGACTACAAGATGGTGGAATGTTTCCATGGTGGAGACTACAAGATGGTGGAATGTTTCCATGGTGGAGACTACAAGATGGTGGTATGTTTCCGTGATGGAGACTACAAGATGGTGGTATGTTTCCGTGGAGACTACAAGATGGTGGTATGCTTCCATTGAGACTACAAGATGGTGGAATGCTTCCACTGAGACTACAAGATGGTGGTATGCTTCCATGGAGACTACAAGATGGTGGTATGTTCCATGGAGACTACATACAAGATTGTGGTATGTTTCCGTGGAGACTACAAGATGGTGGTATGTTTCCGTAGAGACTACAAGATGGTGGTATGTTTCCGTGGAGACTACAAGATGGTGGTATGTTTCCGTGGAGACTACAATATGGTGGTATGTTTCCATTGAGACTACAAGATGGTGGTATGTTTCCATGGAGACTACAAGATGGTGGTATGTTTCCGGGGAGACTACAAAATGGTAGTATATTTCCGTGGAGACTACAAGATGGTGGTATGTTTCCGTGGTGGAGACTACAAGATGGTGGTATGTTTCCGTGGTGGAGACTACAAAATGGTGGTATGTTTGCGTGGTGGAGACTACAAAATGGTGGTATGTTTCCGTGGAGACTACAAGATGGTGGTATGTTTCCGTGGTGGAGACTACAAGATGGTGGTATGTTTCCGTGGTGGAGACTACAAATGGTGGTATGTTTCCGTGGAGACTACATACAAGATGGTGGAATGTTTCCGTGGAGACTACAAGATGGTGGTATGTTTCCATGGAGACTACAAGATGGTGGTATGTTTCCATGGAGACTACATACAAGATGGTGGTATGTTTCCGTGGTGGAGACTACAAGATGGTGGTATGTTTCCGTGGTGGAGACTACAAAATGGTGGTATGTTTCCATGGAGACTACATACAAGATGGTGGAATGTTTCCGTGGAGACTACAAGATGGTGGTATGTTTCCATGGAGACTACAAGATGGTGGTATGTTTCCATGGAGACTACATACAAGATGGTGGAATGTTTCAGTGGTGGAGACTACAAAATGGTGGTATGTTTCCGTGGTGGAGACTACAAGATGGTGGTATGTTTCCGTGATGGAGATTACAAGATGGTGGTATGTTTCCGTGGAGACTACAAGATGGTGGAATGTTTCCATGGTGGAGACTACAAGATGGTGGAATGTTTCCATGGTGGAGACTACAAGATGGTGGTATGTTTCCGTGATGGAGACTACAAGATGGTGGTATGTTTCCGTGGAGACTACAAGATGGTGGTATGCTTCCATTGAGACTACAAGATGGTGGAATGCTTCCACTGAGACTACAAGATGGTGGTATGCTTCCATGGAGACTACAAGATGGTGGTATGTTCCATGGAGACTACATACAAGATTGTGGTATGTTTCCGTGGAGACTACAAGATGGTGGTATGTTTCCGTAGAGACTACAAGATGGTGGTATGTTTCCGTGGAGACTACAAGATGGTGGTATGTTTCCGTGGAGACTACAATATGGTGGTATGTTTCCATTGAGACTACAAGATGGTGGTATGTTTCCATGGAGACTACAAGATGGTGGTATGTCTCCGGGGAGACTACAAAATGGTAGTATATTTCCGTGGAGACTACAAGATGGTGGTATGTTTCCGTGGTGGAGACTACAAGATGGTGGTATGTTTCCGTGGTGGAGACTACAAAATGGTGGTATGTTTGCGTGGTGGAGACTACAAAATGGTGGTATGTTTCCATGGGAGACTACAAGATGGTGGAATGTTTCCATGGAGACTACATACAAGATGGTGGAATGTTTCCATGAAGACTACATACAAGATGGTGGAATGTTTCCATGGAGACTACATACAAGATGGTGGAATGTTTCCATGGAGACTACATACAAGATGGTGGAATGTTTCCGTGGTGGAGACTACAAGATGGTGGTATGTTTCCATGGAGACTACAAGATGGTGGAATGTTTCCGTGGTGGAGACTACAAAATGGTGGTATGTTTCCGTGGAGACTACATACAAGATGGTGGAATGTTTCCGTGGAGACTACAAGATGGTGGTATGTTTCCATGGAGACTACAAGATGGTGGTATGTTTCCATGGAGACTACATACAAGATGGTGGTATGTTTCCGTGGTGGAGACTACAAGATGGTGGTATGTTTCCGTGGTGGAGACTACAAAATGGTGGTATGTTTCCATGGAGACTACATACAAGATGGTGGAATGTTTCCGTGGAGACTACAAGATGGTGGTATGTTTCCATGGAGACTACAAGATGGTGGTATGTTTCCATGGAGACTACATACAAGATGGTGGAATGTTTCAGTGGTGGAGACTACAAAATGGTGGTATGTTTCCGTGGTGGAGACTACAAGATGGTGGTATGTTTCAGTGATGGAGATTACAAGATGGTGGTATGTTTCCGTGGAGACTACAAGATGGTGGAATGTTTCCATGGTGGAGACTACAAGATGGTGGAATGTTTCCATGGTGGAGACTACAAGATGGTGGTATGTTTCCGTGATGGAGACTACAAGATGGTGGTATGTTTCCGTGGAGACTACAAGATGGTGGTATGCTTCCATTGAGACTACAAGATGGTGGAATGCTTCCACTGAGACTACAAGATGGTGGTATGCTTCCATGGAGACTACAAGATGGTGGTATGTTCCATGGAGACTACATACAAGATTGTGGTATGTTTCCGTGGAGACTACAAGATGGTGGTATGTTTCCGTAGAGACTACAAGATGGTGGTATGTTTCCGTGGAGACTACAAGATGGTGGTATGTTTCCGTGGAGACTACAATATTGTGGTATGTTTCCATTGAGACTACAAGATGGTGGTATGTTTCCATGGAGACTACAAGATGGTGGTATGTCTCCGGGGAGACTACAAAATGGTAGTATATTTCCGTGGAGACTACAAGATGGTGGTATGTTTCCGTGGTGGAGACTACAAGATGGTGGTATGTTTCCGTGGTGGAGACTACAAAATGGTGATATGTTTGCGTGGTGGAGACTACAAAATGGTGGTATGTTTCCGTGGTGGAGACTACAAGATGGTGGTATGTTTCCGTGGTGGAGACTACAAAATGGTGGTATGTTTCCGTGGAGACTACATACAAGATGGTGGAATGTTTCCATGGAGACTACAAGATGGTGGTATGTTTCCATGGAGACTACATACAAGATGGTGGAATGTTTCAGTGGTGGAGACTACAAGATGGTGGTATGTTTCCATGGAGACTACATACAAGATGGTGGAATGTTTCCATGGAGACTACATACAAGATGGTGGAATGTTTCCATGAAGACTACATACAAGATGGTGGAATGTTTCCATGGAGACTACATACAAGATGGTGGAATGTTTCCATTGTGGAGACTACATACAAGATGGTGGTATGTTTCCATGGAGACTACAAGATGGTGGTATGTTTCCATGGAGACTACATACAAGATGGTGGAATGTTTCCATGGAGACTACATACAAGATGGTGGAATGTTTCCATGGAGACTACATACAAGATGGTGGAATGTTTCCATGGTGGAGACTACAAGATGGTGGTATGTTTCCATGGAGACTACAAGATGGTGGTATGTTTCCATGGAGACTACCAGATGGTGGAATGTTTCCATGGAGACTACATACAAGATGGTGGATGTTTCCGTGGTGGAGACTACAAGATGGTGGTATGTTTCCGTTATGGAGACTACAAGATGGTGGTATGTTTCCGTGGTGGAGACTACAAGATGGTGGAATGTTTCAATGGAGACTACATACAAGATGGTGGAATGTTTCCATGGAGACTACATACAAGATGGTGGTATGTTTCCGTGATGGAGACTTACAAAATGGTGGTATGTTCCCGTGGTGGAGGCTACAAAATGGTGGTATGCTTCCGTGGAGACTACAAGATGGTGGAATGTTTCCGTGGTGGAGACTACAAGATGGTGGTATGTTTCCGTGGAGACTACATACAAGATGGTGGTATGTTTCCGTGGTGGGGACTACAAGATGGTGGTATTTTTCCGTGGAGACTACAAGATGGTGGTATGTTTCCGTGGAGACTACATACAAGATGTTGGTATGTTTCCGTGGTGGAGACTACAAGATGGTGGTATGTTTCCGTGGAGACTACAAGATGGTGGTATGTTTCTGTGGAGACTACATGATGGTGGTATGTTTCCGTGGAGACTACAAGATGGTGGTATGTTTCCGTGGTGGAGACTACAAAATGGTGGTATGTTTCCGTGATGGAGACTACAAGATGGTGGAATGTTTCCGTGGTGGAGACTACAATATGGTGGTATGTTTCCATGGAGACTACATACAAGATGGTGGAATGTTTCCATGGTGGAGACTACAAGATGGTGGAATGTTTCCATGGAGACTACATACAAGATGGTGGAATGTTTCCATGAAGACTACATACAAGATGGTGGAATGTTTCCATGGAGACTACATACAAGATGGTGGAATGTTTCCATGGAGACTACATACAAGATGGTGGAATGTTTCCATGGAGACTACATACAAGATGGTGGAATGTTTCCGTGGTGGAGACTACAAGATGGTGGTATGTTTCCATGGAGACTACAAGATGGTGGAATGTTTCCATGGAGACTACATACAAGATGGTGGAATGTTTCCATGGAGACTACATACAAGATGGTGGAATGTTTCCATGGAGACTACATAGATGGTGGAATGTTTCCATGGAGACTACAAGATGGTGGAATGTTTCCATGGAGACTACATCAAGATGGTGGAATGTTTCCATGGAGACTACATACAAGATGGTGGAATGTTTCCATGGAGACTACATACAAGA
Source organism: Archivesica marissinica (assembly GCA_014843695.1). Taxonomy (NCBI): domain Eukaryota; kingdom Metazoa; phylum Mollusca; class Bivalvia; order Venerida; family Vesicomyidae; genus Archivesica; species Archivesica marissinica. The sequence continues at coordinate 37,055,605 of CM026386.1, read as the reverse complement.
TGGTGGAATGTTTCCATGGAGACTACATACAAGATGGTGGAATGTTTCCATGGTGGAGATTACAAGATGGTGGTATGTTTCCATGGAGACTACATACAAGATGGTGGTATGTTTCCATGGAGACTACATACAAGATGGTGGAATGTTTCCATGGAGACTACATACAAGATGGTGGAATGTTTCCATGGAGACTACATACAAGATGGTGGAATGTTTCCATGGAGACTACATACAAGATGGTGGAATGTTTCCGTGGTGGAGACTACAAGATGGTGGTATGTTTCCATGGAGACTACATACAAGATGGTGGAATGTTTCCATGGAGACTACATACAAGATGGTGGAATGTTTCCATGGAGACTACATACAAAATGGTGGAATGTTTCCATGGAGACTACATACAAGATGGTGGAATGTTTCCATGGAGACTACAAGATGGTGGAATGTTTCCATGGAGACTACATACAAGATGGTGGAATGTTTCCATGGAGACTACATCAAGATGGTGGAATGTTTCCATGGAGACTACATACAAGATGGTGGAATGTTTCCATGGAGACTACATACAAGATGGTGGAATGTTTCCATGGAGACTACATACAAGATGGTGGAATGTTTCCATGGAGACTACATACAAGATGGTGGAATGTTTCCATGGAGACTACATACAAGATGGTGGAATGTTTCCATGGGGAGACTACAAGATGGTGGTATGTTTCCATGGAGACTACATACAAGATGGTGGTATGTTTCCATGATGGAGACTACAAGATGGTGGTATGTTTCCGTGATGGAGACTACAAGATGGTGGTATGTTTCCGTGGTGGAGACTACAAGATGGTGGAATGTTTCTGTGATGGAGACTACAAGATGGTGGTATGTTTCCGTGGAGACTACAAGATGGTGGAATGTTTCCATGGTGGAGACTACAAGATGGTGGAATGTTTCCATGGAGACTACAAGATGGTGGAATGTTTCCATGGTGGAGACTACAAGATGGTGGTATGTTTCCGTGGAGACTACAAGCTGGTGGTATGTTTCCATGATGGAGACTACAAGATGGTGGTATGTTTCCATGGTGGAGACTACAAGATGGTGGGATGTTTCCATGGAGACTACATACAAGATGGTGGTATGTTTCCATGGTGGAGACTACATACAAGATGGTGGAATGTTTCCGTGGTGGAGACTACAAGATGGTGGGATGTTTCCGTGGTGGAGACTACATGATGGTGGTATGTTTCCATGGAGACTACATACAAGATGGTGGAATGTTTCCATGGAGACTACAAGATGGTGGTATGTTTCCATGATGGAGACTACAAAATGGTGGTATGTTTCCGTGGTGGAGACTACAAGATGGTGGAATGTTTCCGTGGTGGAGACTACAAGATGGTGGAATGTTTCCGTGGTGGAGACTACAAGATGGTGGAATGTTTCCGTGGTGGAGACTACAAGATGGTGGAATGTTTCCGTGGTGGAGACTACAAGATGGTGGTATGTTTCCATGGAGACTACATACAAGATGGTGGAATGTTTCCGTGGTGGAGACTACATACAAGATGGTGGAATGTTTCCGTGGTGGAGACTACAAGATGGTGGAATGTTTCCGTGGTGGAGACTACAAGATGGTGCTATGTTTCCATGGAGACTACAAGATGGTGATATGTTTCCGTGATGGAGACTACAAGATGGTGGTATGTTTCCATGGTGGAGACTACAAGATGGTGGTATGTTTCCATGGTGGAGATTACAAGATGGTGGAATGTTTCCGTGATGGAGACTACAAGATGGTGGAATGTTTCTGTGATGGAGACTACAAGATGGTGGAATGTTTCCGTGATGGAGACTACAAGATGGTGGAATGTTTCTGTGATGGAGACTACAAGATGGTGGTATGTTTCCGTGATGGAGACTACAAGTTGGTGGTATGTTTCCGTGGAGACTACAAGATGGTGGTATGTTTCTGTGGAGACTACAAGATGGTGGAATGTTTCTGTGATGGAGACTACAAGATGGTGGAATGTTTCTGTGATGGAGACTACAAGATGGTGGTATGTTTCCGTGGAGACTACAAGATGGTGGAATGTTTCTGTGATGGAGACTACAAGATGGTGGTATGTTTCCGTGGTGGAGACTACATACAAGATGGTGGAATGTTTCCGTGGTGGAGACTACAAGATGGTGGAATGTTTCCGTGGTGGAGACTACAAGATGGTGGAATGTTTCCGTGGTGGAGGCTACAAGATGGTGGGATGTTTCCATGGAGACTACATCCAAGATGGTGGAATGTTTCCGTGGTGGAGACTACATACAAGATGGTGGAATGTTTCAGTGGTGGAGACTACAAGATGGTGGAATGTTTCCGTGATGGAGACTACAAGATGGTGAAATGTTTCCGTGGTGGAGACTACAAGATGGTGGTATGTTTCCATGGAGACTACATACAAGATGGTGGAATGTTTCCGTGGTGGAGATTACAAGATGGTGGTATGTTTCCGTGGAGACTACAAGATGGTGGTATGTTTCCGTGATGGAGACTACAAGATGGTGGTATGTTTCCGTGGAGAATACAAGATGGTGGTATGTTTCCGTGATGGAGACTACAAGATGGTGGTATGTTTCCGTGATGGAGACTACAAGATGGTGGTATGTTTCCGTGGAGACTACAAGATGGTGGTATGTTTCCGTGATGGAGACTACAAGATGGTGGTATGTTTCCGTGGAGACTACAAGATGGTGGTATGTTTCCGTGATGGAGACTACAAGATGGTGGTATGTTTCCGTGATGGAGACTACAAGATGGTGGTATGTTTCCGTGGAGACTACAAGATGGTGGTATGTTTCCGTGATGGAGACTACAAGATGGTGGTATGTTTCCGTGATGGAGACTACAAGATGGTGGTATGTTTCCGTGATGGAGACTACAAGATGGTGGTATGTTTCCGTGGTGGAGACTACAAGATGGTGGAATGTTTCTGTGATGGAGACTACAAGATGGTGGTATGTTTCCGTGGAGACTACAAGATGGTGGAATGTTTCCATGGTGGAGACTACAAGATGGTGGAATGTTTCCATGAAGACTACAAGATGGTGGATGTTTCCTGGTGGAGACTACAAGATGGTGGTATGTTTCCGTGGAGACTACAACTGGTGGTATGTTTCCATGATGGAGACTACAAGATGGTGGTATGTTTCCATGGTGGAGACTACAAGATGGTGGATGTTTCCATGGAGACTACATACAAGATGGTGGTATGTTTCCATGGTGGAGACTACATACAAGATGGTGGAATGTTTCCGTGTGGAGACTACAAGATGGTGGGATGTTTCCGTGGTGGAGACTACATGATGGTGGTATGTTTCCATGGAGACTACATACAAGATGGTGGAATGTTTCCATGGAGACTACAAGATGGTGGTATGTTTCCATGATGGAGACTACAAAATGGTGGTATGTTTCCATGGTGAGACTACAAGATGGTGGAATGTTTCCGTGGAGACTACAAGATGGTGGAATGTTTCCATGGAGACTACAAGATGGTGGAATGTTTCCGTGGTGGAGACTACAAGATGGTGGAATGTTTCCATGGTGGAGACTACAAGATGGTGGTATGTTTCCATGGAGACTACATACAAGATGGTGGAATGTTTCCATGGAGACTACATACAAGATGGTGGAATGTTTCATGGAGACTACATACAAGATGGTGGTATGTTTCCATGGAGATACATACAAAATGGTGGTATGTTTCCATGGAGACTACATACAAGATGGTGGAATGTTTCCATGGAGACTACATACAAGATGGTGGAATGTTTCCATGGAGACTACATACAAGATGGTGGAATGTTTCCATGGAGACTACATACAAGATGGTGGAATGTTTCCGTGGTGGAGACTACAAGATGGTGGTATGTTTCCATGGAGACTACAAGATGGTGGAATGTTTCCATGGAGACTACATACAAGATGGTGGAATGTTTCCATGGAGACTACATACAAGATGGTGGAATGTTTCCATGTAGACTACAAGATGGTGGAATGTTTCCATGGAGACTACATCAAGATGGTGGAATGTTTCCATGGAGACTACATACAAGATGGTGGAATGTTTCCATGGAGACTACATACAAGATGGTGGAATGTTTCCATGGAGACTACATACAAGATGGTGGAATGTTTCCATGGTGGAGATTACAAGATGGTGGTATGTTTCCATGGAGACTACATACAAGATGGTGGTATGTTTCCATGGAGACTACATACAAGATGGTGGAATGTTTCCATGGAGACTACATACAAGATGGTGGAATGTTTCCATGGAGACTACATACAAGATGGTGGAATGTTTCCATGGAGACTACATACAAGATGGTGGAATGTTTCCATGGAGACTACATACAAGATGGTGGAATGTTTCCATGGAGACTACATACAAGATGGTGGAATGTTTCCATGGAGACTACAAGATGGTGGAATGTTTCCATGGAGACTACATACAAGATGGTGGAATGTTTCCATGGAGACTACATACAAGATGGTGGAATGTTTCCATGGAGACTACATACAAGATGGTGGAATGTTTCCATGGAGACTACATACAAGATGGTGGAATGTTTCCATGGAGACTACATACAAGATGGTGGAATGTTTCCATGGAGACTACATACAAGATGGTGGAATGTTTCCATGGAGACTACATACAAGATGGTGGAATGTTTCCATGGTGGAGACTACAAGATGGTGGATGTTTCCATGGAGACTACATACAAGATGGTGTTGTGGAGACTACAAGATGGTGGTATGTTTCCATGGAGACTACATACAAGATGGTGGTATGTTTCCATGATGGAGACTACAAGATGGTGGTATGTTTCCGTGATGGAGACTACAAGATGGTGGTATGTTTCCGTGGTGGAGACTACAAGATGGTGGAATGTTTCTGTGATGGAGACTACAAGATGGTGGTATGTTTCCGTGGAGACTACAAGATGGTGGAATGTTTCCATGGTGGAGACTACAAGATGGTGGAATGTTTCCATGGTGGAGACTACAAGATGGTGGTATGTTTCCGTGGAGACTACAAGCTGGTGGTATGTTTCCATGATGGAGACTACAAGATGGTGGTATGTTTCCATGGTGGAGACTACAAGATGGTGGGATGTTTCCATGGAGACTACATACAAGATGGTGGTATGTTTCCATGGTGGAGACTACATACAAGATGGTGGAATGTTTCCATGGTGGAGACTACAAGATGGTGGGATGTTTCAGTGGTGGAGACTACAAGATGGTGGTATGTTTCCATGGAGACTACATACAAGATGGTGGAATGTTTCCATGGAGACTACAAGATGGTGGTATGTTTCCATGATGGAGACTACAAAATGGTGGTATGTTTCCGTGGTGGAGACTACAAGATGGTGGAATGTTTCCGTGGTGGAGACTACATACAAGATGGTGGAATGTTTCCGTGGTGGAGACTACAAGATGGTGGAATGTTTCCGTGGTGGAGACTACAAGATGGTGCTATGTTTCCATGGAGACTACAAGATGGTGATATGTTTCCGTGATGGAGACTACAAGATGGTGGTATGTTTCCATGGTGGAGACTACAAGATGGTGGTATGTTTCCATGGTGGAGATTACAAGATGGTGGAATGTTTCCGTGATGGAGACTACAAGATGGTGGAATGTTTCTGTAATGGAGACTACAAGATGGTGGAATGTTTCCGTGATGGAGACTACAAGATGGTGGAATGTTTCTGTGATGGAGACTACAAGTTGGTGGTATGTTTCCGTGGAGACTACAAGATGGTGGTATGTTTCTGGAGACTACAAGATGGTGGAATGTTTCTGTGATGGAGACTACAAGATGGTGGAATGTTTCTGTGATGGAGACTACAAGATGGTGGTATGTTTCCGTGGAGACTACAAGATGGTGGAATGTTTCTGTGATGGAGACTACAAGATGGTGGTATGTTTCCGTGGTGGAGACTACATACAAGATGGTGGAATGTTTCCGTGGTGGAGACTACAAGATGGTGGAATGTTTCCGTGGTGGAGACTACAAGATGGTGGAATGTTTCCGTGGTGGAGGCTACAAGATGGTGGGATGTTTCCATGGAGACTACATCCAAGATGGTGGAATGTTTCCGTGGTGGAGACTACATACAAGATGGTGGAATGTTTCAGTGGTGGAGACTACAAGATGGTGGAATGTTTCCGTGATGGAGACTACAAGATGGTGAAATGTTTCCGTGGTGGAGACTACAAGATGGTGGTATGTTTCCATGGAGACTACATACAAGATGGTGGAATGTTTCCGTGGTGGAGTTTACAAGATGGTGGTATGTTTCCGTGGAGACTACAAGATGGTGGTATGTTTCCGTGATGGAGACTACAAGATGGTAGTATGTTTCCGTGGAGAATACAAGATGGTGGTATGTTTCCGTGATGGAGACTAAAAGATGGTGGTATGTTTCCATGGAGACTACATACAAGATGGTGGAATGTTTCTGTGGTGGAGATTACAAGATGGTGGTATGTTTCCGTGATGGAGACTACAAGATGGTAGTATGTTTCCGTGGAGACTACAAGATGGTGGTATGTTTCCGTGATGGAGACTACAAGATGGTAGTATGTTTCCGTGATGGAGACTACAAGATGGTGGTATGTTTCCGTGGAGACTACAAGATGGTGGTATGTTTCCGTGATGGAGACTACAAGATTGTAGTATGTTTCCGTGATGGAGACTACAAGATGGTGGTATGTTTCCGTGGAGACTACAAGATGGTGGTATGTTTCCGTGGAGACTACAAGATGGTGGAATGTTTCTGTGATGGAGACTACAAGATGGTGGAATGTTTCTGTGATGGAGACTACAAGATGGTGGTATGTTTCCGTGGAGACTACAAGATGGTGGAATGTGTCCATGGTGGAGACTACAAGATGGTGGTATGTTTCTGTGATGGAGACTACAAGATGGTGGAATGTTTCTGTGATGGAGACTACAAGATGGTGGAATGTTTCTGTGATGGAGACTACAAGATGGTGGTATGTTTCCGTGGAGACTACAAGATGGTGGAATGTTTCCATGGTGGAGACTACAAGATGGTGGTATGTTTCCGTGATGGAGACTACAAGATGGTGGAATGTTTCTGTGATGGAGACTACAAGATGGTGGAATGTTTCCATGGTGGAGACTACAAGATGGTGGTATGTTTCCGTGATGGAGATTACAAGATGGTGGTATGTTTCCGTGGAGACTACAAGATGGTGGAATGTTTCCATGGTGGAGACTACAAGATGGTGGAATGTTTCCATGGTGGAGACTACAAGATGGTGGTATGTTTCCGTGGAGACTACAAGATGGTGGAATGTTTCTGTGATGGAGACTACAAGATGGTGGTATGTTTCCGTGGTGGAGACTACATACAAGATGGTGGAATGTTTCCGTGGTGGAGACTACAAGATGGTGGAATGTTTCCATGGTGGAGACTACAAGTTGGTGGTATGTTTCCGTGGAGACTACAAGATGGTGGTATGTTTCTGTGGAGACTACAAGATGGTGGAATGTTTCTGTGATGGAGACTACAAGATGGTGGAATGTTTCTGTGATGGAGACTACAAGATGGTGGTATGTTTCCATGGAGACTACATACAAGATGGTGGAATGTTTCCGTGGTGGAGATTACAAGATGGTGGTATGTTTCGTGGAGACTACAAGATGGTGGTATGTTTCCGTGATGGAGACTACAAGATGGTGGTATGTTTCCGTGGAGACTACAAGATGGTGGTATGTTTCCGTGATGGAGACTACAAGATGGTGGTATGTTTCCGTGATGGAGACTACAAGATGGTGGTATGTTTCCGTGATGGAGACTACAAGATGGTGGTATGTTTCCGTGGAGACTACAAGATGGTGGTATGTTTCCGTGGAGACTACAAGATGGTGGTATGTTTCTGTGATGGAGACTACAAGATGGTGGAATGTTTCTGTGATGGAGACTACAAGATGGTGGTATGTTTCCGTGGAGACTACAAGATGGTGATGTTTCCTGGTGGAGACTACAAGATGGTGGTATGTTTCCGTGGGAGACTACAAGATGGTGGAATGTTTCTGTGATGGAGACTACAAGATGGTGGAATGTTTCTGTGATGGAGACTACAAGATGGTGGTATGTTTCCGTGGAGACTACAAGATGGTGGAATGTGTCCATGGTGGAGACTACAAGATGGTGGTATGTTTCTGTGATGGAGACTACAAGATGGTGGAATGTTTCTGTGATGGAGACTACAAGATGGTGGAATATTTCCATGGTGGAGACTACATGATGGTGGTATGTTTCCGTGATGGAGATTACAAGATGGTGGTATGTTTCCGTGGAGACTACAATATGGTGGAATGTTTCCATGGTGGAGACTACAAGATGGTGGTATGTTTCCGTGGAGACTACAAGATGGTGGAATGTTTCTGTGATGGAGACTACAAGATGGTGGTATGTTTCCGTGGTGGAGACTACATACAAGATGGTGGAATGTTTCCGTGGTGGAGACTACAAGATGGTGGAATGTTTCCATGGTGGAGACTACAAGATGGTGGAATGTTTCCGTGGTGGAGGCTACAAGATGGTGGGATGTTTCCATGGAGACTACATCCAAGATGGTGGAATGTTTCCGTGGTGGAGACTACATACAAGATGGTGGAATGTTTCTGTGGTGGAGACTACAAGATGGTGGAATGTTTCCGTGATGGAGACTACAAGATGGTGGAATGTTTCCGTGGTGGAGACTACAAGATGGTGGTATGTTTCCATGGAGACTACATACAAGATGGTGGAATGTTTCCGTGGTGGAGATTACAAGATGGTGGTATGTTTCCGTGGAGACTACAAGATGGTGATATGTTTCCGTGATGGAGACTACAAGATGGTGGTATGTTTCCGTGGAGACTACAAGATGGTGGTATGTTTCCGTGATGGAGACTACAAGATGGTGGTATGTTTCCATGGAGACTACATACAAGATGGTGGAATGTTTCTGTGGTGGAGATTACAAGATGGTGGTATGTTTCCGTGGAGACTACAAGATGGTGGTATGTTTCCGTGATGGAGACTACAAGATGGTGGTATGTTTCCGTGGAGACTACAAGATGGTGGTATGTTTCCGTGATGGAGACTACAAGATGGTGGTATGTTTCCGTGGAGACTACAAGATGGTGGTATGTTTCCGTGGAGACTAAAAGATGGTGGAATGTTTCTGTGATGGAGGCTACAAGATGGTGGAATGTTTCTGTGATGGAGACTACAAGATGGTGGTATGTTTCCGTGGAGACTACAAGATGGTGGAATGTTTCCATGGTGGAAACTACAAGATGGTGGTATGTTTCTGTGATGGAGACTACAAGATGGTGTAATGTTTCTGTGATGGAGACTACAAGATGGTGGAATGTTTCCATGGTGGAGACTACAAGATGGTGGTATGTTTCCATGATGGAGATTACAAGATGGTGGTATGTTTCCGTGGAGACTACAAGATGGTGGAATGTTTCCATGGTGGAGACTACAAGATGGTGGAATGTTTCCATGGTGGAGACTACAAGATGGTGGTATGTTTCCGTGATGGAGACTACAAGATGGTGGTATGTTTCCGTGGAGACTACAAGATGGTGGTATGCTTCCATTGAGACTACAAGATGGTGGAATGCTTCCACTGAGACTACAAGATGGTGGTATGCTTCCATGGAGACTACAAGATGGTGGTATGTTCCATGGAGACTACATACAAGATTGTGGTATGTTTCCGTGGAGACTACAAGATGGTGGTATGTTTCCGTAGAGACTACAAGATGGTGGTATGTTTCCGTGGAGACTACAAGATGGTGGTATGTTTCCGTGGAGACTACAATATGGTGGTATGTTTCCATTGAGACTACAAGATGGTGGTATGTTTCCATGGAGACTACAAGATGGTGGTATGTTTCCGGGGAGACTACAAAATGGTAGTATATTTCCGTGGAGACTACAAGATGGTGGTATGTTTCCGTGGTGGAGACTACAAGATGGTGGTATGTTTCCGTGGTGGAGACTACAAAATGGTGGTATGTTTGCGTGGTGGAGACTACAAAATGGTGGTATGTTTCCGTGGAGACTACAAGATGGTGGTATGTTTCCGTGGTGGAGACTACAAGATGGTGGTATGTTTCCGTGGTGGAGACTACAAAATGGTGGTATGTTTCCGTGGAGACTACATACAAGATGGTGGAATGTTTCCGTGGAGACTACAAGATGGTGGTATGTTTCCATGGAGACTACAAGATGGTGGTATGTTTCCATGGAGACTACATACAAGATGGTGGTATGTTTCCGTGGTGGAGACTACAAGATGGTGGTATGTTTCCGTGGTGGAGACTACAAAATGGTGGTATGTTTCCGTGGAGACTACATACAAGATGGTGGAATGTTTCCGTGGAGACTACAAGATGGTGGTATGTTTCCATGGAGACTACAAGATGGTGGTATGTTTCCATGGAGACTACATACAAGATGGTGGTATGTTTCCGTGGTGGAGACTACAAGATGGTGGTATGTTTCCGTGGTGGAGACTACAAAATGGTGGTATGTTTCCGTGATGGAGACTACAAGATGGTGGTATGTTTCCGTGGAGACTACAAGATGGTGGAATGTTTCCATGGTGGAGACTACAAGATGGTGGAATGTTTCCATGGTGGAGACTACAAGATGGTGGTATGTTTCCGTGATGGAGACTACAAGATGGTGGTATGTTTCCGTGGAGACTACAAGATGGTGGTATGTTTCCATTGAGACTACAAGATGGTGGAATGTTTCCATTGAGACTACAAGATGGTGGTATGTTTCCATGGAGACTACAAGATGGTGGTATGTTCCATGGAGACTACATACAAGATGGTGGTATGTTTCCGTGGAGACTACAAGATGGTGGTATGTTTCCGTGAGACTACAAGATGGTGGTATGTTTCCGTGGAGACTACAAGATGGTGGTATGTTTCCGTGGAGACTACAAGATGGTGGTATGTTTCCATTGAGACTACAAGATGGTGGTATGTTTCCATGGAGACTACAGATGGTGGTATGTTTCCGGGGAGACTACAAGATGGTGGTATGTTTCCGTGGAGACTACAGATGGTGGTATGTTCCGTGGTGGAGACTACAAGATGGTGGTATGTTTCCGTGGTGGAGACTACAAAATGGTGGTATGTTTCGTGGTGGAGACTACAAATGGTGGTATGTTTCCGTGGTGGAGACTACAAGATGGTGGTATGTTTCCGTGGAGACTACAAGATGGTGGAATGTTTCCATGGAGACTACATACAAGATGGTGGAATGTTTCCGTGGAGACTACACAAGATGGTGGAATGTTTCCATGGAGACTACATGATGGTGGAATGTTTCCATGGAGACTACAAGATGGTGGAATGTTTCCATGGAGACTACATCAAGATGGTGGAATGTTTCCATGGAGACTACATACAAGATGGTGGAATGTTTCCATGGAGACTACATACAAGATGGTGGAATGTTTCCATGGAGACTACATACAAGATGGTGGAATGTTTCCATGGAGACTACATACAAGATGGTGGAATGTTTCCATGGAGACTACAAGATGGTGGTATGTTTCCATGGAGACTACAAGATGGTGGTATGTTTCCATGGAGACTACATACAAGATGGTGGAATGTTTCCATGGAGACTACATACAAGATGGTGGAATGTTTCCATGGAGACTACATACAAGATGGTGGAATGTTTCCATGGTGGAGACTACAAGATGGTGGTATGTTTCCATGGAGACTACAAGATGGTGGTATGTTTCCATGGAGACTACCAGATGGTGGAATGTTTCCATGGAGACTACATACAAGATGGTGGATGTTTCCGTGGTGGAGACTACAAGATGGTGGTATGTTTCCGTGGTGGAGACTACAAGATGGTGGTATGTTTCCGTGGTGGAGACTACAAGATGGTGGAATGTTTCCATGGAGACTACATAGATGGTGGAATGTTTCCATGGTGGAGACTACAAGATGGTGGTATGTTTCCGTGATGGAGACTACAAGATGGTGGTATGTTTCCGTGGAGACTACAAGATGGTGGTATGCTTCCATTGAGACTACAAGATGGTGGAATGCTTCCACTGAGACTACAAGATGGTGGTATGCTTCCATGGAGACTACAAGATGGTGGTATGTTCCATGGAGACTACATACAAGATTGTGGTATGTTTCCGTGGAGACTACAAGATGGTGGTATGTTTCCGTAGAGACTACAAGATGGTGGTATGTTTCCGTGGAGACTACAAGATGGTGGTATGTTTCCGTGGAGACTACAATATGGTGGTATGTTTCCATTGAGACTACAAGATGGTGGTATGTTTCCATGGAGACTACAAGATGGTGGTATGTTTCCGGGGAGACTACAAAATGGTAGTATATTTCCGTGGAGACTACAAGATGGTGGTATGTTTCCGTGGTGGAGACTACAAGATGGTGGTATGTTTCCGTGGTGGAGACTACAAAATGGTGGTATGTTTGCGTGGTGGAGACTACAAAATGGTGGTATGTTTCCGTGGTGGAGACTACAAGATGGTGGTATGTTTCCGTGGTGGAGACTACAAAATGGTGGTATGTTTCCGTGGAGACTACATACAAGATGGTGGAATGTTTCCATGGAGACTACAAGATGGTGGTATGTTTCCATGGAGACTACATACAAGATGGTGGAATGTTTCAGTGGTGGAGACTACAAGATGGTGGTATGTTTCCATGGAGACTACATACAAGATGGTGGAATGTTTCCATGGAGACTACATACAAGATGGTGGAATGTTTCCATGAAGACTACATACAAGATGGTGGAATGTTTCCATGGAGACTACATACAAGATGGTGGAATGTTTCCATTGTGGAGACTACATACAAGATGGTGGTATGTTTCCATGGAGACTACAAGATGGTGGTATGTTTCCATGGAGACTACATACAAGATGGTGGAATGTTTCCATGGAGACTACATACAAGATGGTGGAATGTTTCCATGGAGACTACATACAAGATGGTGGAATGTTTCCATGGTGGAGACTACAAGATGGTGGTATGTTTCCATGGAGACTACAAGATGGTGGTATGTTTCCATGGAGACTACCAGATGGTGGAATGTTTCCATGGAGACTACATACAAGATGGTGGATGTTTCCGTGGTGGAGACTACAAGATGGTGGTATGTTTCCGTTATGGAGACTACAAGATGGTGGTATGTTTCCGTGGTGGAGACTACAAGATGGTGGAATGTTTCCATGGAGACTACATACAAGATGGTGGAATGTTTCCATGGAGACTACATACAAGATGGTGGTATGTTTCCGTGATGGAGACTTACAAAATGGTGGTATGTTCCCGTGGTGGAGGCTACAAAATGGTGGTATGCTTCCGTGGAGACTACAAGATGGTGGAATGTTTCCGTGGTGGAGACTACAAGATGGTGGTATGTTTCCGTGGAGACTACATACAAGATGGTGGTATGTTTCCGTGGTGGGGACTACAAGATGGTGGTATTTTTCCGTGGAGACTACAAGATGGTGGTATGTTTCCGTGGAGACTACATACAAGATGTTGGTATGTTTCCGTGGTGGAGACTACAAGATGGTGGTATGTTTCCGTGGAGACTACAAGATGGTGGTATGTTTCTGTGGAGACTACATGATGGTGGTATGTTTCCGTGGAGACTACAAGATGGTGGTATGTTTCCGTGGTGGAGACTACAAAATGGTGGTATGTTTCCGTGATGGAGACTACAAGATGGTGGAATGTTTCCGTGGTGGAGACTACAATATGGTGGTATGTTTCCATGGAGACTACATACAAGATGGTGGAATGTTTCGGTGGTGGAGACTACAAGATGGTGGTATGTTTCCATGGAGACTACATACAAGATGGTGGAATGTTTCCATGGAGACTACATACAAGATGGTGGAATGTTTCCATGGAGACTACATACAAGATGGTGGAATGTTTCCATGGAGACTACATACAAGATGGTGGAATGTTTCCATGGAGACTACATACAAGATGGTGGAATGTTTCCATGGTGGAGACTACAAGATGGTGGTATGTTTCCATGGAGACTACAAGATGGTGGAATGTTTCCATGGAGACTACATACAAGATGGTGGAATGTTTCCATGGAGACTACATACAAGATGGTGGAATGTTTCCATGGAGACTACATACAAGATGGTGGAATGTTTCCATGGAGACTACAAGATGGTGGAATGTTTCCATGGAGACTACATCAAGATGGTGGAATGTTTCCATGGAGACTACATACAAGATGGTGGAATGTTTCCATGGAGACTACATACAAGATGGTGGAATGTTTCCATGGAGACTACATACAAGATGGTGGAATGTTTCCATGGTGGAGATTACAAGATGGTGGTATGTTTCCATGGAGACTACATACAAGATGGTGGTATGTTTCCATGGAGACTACATACAAGATGGTGGAATGTTTCCATGGAGACTACATACAAGATGGTGGAATGTTTCCATGGAGACTACATACAAGATGGTGGAATGTTTCCATGGAGACTACATACAAGATGGTGGAATGTTTCCGTGGTGGAGACTACAAGATGGTGGTATGTTTCCATGGAGACTACATACAAGATGGTGGAATGTTTCCATGGAGACTACATACAAGATGGTGGAATGTTTCCATGGAGACTACATACAAGATGGTGGAATGTTTCCATGGAGACTACATACAAGATGGTGGAATGTTTCCATGGAGACTACAAGATGGTGGAATGTTTCCATGGAGACTACATACAAGATGGTGGAATGTTTCCATGGAGACTACATCAAGATGGTGGAATGTTTCCATGGAGACTACATACAAGATGGTGGAATGTTTCCATGGAGACTACATACAAGATGGTGGAATGTTTCCATGGAGACTACATACAAGATGGTGGAATGTTTCCATGGAGACTACATACAAGATGGTGGAATGTTTCCATGGAGACTACATACAAGATGGTGGAATGTTTCCATGGTGGAGACTACAAGATGGTGGTATGTTTCCATGGAGACTACATAAAAGATGGTGGTATGTTTCCATGATGGAGACTACAAGATGGTGGTATGTTTCCGTGATGGAGACTACAAGATGGTGGTATGTTTCCGTGGTGGAGACTACAAGATGGTGGAATGTTTCTGTGATGGAGACTACAAGATGGTGGTATGTTTCCGTGGAGACTACAAGATGGTGGAATGTTTCCATGGTGGAGACTACAAGATGGTGGAATGTTTCCATGGAGACTACAAGATGGTGGAATGTTTCCATGGTGGAGACTACAAGATGGTGGTATGTTTCCGTGGAGACTACAAGCTGGTGGTATGTTTCCATGATGGAGACTACAAGATGGTGGTATGTTTCCATGGTGGAGACTACAAGATGGTGGGATGTTTCCATGGAGACTACATACAAGATGGTGGTATGTTTCCATGGTGGAGACTACATACAAGATGGTGGAATGTTTCCGTGGTGGAGACTACAAGATGGTGGGATGTTTCCGTGGTGGAGACTACATGATGGTGGTATGTTTCCATGGAGACTACATACAAGATGGTGGAATGTTTCCATGGAGACTACAAGATGGTGGTATGTTTCCATGATGGAGACTACAAAATGGTGGTATGTTTCCGTGGTGGAGACTACAAGATGGTGGAATGTTTCCGTGGTGGAGACTACAAGATGGTGGAATGTTTCCGTGGTGGAGACTACAAGATGGTGGAATGTTTCCGTGGTGGAGACTACAAGATGGTGGAATGTTTCCGTGGTGGAGACTACAAGATGGTGGTATGTTTCCATGGAGACTACATACAAGATGGTGGAATGTTTCCGTGGTGGAGACTACATACAAGATGGTGGAATGTTTCCGTGGTGGAGACTACAAGATGGTGGAATGTTTCCGTGGTGGAGACTACAAGATGGTGCTATGTTTCCATGGAGACTACAAGATGGTGATATGTTTCCGTGATGGAGACTACAAGATGGTGGTATGTTTCCATGGTGGAGACTACAAGATGGTGGTATGTTTCCATGGTGGAGATTACAAGATGGTGGAATGTTTCCGTGATGGAGACTACAAGATGGTGGAATGTTTCTGTGATGGAGACTACAAGATGGTGGAATGTTTCCGTGATGGAGACTACAAGATGGTGGAATGTTTCTGTGATGGAGACTACAAGATGGTGGTATGTTTCCGTGATGGAGACTACAAGTTGGTGGTATGTTTCCGTGGAGACTACAAGATGGTGGTATGTTTCTGTGGAGACTACAAGATGGTGGAATGTTTCTGTGATGGAGACTACAAGATGGTGGAATGTTTCTGTGATGGAGACTACAAGATGGTGGTATGTTTCCGTGGAGACTACAAGATGGTGGAATGTTTCTGTGATGGAGACTACAAGATGGTGGTATTTTTCCGTGGTGGAGACTACATACAAGATGGTGGAATGTTTCCGTGGTGGAGACTACAAGATGGTGGAATGTTTCCGTGGTGGAGACTACAAGATGGTGGAATGTTTCCGTGGTGGAGGCTACAAGATGGTGGGATGTTTCCATGGAGACTACATCCAAGATGGTGGAATGTTTCCGTGGTGGAGACTACATACAAGATGGTGGAATGTTTCAGTGGTGGAGACTACAAGATGGTGGAATGTTTCCGTGATGGAGACTACAAGATGGTGAAATGTTTCCGTGGTGGAGACTACAAGATGGTGGTATGTTTCCATGGAGACTACATACAAGATGGTGGAATGTTTCCGTGGTGGAGATTACAAGATGGTGGTATGTTTCCGTGGAGACTACAAGATGGTGGTATGTTTCCGTGATGGAGACTACAAGATGGTGGTATGTTTCCGTGGAGAATACAAGATGGTGGTATGTTTCCGTGATGGAGACTACAAGATGGTGGTATGTTTCCGTGATGGAGACTACAAGATGGTGGTATGTTTCCGTGGAGACTACAAGATGGTGGTATGTTTCCGTGATGGAGACTACAAGATGGTGGTATGTTTCCGTGGAGACTACAAGATGGTGGTATGTTTCCGTGATGGAGACTACAAGAAGGTGATATGTTTCCGTGATGGAGACTACAAGATGGTGGTATGTTTCCGTGGAGACTACAAGATGGTGGTATGTTTCCGTGATGGAGACTACAAGATGGTGGTATGTTTCCGTGATGGAGACTACAAGATGGTGGTATGTTTCCGTGATGGAGACTACAAGATGGTGGTATGTTTCCGTGGAGACTACAAGATGGTGGAATGTTTCTGTGATGGAGACTACAAGATGGTGGTATGTTTCCGTGATGGAGACTACAAGATGGTGGAATGTTTCCGTGGAGACTACAAGATGGTGGAATGTTTCCATGGTGGAGACTACAAGATGGTGGAATGTTTCCATGGTGGAGACTACAAGATGGTGGTATGTTTCCGTGGAGACTACAAGCTGGTGGTATGTTTCCATGATGGAGACTACAAGATGGTGGTATGTTTCCATGGTGGAGACTACAAGATGGTGGGATGTTTCCATGGAGACTACATACAAGATGGTGGTATGTTTCCATGGTGGAGACTACATACAAGATGGTGGAATGTTTCCGTGGTGGAGACTACAAGATGGTGGGATGTTTCCGTGGTGGAGACTACATGATGGTGGTATGTTTCCATGGAGACTACATACAAGATGGTGGAATGTTTCCATGGAGACTACAAGATGGTGGTATGTTTCCATGATGGAGACTACAAAATGGTGGTATGTTTCCGTGGTGGAGACTACAAGATGGTGGAATGTTTCCGTGGTGGAGACTACAAGATGGTGGAATGTTTCCGTGGTGGAGACTACAAGATGGTGGAATGTTTCCGTGGTGGAGACTACAAGATGGTGGAATGTTTCCGTGGTGGAGACTACAAGATGGTGGTATGTTTCCATGGAGACTACATACAAGATGGTGGAATGTTTCCGTGGTGGAGACTACATACAAGATGGTGGAATGTTTCCGTGGTGGAGACTACAAGATGGTGGAATGTTTCCGTGGTGGAGACTACAAGATGGTGCTATGTTTCCATGGAGACTACAAGATGGTGATATGTTTCCGTGATGGAGACTACAAGATGGTGGTATGTTTCCATGGTGGAGACTACAAGATGGTGGTATGTTTCCATGGAGACTACAAGATGGTGGAATGTTTCCGTGATGGAGACTACAAGATGGTGGAATGTTTCTGTGATGGAGACTACAAGATGGTGGTATGTTTCCGTGATGGAGACTACAAGATGGTGGAATGTTTCTGTGATGGAGACTACAAGATGGTGGTATGTTTCCATGGAGACTACATACAAGATGGTGGAATGTTTCTGTGAGAGACTACAAGATGGTGGAATGTTTCTATGGAGACTACAAGATGGTGGTATGTTTCCGTGGAGACTACAAGATGGTGGAATGTTTCTATGGAGACTACAAGATGGTGGTATGTTTCCGTGGTGGAGACTACATACAAGATGGTGGAATGTTTCCGTGGTGGAGACTACAAGATGGTGGAATGTTTCCGTGGTGGAGACTACAAGATGGTGGAATGTTTCCGTGGTGGAGGCTACAAGATGGTGGGATGTTTCCATGGAGACTACATCCAAGATGGTGGAATGTTTCCGTGGTGGAGACTACATACAAGATGGTGGAATGTTTCAGTGGTGGAGACTACAAGATGGTGAAATGTTTCCGTGGTGGAGACTACAAGATGGTGGTATGTTTCCATGGAGACTACATACAAGATGGTGGAATGTTTCCGTGGTGGAGATTACAAGATGGTGGTATGTTTCCGTGGAGACTACAAGATGGTGGTATGTTTCCGTGATGGAGACTACAAGATGGTGGTATGTTTCCGTGGAGAATACAAGATGGTGGTATGTTTCCGTGATGGAGACTACAAGATGGTGGTATGTTTCCGTGGAGACTACAAGATGGTGGTATGTTTCCGTGATGGAGACTACAAGATGGTGGTATGTTTCCGTGGAGACTACAAGATGGTGGTATGTTTCCGTGATGGAGACTACAAGAAGGTGATATGTTTCCGTGATGGAGACTACAAGATGGTGGTATGTTTCCGTGGAGACTACAAGATGGTGGTATGTTTCCGTGATGGAGACTACAAGATGGTGGTATGTTTCCGTGATGGAGACTACAAGATGGTAGTATGTTTCCGTGATGGAGACTACAAGATGGTGGTATGTTTCCGTGGAGACTACAATATGGTGGAATGTTTCTGTGATGGAGACTACAAGATGGTGGAATGTTTCTGTGATGGAGACTACAAGATGGTGGTATGTTTCCGTGGAGACTACAAGATGGTGGAATGTTTCCATGGTGGAGACTACAAGATGGTGGTATGTTTCTGTGATGGAGACTACAAGATGGTGGAATGTTTCTGTGATGGAGACTACAAGATGGTGGAATGTTTCCATGGTGGAGACTACAAGATGGTGGTATGTTTCCGTGATGGAGATTACAAGATGGTGGTATGTTTCCGTGGAGACTACAAGATGGTGGAATGTTTCCATGGTGGAGACTACAAGATGGTGGAATGTTTCCATGGTGGAGACTACAAGATGGTGGAATGTTTCCGTGGTGACTACAAGATGGTGGAATGTTTCCATGGTGGAGACTACAAGATGGTGGAATGTTTCCGTGGAGACTACAAGATGGTGGTATGTTTCCGTGATGGAGACTACAAGATGGTGGTATGTTTCCATGGTGGAGACTACAAGATGGTGGTATGTTTCCATGGTGGAGATTACAAGATGGTGGAATGTTTCCGTGATGGAGACTACAAGATTGTGGTATGTTTCCGTGGTGGAGACTACAAGATGGTGGTATGTTTCCGTGGTGGAGTCTACAAGATGGTGGTATGTTTCCGTGGAGACTACAAGATGGTGGTATGTTTCCATGGTGGAGACTACAAGATGGTGGTATGTTTCCGTGGTGGAGACTACAAGATGGTGGTATGTTTCCGTGGTGGAGACTACAAGATGGTGGTATGTTTCCGTGGTGGAGATTACAAGATGGTGGTATGTTTCCGTGGTGGCGACTACAAGATGGTGGTATGTTTCCGTGATGGAGACTACAAGATGGTGGTATGTTTCCATGATGGAGACTACAAGATGGTGGAATGTTTCCGTGGTGGAGACTACAAGATGGTGGAATGTTTCCGTGGAGACTACAAGATGGTGGAATGTTTCCGCGATGGAGACTACAAGATGGTGGAATGTTTCCGTGATGGAGACTACAAGATGGTGGAATGTTTCCGTGGTGGAGACTACAAGATGGTGGAATGTTTCCATGGAGACTACAAGATGGTGGAATGTTTCCGTGATGGAGACTACAAGATGGTGGAATGTTTCCGTGATGGAGACTACAAGATCAGCACCATTTCGGACTATCCTAACAACACCTTTCCTGGGCAGGCTCCAATGGTTAACCAGTACTTGGGTGCACCAACCTCCGTAAGAAACTGCCAACTTTTTCATATAAATGAGACACGACCTGAGCTGGGCTCAAATCCGTGACCATCAGTGATGATAGGTTACAGTGGTATACAAGTCAGCGACCTTAACCACTCGACCACGGAAGCTGACTTGGGTGCACCAACCTCTGTAAGAAACTGCCAATTTTTTCATATAAATGAGACACAGCCTGAGCGGAGCTCAAATCCGTGATGATATGTTACAGTGGTATACAAGTCAGCGACCTTAACCCACTCGACCACGGAGGCGGACACAAGATGGTGGAATGTTTCTGTGGTAGAGACTACAAGATGGTGGAATGTTTCCGTGGTAGAGACTACAAGATGGTGGAATGTTTCCGTGGTAGAGACTACAAGATGGTGGAATGTTTCCGTGGTAGAGACTAGTATTCCATTGCTACATGATAATGAATAGAATAGATACAAACTAGTTGTTAATAAATATTTAATAAACAAATATAAGCTGATATGCAAGTACAGTCCCACCTCCCCAAACGTCACCTCCCAAGAGCGACACTCTCTTTATAACGTCACTTTTATTCCCACCCGTTGTATTTTCATGTAATTTCACCTCACGAACGACACCTCCCAACAACACACAACGACAGTCAATTTCCCACCCAACGATGCAGAAAACCTCCCAAGAACAGACAAATATTTGGCTGAAAAAGAACGAATGTATGACTGTATGTGTCATCAGACGCACATAATCGCCATTTGTTCCTTTCAATTTTCAATAAACAGTAATTATCTTAATCTGGGACCATATCAGGGGGGGGGGTGGGGCAATAATCCACAATGCTGGACATAAGTGTGAAAATAATTATTGTTTACGGATATTCTAAAATAAACCTGATTGGCAGGTTATACAGCGTATATCTTTTGATTGCTTAAGATGAAGAAAAAAGGAATTTTGTAGGTGCATTCCATATACGGACATGCCTCGTCTGTCAACAGAGGTGACTGTCTATAAATGTTATATGTTTGTTTAATAATTATCTCATTAAAATGAATAATTATTATAAATATAAAATATTTTTCATTTACCCAGGTTAGCTTTTGTTTTGCAATGTTTTTATCGCATACCGTAATAAGATAATTTAGCATCAGTTTTCGGATATCCGAAATACTTACCAAATATCTGAAATTAAATCAAACATACGATCCCAAAAATTGTTTCCGAGCACTCTTGTAATCGATCGAAATTGTGTCCGAGTACTCGCGTAATTTATCAGACCTTTTGACTTTGATGTATTGCCAACATTAATCATTAATGTCATAAATTTGCATAATCTGTGGCGATTTTAACAAAATGCATCCTCAGCTGCACCTCATTAATTTTTAACATTATTGAGTCTCCTCTGCTGAGCAAAAAAATTAATGCAATTAAGTCGTGAAGATATCAAATGTTACAAAATTTGGGTTGTTTCATATTCAATCTATCAATTGTATAATGAAAGTAGTACCCCATACTCTATATTCAAATAAGTATGAGCCATAGTAACTGTCAAAACGAACTATTCCCGCATATCCAGACTTCAAAAAATTGAACCTCCCTAGAACAATAACCTCTCTACAACAAACAATCTGGGTGTATCCGGATGGTGTTTGCTCTGGAGAGGTTTCACTGTACATATAGTCCTGGTATTATCAACAATAAGGGAGCTCTAACCTGTCAACTTTATCCTCCAAGGTCACACCGGCTGCCTGGTCACCAGCGACCGAAGCCTGTGGTGTTGGTGCTCCAGTACTTGCTCCAGTTACTGGCACCTCTGCTGTCTGCTGTCCTGGGCTAACAGTGGCTGATTTATTGCTTTCTTTCTGAGCAGCATGCATCTGAATATACAAAATTGTTGACCTGTATTATTCTACGAGAAGTTTTACAAATTTATGTAGAAATGAGGGAGACATATTTCAGAACAGCTACTCTGCAATATAACAAACATCTTTCTATAGGAGCCTATCTATGTTCAGAGGCTCTATGTTCAGAGGCGACACACCCTGGGGTCTCTCTGTCTCTGCCTATCTATGTTCAGAGGCGACACACCCTGGGGCCTGTCTGTCTCTGCCTATATATGTTCAGAGGCGACACACCCTGGGGCCTGTCTGTCTCTGCCTATATATGTTCAGAGGTGACACACCCTGGGGCCTGTCTGTCTCTGCCTATATATGTTCAGAGGTGACACACCCTGGGGCCTGTCTGTCTCTGCCTATATATGTTCAGAGGTGACACACCCTGGGGCCTGTCTGTCTCTGCCTATCTATGTTCAGAGGTGACACACCCTGGGGCCTGTCTGTCTAAGCCTATCTATGTTCAGAGGTGACACACCCTGGGGCCTGTCTGTCTCTGCCTATCTATGTTCAGAGGCGACACACCCTGGGGCCTGTCTGTCTATGCCTATCTATGTTCAGAGGTGACACACCCTGGGGCCTGTCTGTCTCTGCCTATATATGTTCAGAGGTGACACACCCTGGGGCCTGTCTGTCTAAGCATATCTATGTTCAGAGGTGACACACCCTGGGGCCTGTCTGTCTATGCCTATCTATGTTCAGAGGCGACACACCCTGGGGTCTGTCTGTTTATGCCTATCTATGTTCAGAGGCGACACACCCTGGGGTCTGTCTGTTTATGCCAATCTATGTTCAGAGGCGACACACCCTGGGGTCTGTCTGTCTATGCCTATCTATGTTCAGAGGCGACACACCCTGGAGCCTGTCGGTCTCTGCCTATATATGTTCAGAGATGACACACCCTGGGGCCTGTCTGTTTATGCCTATCTATGTTCAGAGCCGACACACCCTGGGGCCTGTCTGTTTATGCCAATCTATGTTCAGAGGCGACACACCCTGGGGTCTGTCTGTTTATGCCTATCTATGTTCAGAGGCGACACACCCTGGGGTCTGTCTGTCTCTGCCTATATATGATCAGAGATGACACACCCTGGAGCCTGTCGGTCTCTGCCTATATATGTTCAGAGGCGACACACCCTGGGGTCTGTCTGTCTCTGCCTATATATGTTCAGAGATGACACACCCTGGAGCCTGTCGGTCTCTGCCTATATATGTTCAGAGGCGACACACCCTGGGGTCTGTCTGTCTATGCCTATCTATGTTCAGAGGCGACACACCCTGGGGTCTGTCTGTTTATGCCTATCTATGTTCAGAGGCGACACACCCTGGGGTCTGTCTGTTATGCCATCTATGTTCAGAGGCGACACACCCTGGGGTCTGTCTGTTTATGCCAATCTATGTTCAGAGGCGACACACCCTGGGGTCTGTCTGTCTATGCCTATCTATGTTCAGAGGCGACACACCCTGGAGCCTGTCGGTCTCTGCCTATATATGTTCAGAGATGACACACCCTGGGGCCTGTCTGTTTATGCCTATCTATGTTCAGAGCCGACACACCCTGGGGCCTGTCTGTTTATGCCAATCTATGTTCAGAGGTGACACACCCTGGGGTCTGTCTGTTATGCCAATCTATGTTCAGAGGCGACACACCCTGGGGTCTGTCTGTTTATGCCTATCTATGTTCAGAGGCGACACACCCTGGGGTCTGTCTGTCTCTGCCTATATATGATCAGAGATGACACACCCTGGAGCCTGTCGGTCTCTGCCTATATATGTTCAGAGGCGACACACCCTGGGGTCTGTCTGTCTCTGCCTATATATGTTCAGAGATGACACACCCTGGAGCCTGTCGGTCTCTGCCTATATATGTTCAGAGGCGACACACCCTGGGGTCTGTCTGTCTCTGCCTATATATGTTCAGAGATGACACACCCTGGGGTCTGTCTGTCTCTGCCTATATATGTTCAGAGATGACACACCCTGGGGTCTGTCTGTCTCTGCCTATCTATGTTCAGAGGCGACACACCCTGGGGCCTGTCTGTCTATGCCTATCTATGTTCAGAGGCGACACACCCTGGGGCCTGTCTGTCTAAAACATTTTCCAGGAGCACTGATATGCATAATCATTTGCAATGCACCCCCCGCCATCTTCACATTTATTTTTAAAATGTTTGTGAAAATGTAAGTTGACACAAGTAGTGGGAATACTAATGTATTACTGCAAATGTAACCCTCAGTTGTAGTTTATGGTCATACAGAGCTAAATGGTACAAGAAAATAAAAACACTATTTGTGAAAAACCGTGTGAGTCATAATTGGCTAAAGGCAATACAGATAATGATTTGGCTAAAATAAATTGGCTACAAGAAAATAAAAGCTAGGGATGGGGATGGGACAGTGATGCAATAGATATAGGTATTGTGAAAGGTTGTTATTGTAGGTGTGGTCATCATGGCGATGCATGATTACACCCTGACATGCATCAGTGAAATGCATAAGAGATCAATGTTATTTGTGAAACAGTTTTAGGCTTTCATAAAATTCACAAATTTGTAAAACCTTTTCAAGTTGTTGTTATTATTAGGTTGATGTGGCGATTAGGGTTAAACATGTTGTCTATGTCAAATATAATTGTATGGTAAAGATTTTTGAAATGCAAAGCCTGTAGCGACTGAGTCACTGTGTTTCTATATTACGACATGCATTTATTAGACTAGAACTGTACCAACCTGTTCTACTAGCTTCAGTTTGTCAACAAACTTGTCTGGTTCTACATGACCTCCGATGACCTCTAGCGGGACTCCGCCCTCCCCGATGCAGAACATGGATGGTACAACAACCACAGGATCTTGTAATAGTTAAAGATATATTTCCTAATTTCTGCTACCAACATCTTACCTGTAATTAATCTTACGTCTTTATAACTTCTTAGTATTAATTTTTACGTAATGCATATACTTATATAGAATTTTATTTCATACACTCGACAATAAACATAACTTTAATGTGCGCTACATGACCTTAGATGTCGATGCGCCATAAAACACCATTCATTCATTATACCAACATCAGCAACTCCCAATTTCTACTACCAACATCAGCAACTCCCAATTTCTGCTAACAACATCAGCAACTCCTAATTTCTACTACCAACATCAGCAACTCCTAATTTCTACTACCAACATCAGCAACTCCCAATTTCTACTACCAACATCAGCAACTCCCAATTTCTACTACCAACATTAGCAACTCCTAATTTCTACTACCAACATCAGCAACTCCCAATTTCTACAACCAACATCAGCAACTCCCAATTTCTACTACCAACATCAGCAACTCCCAATTTCTACTACCAACATCAGCAACTCCCAATTTCTACTACCAACATCAGCAACTCCTAATTTCTACTACCAACATCAGCAACTCCCAATTTCTACTACCAACATTAGCAACTCCCAATTTCTACTACCAACATCAGCAACTCCCAATGTCTACTACCAACATCAGCAACTCCCAATTTCTAATACCAACATCAGCAACTCCCAACTTCTACTACCAACATCAGCAACTCCTAATTTCTACTACCAACATCAGCAGCTCCCAATTTCTACTACCAACATCAGCAACTCCTAATTTCTACTACCAACATCAGCAACTCCCAATTTCTACTACCAACATCAGCAACTCCTAATTTCTACTACCAACATCAGCAACTCCTAACTTCTGCTACTAAAATCAGCAACTCCCAATTTCTACTACCAACATCAGCAACTCCCAACTTCTACCAACATCAGCAACTCCCAACTTCTACCAACATCAGCAACTCCCAATTTCTACCAACATCAGCAACTCCCAACTTCTACCAACATCAGCAACTCCCAATTTCTGCTACCAACATCAGAAACTCCCAATTTCTACTACCAACATCAGCAACTCCCAATTTCTACTACCAACATCAGCCACTCCTAATTTCTACTACCAACATCAGCAACTTCTACTACCAACATCAGCAACTCCCAATTTCTACTACCAACATCAGCAACTCCTAATTTCTACTACCAACATCAGCAACTCCTAATTTCTACTACCAACATCAGCAACTCCTAACTTCTGCTACCAACATCAGCAACTCCTAATTTCTACTACCAACATCAGCAACTCCTAATTTCTACTACCAACATCAGCAACTCCCAACTTCTACCAACATCAGCAACTCCCAACTTCTACCAACATCAGCAATTCCCAATTTCTGCTACCAACATCAGCAACTCCCAATTTCTACCAACATCAGCAACTCCCAACTTCTACCAACATCAGCAACTCCCAATTTCTGCTACCAACATCAGAAACTCCCAATTTCTACTACCAACATCAGCAACTCCCAATTTCTACTACCAACATCAGCAACTCCTAATTTCTACTACCAACATCAGCAACTCCTAATTTCTATTACCAACATCAGCAACTCCTAATTTCTACTACCAACATCAGCAACTCCTAACTTCTGCTACCAACATAAGCAACTCCTAATTTCTACTACCAACATCAGCAACTCCCAACTTCTACCAACATCAGCAACTCCCAACTTCTACCAACATCAGCAACTCCCAACTTCTACCAACATCAGCAACTCCCAATTTCTGCTACCAACATCAGAAACTCCCAATTTCTACTACCAACATCAGCAACTCCCAATTTCTACTACCAACATCAGCAACTCCTAATTTCTACTACCAACATCAGCAACTCCTAATTATATAAATATACTCTCAACTTTCAGGCTTCGGTCGTGACAGATGGTTAGCCATGTTTGCTGCCTTCGGTCATGACAAATGGTTAGCCATGTTTGCTGCCTTCGGTCATGACAAATGGTTAGCCATGTTTGCTGCCTTCGGTCATGACAAATTGTTAGCCATGTTTGCTGCCTTCGGTCATGACAGTTGGTTAGCCATGTTTGCTGCCTTCGGTCATGACAGATGGTTAGCCATGTTTGCTGCCTTCGGTCATGACAAATGGTTAGCCATGTTTGCTGCACGTAGCATTCTCTTCAGTAATGTTTGTATCTGGTGCATCCTCGTGGATAACAAATTCCACAGAATGCCAGACACCCAATAGCATCGGATAGTTGACAGTCTGGAGTTATCTTTGTATTTTCATGTTTAGTCGAACCAATGAACACAGACAGATTGGGACAGACACTTGCTCTGTCGTAAACTGATTCAACATCAGCTACAGCCTCTCGACCAAGCTCTCCAGAAACAATGATCTTATAACACACTACACATGTCAGCAACAATGATCTTATAACACACTACACATGTCAGCAACAATGATCTTATAACACACTACACATGTCAGCAACAATGATCTTATCACACACTACACAGGTCAGCAACAATGATCTTATAACACACTACACAGGTCAGCAACAATGATCTTATAACACACTACACATGTCAGCAACAATGATCTTATAACACACTACACATGTCAGCAACAATGATCTTATAACACACTACACATGTCAGCAACAATGATCTTATCACACACTACACAGGTCAGCAACAATGATCTTATAACACACTACACAGGTCAGCAACAATGATCTTATAACACACTACACATGTCAGCAACAATGATCTTATAACACACTACACATGTCAGCAACAATGATCTTATAACACACTACACATGTCAGCAACAATGATCTTATCACACACTACACAGGTCAGTAACAATGATCTTATCACACACTACACAGGTCAGTAGGGGTGTCGAGATATACCGGTATATCGCAATATTAAGATCTGCGATAAAATATCGCAATATTAAAATTGAATACCGATATTGAGCGGTATTTATCTACTAGGGCTGCAACGATGATCCGGTTCCGCGCCTCCGATTCTATACTGAATCTAAGTCCCGTCATTTTCGATTCAATTCCTAATGCCGACATTTAAAAGTTTTCAGCGATAAACGCCGAGTTAGTCGAATATAATAAGTCAAATAAAACAAACAATCTGATTGGCTGAATTTATTATATTTATCCAATCAATGAGCCCGTTAAAACTTATGAAAGGTCTGTTTATCAAAATGGCGTCTGCCATTACTAAATAATGATCCTAAAAGTTAGTGTGGACCATTTTTGATTTCGAGATGTTAACAAGAAGGAAAACAAGGCCACATGCTGTCTATGTTTCACCGACATAAGCTATCCACCATCTCGTTCCACATCAAACTCAATGAAGCATCTAAAAAGACACCATAACGTAGACGTAAACATCGACAAGACTATGAGTCAATCGCCAAACTTTCCCCACACCAACAACATCAGTGCAATTCCTGATGATTTAT
Source organism: Archivesica marissinica (assembly GCA_014843695.1). Lineage (NCBI taxonomy): Eukaryota > Metazoa > Mollusca > Bivalvia > Venerida > Vesicomyidae > Archivesica > Archivesica marissinica. The sequence goes on along the minus strand of CM026386.1, from coordinate 37,026,765 downwards.
ATAAGCCATAATTCATTACTTGGACACTGTTCCACACTTGGACATGTGCACTGGATTATCTACAGCAGTTGAATTTCTTTGATCTCATTTCGTGTACATGTATTATTAATTTATTATTATTGTCTTTTGGTTTACTTTTATTCAAACGTTAAGTTATGTGACTTGCAAGTTTTGTTCATATGTAGTAGGAACTAGGATTATACACCAGTAAATTAATTTGCTCTGAAGCTAGACTGCCCTAGGGTCTCTGGACTAAGCAACACAGATTATGCTTCTTAGGAAATAATATGTGAATAATGGATCGAATCGGCACATAAAGAATCAGATCAGATCGGATCGAGCTTCTGGTGGATCGTTGCAGCCCTATTTATTATCTATGAGGGGTGGCATCGGTTTTTCATGACTTCACTATAAAAAGAGTTTTTGTCCTGATAATTTTACAACATAGCTACCGTTAAGTAAAAGGTTATATGCAGGGGATCTGCTTTTTATACACCAACTCAATCGCTTCAACCGGTGCTTATGTATATATTCACCGTTCTATGAAACATTTTCTAGTCAATTTAAGTTGTTATTTTATTCAGTGTTTTGTTGTTTTTCAAGTTAATAAATACTGTTGAATGAGATAGTGTCTTAAAATGTATGTAAAGTAATCCGTGTCATCTTATTAAAAAAATATAATCACAATGCATGACAAATGCATAGGCAATATATCGCGATAAATATCGTGATTATTTGATAAAATATCACAATATATCGCGATATGGGTTGCTGATATCGTGAAACCCCTACAGGTCAGCAACAATGATCTTATCACATGGATCAGGGTGGAGAATCATGAACCTAGCTTACTGTAATGGATGTGGATCAGGGTGGAGAATCATGAACCTAGCTTACTGTAATGGATGTGGATCAGGGTGGAGAATCATGAACCTAGCTTACTGTAATGGATGTGGATCAGGGTGGAGAATCATGAACCTAGCTTATAATTCAAATATCCACTAAATCTGATAAACATGAATGACTACTAAAGATTATATTGACATCCCTGCATGCAACAAGCATTTCATATACCCAATCTCACGGACAACATGCACTACCCTATGTATACAGCCCAGATTCTACAGCACAGGTATAAAAGACTAGGTATACATGTATATAAAAAGGATACAAATCTGTGAAAAAAACTTGCATTCATCGCTGTAAAATAAAAAATAACATAATTGATCAGTAATTCGAAATGTTACATAAATCTGAGTACAGTGTAACCCCTCTAAACTGAACACCCACCGGACAAGAGGTAAAGTTTGGTTTGGAGGGGTTTTTGGTTTAGAGGGGCACATTTCTCTACTATGCAGTGCCTAGAAGGAGACTGAGATGTTTATAGTTTGGCAGTTAGTGAAGAACTCATTCATTTGAAGTGTACAATACATTATACTGAAAATAGGCTAGCTGAACGTTGTATGTTTAATAGAATATAGTTAGTTTCATATTTGATCAAGACACTTTGCTGTTCGGTTTATACATTGTAGGGGGTAAACTACAGTTAAAAATGCACATATTTTTAATAAAATCTGTTCGGCTTACATAGGTTTTTTTACAAATGAAAAAAGGGAAACATTCGGGGCCAAGTAATTTGTTAAGTTTGGAGGGAATTCCACTGTACCCTATCACAAGTACAAAGCACAAATCAATTGTTAGATATGTGTGACTGGTGTAGTTACAACGTGCATGCTGCTTCATTTACTTGATCAATGTGTTTTCTGAGATATTCTATTATTCATGGTATATACCTGGTGTTTTCTATCTTTACAGCAACTGCACCAGTCTCTTCAATACACTTGGTAACTGTGTTAGTCTCCCAGGTAGCATTCATCTGTTCCGAGACCTCATCTTTACCTGTAATAACAACACAGTTTATGTCAATATTGTACACAGTTATGCAATGGGTAACTATCTGGGGTTTATACATGTATTTCAAGATTGATTGCATCTATGGTAACTTTTTTTCAAAACATACCAACGTCGAATATGTCTTCAGTGATTGTACTCTTTCTGCATAGGATATGTACAAGAAGCTCTAGATAGTTACCATACCATACCATAGCATAACTCTGTAAATCATGTGTGCCAAACCAATTTTTGGGAACATATAATGACACTGTGTGTTATAAATTATAACTTATAATGGTGGCCTATGGACATTTCAATAACGGTTTCTGACCTGCACTAAGAGTATTGTTGGGATGTGAGGTGTATCTTACAGGATGTTTAGATGAATTTTCCAGGAATGTGTAAATTTAATGAAAAAAAAACCACAGTGATTTCGAAGGAATTTGAAGAGTGCCCATATTTTTTATTTTGGTCAGATGCTGTTATTCATCTGTGACCTCGGATTGGTTGAAAAGGTGTTGGGAAGCCCTTGGAGTTATCGATACAACAGCTGATTGGCTAAGCAGGTATTGTCACCAATAGCAAAAGTGACTTCTAAATATTAAATTATAATATATCGTGGATTCTCATATCGGGGTTTCTCATTAAGTCAGGGATTCCTTAAAGGTTTGTAATTGGCTCTCGCGAGGTAGCACGTAATCAGAAATTCCATCACGTATTTTGACGTTATTATTTCCAAGATAATGCATGCGTAAATCAGAATAAATACATATTTAGTTGTATGTGCATGTTTAAACCCTCTTTTGGCTGTCCGATTAGCACAGTGGTTAGTGCACTCGCTTCTCACCAATGCAACCCAGGTTTGATCCTCGGACCGGGAAGTATGTGAGATGGTACAGTGGTCGCCAGATTGGACAGATGGGTTTTCTCCGGGTACTCCGAATGACAAACATTTACGCTTTCATCCGAGCCAACGAGAGTGATTAACATAAGTTGTTAAAACTTGCTTCACAATCGTTGTAAAATCTTTAGTTTAGTTATATGAACTGTCCTAATGAATGAAATTTCACCAAACATCCAGTTTGCCCGATAGTTATGAGAAAGCGTCTGCATGATACAGAGCATGAAGGTTAGCTTTTATAATGTCAAAAATAATAGAAACACAGGATATCTGTTATGTTTTTTGCAGGTTCAAATATTACGGTTTTGTTTATTAACCAATTCAACACTAGCGACTTGCTATTCCCTTGTGATCTCTCGCGACTTGCTATTCCATTGTGATCTCTCACGACTTGCTATTCCCTTGTGATCTCTCGTGACTTGCTATTCCCTTGTGATCTCTCGCGACTTGCTATTCCCTTGTGATCTCTCGCGACTTGCTATTCCCTTGTGATCTCTCGTGACTTGCTATTCCCTTGTGATCTCTCACGACTTGCTATTCCCTTGTGATCTCTCGCGACTTGCTATTCCCTTGTGATCTCTCACGACTTGCTATTCCCTTGTGATCTCTCGCGACTTGCTATACCCTTGTGATTTCTCGCGACTTGCTATTTCCTTGTGATCTCTCGCGACTTACTATACCCTTGTGATTTCTCGCGACTTGCTATTTCCTTGTGATCTCTCGCGACTTGCTATTCCCTTGTGATCTCTCGCAACTTGCTATACCCTTGTGATTTCTCGCGACTTGCTATTTCCTTGTGATCTCTCACAACTTGCTATTCCCTTCAGGTCAGACGGTGTTATTGATATCGTGGTCTGGGATTGGTTGAAAAAGTGTTGGGAAGCCCTTAAAGAGTTATTGATACATGAACTGATGTGCTGAGTAGGTATTGTCAGCAATAGTGAAAATGACTTCTAAATATTAAAATACAATATAGGAGCTGCATTTTGGAATATTTTAAAATATTTGCATACTATTTGGTGACAAATAAACAGCATATTATAAACAGGGCTTCGAAAATTACCGGTTTGTCGGTTTTCAACCGATTTTTATCATTTCAGACCGATTCTAACAGTCAAAATACCTTTAAAAATCGGTCCAAAATATTGTTGAAAAAAGTCAAGAAATCGGTCTATAACGAACCTAATTTGGTAAGTATAATCCGTTGAAACATTTCACACGTTTCCAATTTACGACCGAACTGGATAATTGCCACCTGAGGCCACATGTCTCCATGGTGATCAGGCGATCAATGCATGTCATGTCAATTACATGATATTAGTGCGGTAATCGTTTGATGTTTACAGCAAAACTACCGACATTTGTTAGTTTCTTTGAAGTGGACTGAATGATTGACAGTCGATTATTTTAGAATTTTATAAAGAATTTGTTTTTAAAATGTTTGCATTAAATTAAAGAAGTGTGCTAGGATTAATTTGCAATTAAATAATAATTAATATTTTAAATAGAAATCCGAAAATCCGTTATGACTCGGAATGTACTCAAAATATACGACGGGTATATAATGTTTAGTATTTTTATTGTACAGCGCCCTTCAATTCAATATTGAAATGGCACAACGCAGTATATCTGTGATGTTTAAAGAGTCAAATGCAGTTGATATAATATAGTTTGACGGGACCGAGTTCGATTTGGGCCGAGTTCACCCGCTTCCACCGGTGATACAGGTGACTAGATAAAATTTACCTCTATCAAAATGTCCTACCATTCATTTATTTTTAAATGCCGTACACTTAAAACTATTATTAGACAAAAGGAAAATTTACCAGACCTATAGTAACGGGTAAAGTACAGTTTGTCCTGAACATACATGCGATTTTTAAATATAATTGACTGGTGACAGCATGGAAATAAAGCAAAAAAAGCAAATTGGGTTTACTTACTTACGATTTTATGGGGGGGGGGGGTGCAAAAATATTGGCAGGACATGATGGGGGGGGGGTACTGACTCGATTTCGGCCCGGACCGATTTGGTTTTGAAAATTTTCGAAGCCCTGATTATAAATGCAGGTCTCAGTGCAATATTCACGACCAAATTGCCTCCAGAGTGGGTGCCTAGTGGGACATAAACAAAAAACCCAATTGAAATGAGATTTTCCTGTGGCTCAAAGGCTACTGTATTTTGTGCCAAACTATTTTTAGGGAAAATCTAATGGCACTGTGTGTTATAATGGTGGCCTATGGAAATTTCAATAGCAGTGTCTGACTTACAGATAGGTGAAAGCCCGTTCTTGCCGAAAACTCTTCACTGGTGTGGCATCGGTAACTGGTCAACCACCATCAAGTCAACTCAAACTCATTGTGGTCAACTCGTACCCATAGTCATTTTGAAATTGGTCAACTCGTACCCATGCTTTTTCTATATCGATGTTGCCAATTTTATTAGAGTTATTACAGTTTTTCGTATAAATATCTAAAGAAAATAATTTTATCTGAAATCAAATATTATAATTAGATGAGGGTGGGGATGGACTAGATATGAATTGGCATTGTAAAATGTTTTTGCCAATACAATGTCTTGATTGATTGAGTGATTGATTGCAAAATGATACCTGGCTGAATCACTGTGGGTGGTAAGTTAGGATAATATAGTGCATGTGCAATCCCAGGACAAAAACGAACATAATGTAAAGGACATAACTCTAGAATTCCTAGAGATAGAAGGATACACTAACTAATATTCTGAAATACCACAACGGTACAAAACCATCCAATTCGATTAATTTGAGCAAATTACGCATGTAAATGTTTGAATTTTTTTTTTCAATTGTAAAGATAATCTATGTAGAAAGGATTTTAACTATGAATTTAAAAATATTAGTTACCTATCAACAGCCTAAAACACTAATTATTAATTGTATTGTATATCATTGACTATAATTAACAATTATTGGCTAACGAGTCGGATTTAGCAACTATAATTAACATAACATATCATAACATAAGAGTTTATTAGCGGTGGTTTTACGTTTATTTATCGTCGCTACCGGTTGCCCATATGAGCAACACCTCCTGAAGAGATTAGTCATTTTAGATTTTTGGAGGATAGTGCAATGATACAGACAGAGACCCATTCCAGATCTGGAATCTATCATCCCGGGTTTGATGCAGGCACCTCACACACATTGCTTAGTACTGGTTAACCACTTAGGTCGGCTAAGCTTGCCCAGGAAAAACATGTCTACATCCCCGCAAGGGGTTTGACATTAATGGAATTGGCGTACCAGTAATCGGCTGTCTAAGGCTTCTAAGTGTGAACGGCTTCTTGTCAGTCTGTTTTACAGTAGGTTACATAATATTACTAAGTAAAGTGATCATTTTTGCATTTAAATATCTAAACTGAGATTGCATAACAAATGTTCAAAATAAAATGTATACACTTTCACTCGCTTGTGATTTCAACATGGCGTCGTAAAAGTACCTATTATCGGCCAACCTTGAAAATTCATGTAACAGAAATGTTGCTTACAGGCAAGTTCCAAAAAGCTAATTAACATGGGCATAGTAATAATTGTTACTCGAAATGGAGGAATTTAACACCCAACACATTATGTTTACTTTTCAATATGAAGTAAGTTGTGTCTTGGAGAGAAATGTCACTTAATGTGGAGAATGGCACACCATACTGTCTTGCTGGCTTTTACTGGCAAACCCATTTCTATAACAGCCTGATATGCATTTGTCCGTGCACTTGATGAATAGAGACGGAAAGTTGGATTTGAAAAAAAAATGAATGAAACAGAATTAGCATAAATAGTAAATATCATGTCTACGTCCCCGCGAGGGGTTAACATTAAAGGAAGATAGATCAATATTTTGGACAATAGTATTTTTGAAGAAAAAATGTTAAAAAGCTGTAAGAGGAACACTATATTTGAATTGACCTGTAAAATACACATTTTGACATATGCACAACTATCACATGACCTTCCTGAGCAGCCGATGAAATTTCTCATTTTACAAAAACAAACACATATTTCATTATATTTACCTCTGTTTAAGGGATTTTTAGGCTACACATAAATGGGACTAATGAAAACATCAACAAATTGCATACTTTCAAATAAAATGTGAATATTTATCTGCTTTACACACAGTTTGTTCTTTAATAAGTAATATGTGAAATCCATAAGTACCAAAGAACCTGTTTTTAGAGCAATGACGTCAGTCACGTTCCGGATATAAACAAAAATATCAGGGAGTTGACGATACATACTCCGGAATATAGGGCGATTGTCGATTCTTGTGGCTCCAAGGTAGGTCTGTTGAAAAATACAGTGTTTTTATGGCAAACTATTTTGGGGGTCATATAACGACACTGTATGGTATAATGGTGGACAATGGATATTTCAATAGCAGTTTCTGACCTATATGTGTGGCATCCGTGGTCCAGTGGTAGAGTGTCGGATTTGGAATCGACCGGTCCCGGGTTCGATACTCGGTCAGGCCACGTAGTATCCCCAGTGACCCTAATATCGGTGAATACTAATAAGCGGTGATATCAGAATAAATCCAAATGAACCGCACATGTTCATTTTGTGCTTACTATTGACAATTTCCGTAGGATTTCTACAACTGTCCATAGCAAAAACTAGCTGAAATGTCATTTCTACAAGTAAATTTACCGTAATTTATTCAAAACTTGTTTTTTCCTCTTACACTCGTAAGTTTTTGTTCATGTTGTCAATATTTAGTTGAATTTCAATGGATTTGTTATCTATCGGCTGCATTTGACATTTGTAAGATGCCCGCTACTCATGTGACGTCACATGATTCCCGTATATGGCATTTATTGCTACTAGTATAAACTTGTGAGGTGAAATTTACATCGTCACCGGTTATTGGTATCACCGCATAAATAAAAGATGGAGGCATGTGCTGTTGCTTTCACTTTGTTTTTGATTTAATTATGATTTATTTCTTACTAACTAATATTGCATACAATAAAATAAACATGATTATGCTTAATTGAGAGTGAACATTATTTGCACAGCCTCGTTTTGGAACAAAAATACACAGGCAATTGCTTATGTCACCGGTTACTGGTATCCTCAATATACTTAATACCGCGATGTACTAATTACCGCGAATTTCACAAATATTACAAATGTAGACCCATGCACACTTGTTTCGCGACAACTTCCGGTGCTTTTGTTTACAATATCTGTCGGCAACTGTCAGCAGGATTGATTGAAAGAATATGTTGTTTTTACGGGTAAGAAAACAATTTAACTTTTACCATTTTGTATAAAAATATGTTTTAAAACAAATCCTAATAAAAGGTATGTATATTTTCATGTTCAAAATTCTACTGGCCTAAACTTCCAACCGATATATTTCTTGAACATTTTAACCAATAGATTTAGCAAATATTGCTAGTTTCAATCAATATTTCACACTTATCCATAATATTGATTACTCGTATCAGATTTTGCCTAATTAATGCATTTTGACTCTTGTTTCAGCTTCCAACCATCGGACAACACCACCGTGGTCAAAAGAGGCAGTATAACCCCCAACAGTTGGCATTGGCATATGAAGAGGTGAGAACAGCAGGCACCAGCATCCACAGAGCTGCTGGTATGTTTGGGATTCCGGACAGTACTCTGAGGGATCGATTCAGGGGACCAATGCAGCCAGCACCAGAGCAAGTTCAATACTCACCCAGGACCATCTGCAACACTCTCGTTTGAAGAAGAGGAAGAGCTTGCTAACCATTGTGTATATATGGCAAGCATATGCTATGGCTATTCACGAACTGAATTCACCAACCTAGCAACTGATTTTGCTGTCAGTTTAGAGAGGAAGGCCCCATCTGATCCCATCTTTGCCCAGTCTTGGTACAACAACTTTAAGAAGCGAATCGTGAAGAAATCAGCCAGGCAAAAACAGCACCATCCATCATTTATAAGCATAATCAGGAGTCTATCTCATCTCAATCAAATGCAACAAGTTACTTAGCAGAGAAAGATAACTACAGTAACTGGACACAAAACGCAGAAGAAACCCGCTGTCCAAAGTCTCCACGGGAACATGATGTCACCATCAAAAGAACCTCTTTTGAGGAGACCCATGTTGAAAACAACAACCACACACAATACTACACCAAAAGCAAAACATACAAAGACAGCAAAACGACCATACCAGTCAGATACACCTAAACCAAGCGGATCTGGTATTAACAACCGCACATCTGATGTTCTTGTTGACAGCGAGTCTGACTCAACAATCGAAATTCTGGATGAGACAGAGCTGTGCATCATTTGCAAGAAATTCACACCAGATGCATTCACAAATGCTTATACTATTGAATTTATTAAGTGGGGACAGTGTGATTCTTGCAATGGCTGGGTGCACTTAAAATATTGCACAACAGTGACGGTTTTAAGGCGTCTGTCTGGATTTCTCTGTCCAATGTGTGAAAATGAGCAGTAAACTGGACCATATTTAGCTGGATACCTGTTTTTCAAAATATGTGTAATAATTATTAGACTGCTCAACAGAAGTTTATTCTATCCCGGCGTGACGAGTTTTCGCCCAGAACAGGTTTTCGTCTAACTGTGGGAATAGCAAGTCGCGAGAGATCACGCAATATTTCACGCTCCAGTTACCGGAATTATAAATAAACATACCTTGTGCACTTCCAATCTATTTCTAATTGATCATAATATATCAGACAAGGTAAATTAGCGGTGAAAACTTTAAACGCGTGAAGTTTTCACTAATTTCACTATATACGTTTTATGTCACCATATAAATATCATTTTTTAAAGAAATTGGCAATTTTTTCTCCAAAATGACACATGCATCGTCTGCCATGCCAATATATTTACGAATAAAAATGTCATTATAGTCTCACTGCTCCATGTTTATGAGTTATGTCCGTTATTACACACAAGGGGTCCTTATGCACAATATCGATTTTAACCGTTTTTCGCCTTCAGGTCCATGTGTTTTCACAGAGGTTCTCCAACTGATATACATGGTTGTGTAAACCTAGTTATTCTCTGTTAGGCACCGTGTGATGTGTTCGATGGATGGGTCCAGTTACGGTTCTGCACCCAGTCAGAGTAATTAGGAGGGGCGACGACTTCTTATGCCCCGTGTGTTTGTCTAAGTTAAACTAAATTAGTGTTTTAGATACAGTATATAGACAAAATGCTCTCCAACAAATGAATTTTGAGTGAAAATGATAAATTAAGCCTATTATTAAAGTAAGTGTTCCTTATTTATATTGTTTTGTTAAAAAAAACTGTTGCTTACATACTAATGCTCACGCTGTATTCAATTTCCACAGTTAGGCGAAAACATGTGACGTCATTCCGGATTACTGAGAATGAGGTACCGCTATTTTGTCAACTTTTCTCAATAAGTAAACAATCTGTTTTCTTCGAGATTTTGGGGAATGAAAGGTAAAATATTGTTTATTTGGTGACATAAAATTGTTTGCAGTGTATGACAATTCTAAACCTATAGGAGTCCGTTATGTACTACGTCGTCGAAAACCAGTAACACCGGGATATGTCATTACTTAAGATACTAAAAGTTGGAAGTTTATACCAGTAATATTTTTTTCAATTAGAGTACCTGTGCTGTTTTCTGATTGGATGTTGGTTTAAAATTCACGGTATTATGTATATTTCGTAAACAAAGATGGCGGACCAACTGTGTGTACATTTCATCATATTTTAATAGTGAGTGGTACTATTGCAGATTTATTTTTGATGTTGTTGAAAGGTGAAGGACATCTGGTAATATTAAAGTATGAATGAATATCATTCCTGGATATGTTGATATTTTCCAGCTGAAATGAAATTAACATTCGCGGTATTTAGGTCAGACGGTGTTATTGATATAGTGGTCTGGGATTGGTTGAAAAAGTGTAGGGAAGCCCTTGAACTGATTGGCTGAGTAGGTATTGTCACAAATATTGAAAATGACTTCTAAATATTAAAATACAATATATGAGCTACATTTTGGAATATTTAAAAATATTTGCAGACTATTTGGTGACAATAAACAGCATATTATAAATGCAGGTGTCAGTGCAACATTCACCACCAAATTACCTTCAGAGTAGGGGGTGGGTGCCTTTAGTGGGAAATATAAAAACCCGCAATCGGTCAACCCCATTGAAATTTGACATTTTCCTGTGGATCAAAGGCCATTCTGTTGAAAACTACTCTCTTTTGTGCCAAACTATTTTTGGGGGAAATCTAATGACACTGTGTGTTATAATGGTGGCCTATGGAAATTGCAATAGCGGTGTCTGACCTAAAGGACAATGTAAAGAATGATGTTATTTGAAAAGTACTACACACCAAAATGCTGCCTGGGAGAGGCTTATTTTCAATGTATAGCTTGATTAACTGCCCGGCAATATGATTTGAATGTGTGAGTGCTGGAAACAATAGGTAGCTATGCAATATGAGCCCAGACAGGGTGTTACATAACATAGTTCTGAGGTGTTTATGTATTGTTTACAATGAAGATTAGTTCTTATGCTCTGTGATACAAAGACTGTGCTGAGATATTTGCAACATCTGAATCACATATACTAGTTTATCAAGTTGGGAATTACTTCATGGTGTACATTAAGAACCATTTTAAGCTTAAATAATAATTCAAAGGGGTTCCTAATACATACAACAGTAGTGTCTGGAGAAATGCAGTTTTTCACATAACGCGAGTCAATAAATGGCTTTACATATGTCGCAAATTCTGCCACCTAGGTTCCATGTGCGCTTCTTAAAATGTGTCGGTTTCCTTCGCAGTATTTATTGTGGTGCAATTTTCCAGGGAGCTTTCATTCTAATTACTGTTGATAAGAATTACTACGCTGGTTCAGACCTACAACATTGGATTTGATTTATTGAAACTTCACTAAAGATGCCTATTATGGTGCAATAAGCCCAATGTGAATGCAGTTAAACAATGAAAGTGGTGATTTTACATTGCCTGATATAAAATGAACCCAAAAAATGATAAATAATTCATTGTACTGAGTAGATAATGGCATATAGGAACCTATAAACAGGCTGGTATGTTCAAATTACCTCCCTTTATTAGTGTTAATACTTTATAATTGATATCTCTGTCCTTCAGTGTGAGTATGTTATGGTTAAAATTGCTTTTTTCATTAGGAAATAGTGTTGTTTAATTGAAACAAGCTTGCAATTGGTTCCAGTAGCTATCAAGGGCCTCACAAAAAGAATTTCAGTAAAATATATGGCACAAATAAGCATATTCATTGCTTTTGAGTGGTTATATTTCAGTAATTTATTAATATTTGCAACAAACTTCACCTCCCTAAGATGAAATGTCATATTTCAAGAGGCAATGCACAGTTGTAGTCCTCTCACAGTGCTTGTTCAAGACACACTAGCTGAAGTTAAATGCATATTGTAGTTACTTTTCTGCAATTTCTTACTGTCATGTGACCTACAGTAAGCTGCCTGACCCACTCAGCATTTGTAATGACCATCATTTGCCATGTGTGTTGTCTTCCTTTTTGCCTGTGTGACATTTTTTGTGCTCCATGCAAATAAGTATTTCCTTTCAGTAGCTTCCTGGTGCAAGATTGTGTTCCATTCTTCAAAAAACCCTTGTTTTGCAGGGGGGTGGGGTAAAATAATTGTCTCTAATCACCACAATGTCTTATCTAATACTATAAATGTGGTATGTCTGTCTCATGCAGACATTATTTCATATATTCATGAGAAATATTACAGTTAGTGTAAATATTAATATGTGACGACATTATAAATGTCTTATTTAGAGTTCTATTGCAAAAATGGCCAACAGTATATGTTAAGCACACTGCATAGTGTCCCATTTGAAGGCATGTGCTGTGCAATGGTTATGTGGAAGACATAAGAAAGTCATATTTATGTGCAGAAATGTTTATTGTAATGGTATATATCTTTTATATTAAATGAAATGCCAAAAAAAATTGTCTTTAGGTCAGACGGTGTTATTGATATAGTGGTCTGGGATTGGTTGAAAAAGTGTAGGGAAGCCCTTAAGAGTTATTGATACATGAACCGATTGGCTGAGTAGGTATTGTCACAAATATTGAAAATGACTTCTAAATATTAAAATACAATATATGAGCTGTATTTTGGAATATTTAAAAATATTTGCATACTATTTGGTGACAAATAAACAGCATATTATAAATGCAGGTGTCAGTGCAACATTCACCACCAAATTACCTTCAGAGTAGGGGGTGGGTGCCTTTAGTGGGAAATATAAAAAAACCGCCATCGGTCAACCCCATTGAAATTTGACATTTTCCTGTGGCTCAAAGGCCATTCTGTTGAAAACTACTCTCTTTTGTGCCAAACTATTTTTGGGGGAAATCTAATGTCACTGTGTGTTATAATGGTGGCCTATGGAAATTGCAATAGCGGTGTCTGACCATTAGTATATCCAGGATATATCGTCCGTATACATCATTTCACGCATACATCATTTCGCGCAGCTATCTATTTCCGGTATATTTATTTACACACAAACCGCTGACGTCTTAGGTCATTTGGATTTTCTTGTGTAAATATAGCGGCAACTTCCTGTCATACAAAACATGTGGAAAGTCAACATTGGCAAGGTAAAACCCGTTAAATATACTTTTGTATTGTAAATTAAAGTATTTTCTAACAACCTGTTTACATGTTTCTAAAAATGTCCTCATCAGAAGGTATGTAATAGCCAAAAAGATATTTTTCATCAGTGGTTGCAAACTTCTGCTGTCAAATTTTGGTCACGTGACTGAAATGTGATTCAAAATGGCGGATATAGCAAAATTCCACTGTGTCTAACCGGTCTAGTTGGTATGTGGTGAAATTTAATCTGCATGTTTTTTGTTCATCTAAACAAAAGTGGCAATGTTTGCTTATATGGTTTTAAGAGTGTTTACACTATTTAGATTTTTGTCTAGTTTGACTTTTGTTTATTTTATAGACCCCAAGGAGCAACTATAGGTCTTACTCACTGACTTCACTGATATCAGCCTACATAAATGATAAAGATAAGAGACACCAATGCTCCTATTAGAAAGACTGCTAGAGAGTATGGTGTACCAGAGGCCACTTTAAGAGATAGGCTTGCCTTGAGGGTGGATCCAGATGTAACCAGGTCTGGTCCAGGTCCTATGTTCACACAGGAGCAAGAGTCTAGACTAGCTACACACTTAGAGTTCATGTCAAATGTGGGGTGGAACGGCCACTGAATCTGGTTGGAGTAACACGCTAGTCTTTAAGAAGTATCTGACAGAACACCTGATCAAATACCTTCCGGAAAGGAGTAAAGAGGCCAGTCCTATTACTCTATGATGGTCATAGACCCCATGTTTCTATTGAAGTAATAGATTGGGCCAAGAAGGAGAACATTATCTTATTTGTTCTCCCCGCGAACACAAGTCACTGCTTATAGCCCATGGACGTTGGCTGCTTTGGTCCATATGAAAGGATTTACAATGGTAAAGCGCATACGTTCATGAGAAAGAACTCGGGTGTATCCATCTCTCGTACTAACATATGCCCGCTAGCTTGTTCGGCTTATACTAAGGCTCTAACTCCAGAAAACTTACAAAGTTCATTCAGAAAAGCAGGTATTTACCCACTTGATAAGAATGTTGTGGATAATAAGAAACTTTATTCCTGCCACCACTTTAGAAATTGAACAATGTGATGATGAGGTTCTATCTGGTGAGATATCACATGACAAGGTAAATGATACAGTAAATGACTGAACAGTAAAAAAAATGAGGAATAACAAGTTGAAACTGTTTGTGTTACATTATATAGTTACATAGATTTGTTATAGTTTACCCTTGAAATTTCACTTCATTTTCATTTGTCAACAAACTCCAAATATTACTAATTCATTTTTTTATAATACATGTCATGTTATTGTAGATCTCTACAAAACTCTATAAAATTGGTTAAATGTATGTCTGTGTTTGTATAGAACATGTACATCAACTATTGTAGCAGGTTGTACCCGGTGAAAGCACTATACCGGAAGTAGTAGCAGGTGCGCGAAAACACAGTACCGCAAACTGTTGTAAACTTCCGGAAGGTCAAGGTTGTGTTTTGATTTCGCAGCATGTTTGCAACAGTTTATGGGGGGAAATGTTGTTGCAATATAATAATGGATAAATATATTGGTTAAATAGCAGGTAAGATTTAATATTGCTCTTATTACATTTTTCTGTGGGTCAGTGTAATGCTAGTGTGCGCGAAAACCCATGACGCTAGGATACCCAGGATAGTGTCATTGAGCAAGGCGTTTCACACACATTGCTTAGTACTGGTTAACCACTTAGGTCGGCTAAGCTTGACCAGGAAAACATGTCTACGTCCCCGCAAGCGGTTTGACATTAATGGAACATACATACATATATGTAGTTTGTGGAACTTGTTTATTCATACCGCGAAAACATATTACAATAGGGTTTATGCAATATTTATTTAGTCTAAGTAGATACCGTGGACATAAACGATGAAAATCGATCCTTTTTCTTTGGATATGTTTATTGCATCTGGTATATTCCCCTCAAACCACTTCATTTCTGGTATATTTAATGAAAAATAGCAATTTTGTGAAAACGGAAGTTAATTACGTGTCCTAAGTTAAATTTCTAACGAATATGCCAAATACCCGTCACCTGAGAACACTTTGATGCTCTAGGTTGCGATGGAAGTAAATGCGGAATGTGGTACGGTGGTACCACAGGTCCTGCCTCGAGCTATGTACTGCTGATTATATACTACTATAGAAACATACTAGTGTGCAATGGCTCTGTTGTAAATGTAATAGTATAAACACCTCTAGTTTTACATTCAGAAGTTCTGAACTCGGCATATCAAACTCCTTCCATATATTATCCCAGATTTATTCTACTAATAACTCGGTAATCAGCCCATTACATGCTAGCATGCTGAGAGGCAACGACGATCATCATCATCTAGTGCCGCCCACACGAATATGTCTTCACTGTTCTTCGTATCTGAAAACCGGAATCGTCGTGCAATGAACATGAACTGCCAAAGCATTGTACAGAAAAGCTCCGAACTCCATGCAGCCCTCGGTTACATTAAGCCCGACATTGTCTGTGGTACAGAATCATGGCTAACGGGTGTCCATCCAGGTAAACCAGCAGCCCCAGATACCATACAGGCAAGCAAAGTATTCCCCAGTCAATACAACGCATACAGGAATGATAGAGGTACACTCGGGGGTGGTGTCTTCATATTGATACACAAAGACCTGGTTGCAGAAGAAAGAGCTGACCTCGTCACCAAATGCGAAGTCGAATGGGTACAGGTGAAACTAAAGGGTAAGAAAAACCTACTCGTCTCTTCCTTATACATGCCCCCATTGAAATATGTCAGACATGAATGAGTTGAGAAAGTCGTTAGCCTTGCAACAAACGACAAAGAGAAACAAATGATAGTAGCAGGCAATTTCAACAGCCCGGATATCGATTGGCAAACCCTATCATTGAGGAGCAACGCACAAGACAATGAGGTACAGCAAGCCATCCTGGACCTTTCAATTGACTTCAACCTCATGCAGGTGATCGATAAACCAACCAGAGAAAAACATCCTTGATCTCATGTTCACAAATAACCATTCCCTGATTAAATCGACCGCAAAGGATGCAGGAATCTCCGACTATGACAATGTAGTCGCCGACTCGAACACAACGCCTTACTACTCCAAAAATAAACCAAGACGTTGCTTCCTTTTCTCCAAAGCCAACTGCCAACTTCTCCGTACCAACATCTCAGACATATCCAAGAAGATCTCACAGCTCTGCACAGACGGGTCTTCAACCCATGTTATCTGGGATACTCTCAAGAGCGACCTAACATCTGCCCTCCATACCCACATACCACCCAAGATGAAAAGTTAACAACTCCACACCATAGATAACCAGAGACGTCAAACGTCAACTGAAAAGAAATGCAAGATTGTACAAGAAAGCCATGAAAACCAACAACTGGTCCCATTACAGGAACTGCCAGAAAGAGACTAAAAGGCTATTAAGGAAGGCGGAATGGAACCATGTGAACAACATCATTAATGAAGGTCTCCAAAACAACAACACCAAGCCATTTTGGAATTATGTGAAATCAAAGAAGACAACATTGGTATTGCTCCATTACGCAACCATGGTCACCTAGTCAGCGACTCTAAGGTCAGGGCCGAAATCCTAATAGACCAGTTTCAGTCCGTATTTACAAAGGACGAGGACAACCAACCAACACCTCAGCTGCCAACACGGGTTACCGAAGACATCCCACCGCTGGAAATTGGTAACGGAGACTTGAAGCTACTCAAGTACATCAAAGTCAAGAAAACCGCGGGCCCGGATGAACTCCCGAACATAGTTCTCCAAGCGTGTGCAGCGGAAGTAAGCCATCACAGTTTTGTTCCAGTGTTCAGTAGACTCAGGTGATCTACCCAAAGACTGGAGAGATGCCAACGTTGCACCGGTATACAAGAAAGGCGATTGCCATACCCCTGAAAACTACCATCCGATCTCGCTGACATGTGTCCTCTCAAAACGTCTAGAACACATCATATGCCACAACATGCTTGACTACTTAGACAGGAATGACGTTCTTACATCCCTGAACCACGGTTTCCGCAGCGGATACTCGTGCGAGACCCAGCTACTAATCACTACACACGACCTCCTCAGCTACTTTGACAGGAACAAGCATGTTGATACCATCATACTAGACTTCGATAAGGCATTCGACACTGTTCCACACCTACGCCTTCTCACGAAGCTCGAGAACTATGGCATCAGAGGATCTACATTGACTTGGATCAGCAATTTCCTGAAGCAACGTGAAATGTGTGTCGTCGTGGACGGAGAGAAATCCCACCAAGTCCATGTAGGTTCCGGAGTACCACCAAGGAACAGTGCTTGGTCCCTTACTGTTTCTATGTCATATCAACGACTTGCCCGACAGAGTGAAGTCACATATCCGCCTGTTTGCAGATGACTGCCTGCTCTACAGACCAATCACTACATTCAAAGACCATGACATCCTCCAACATGACCTAGATAATCTTAAACAATGGGAACACGACTGGGGAATGAAGTTCAATGCGAGGAAGTGCTACCTCCTCAGTAGTAAGAACATATCCTCCTTCTTCTACCGCATTAACACTCTACAACAGTTTCCAAGACAATCCATACCTCGACATTACCTTCTCCGAAGACATGAAATGGAAGACGCATATCAACAACATCAGAAAACGAGCCAATTCCACCTTAGGATTCCTGAGGCGCAACCTTCGCCACTGCCCCAAGAACTGCAGGAAAATGCATACATAGCTCTGATCAGATCCAAACTTGAGTATGGTAGCATTATATGGGACCCATACCAACAAGGTGACATTGACACGCTGGAACCAACGGTCGTAGTCAGGTTCATCACCAAAGACTACCGCTCTAGAGAAGAAGGGTGTGTATCAGATATGATGAATGACCTTGACCTACCTACTCTCCCGGAGAGGCGGCGACAGCAGAGGTTGATCTTCCTCTTCAAGGTGGTGAAAGGGCGCGTACCGGCAATAAACAGTGAACACTACTTAAAACCGCTCAGACCTAAGCGAACAGTTCGGGCTAAACGCTACGAGGACTATATTAAGACAAACATTGTGGAACATTCTGTGAACAACAATAGTCAGTGTTTCCATCAGATATTTGCAAAAACTGAAAACGTTAAACAGTCGTTCTTTGTTAGAATTGTGCTAGACTAGAACACACTCAGTGATAGTGACATCCAGCAGGACACGATTGATAACATAATGTTCATATTAACCAAGCAAGATTTAGGAGTGCCTGAAACACTTACAGTGATAGCTTTCCAGCTGTAATGTTTATGTCAAAATAATCTTATTATTTGGGAAAGTGTCTTGTTTCCCTGATTCTGTTCATGTGGATCTTCTTACCATGATTATAGCACATAACCTTGTTTTCTTGTTTCATAAACCACACTTAGGTGAAATGTTGCCATCTTTACCACAATTATAGCACTTAACCCCACGTTTTTTGCTTGACAATACATGTATTCCCTAGTCATGTGACATCTTATTAATCACACTTGTTGAAGTCAATGCTACACAATGTACCCCTTTGCAATCCATACTACTCGCTTTACATTTAAAACAGTATTAACTCCAAGTACGATCAGTCTCCACCTGAGGTTCATGACTCTGCTTTTGCTGATGGTGGTTAGTATTTTGATTGGCATGACCTCCCAATGACCATTTGGAGAGTGCTGGAATGTAGACTTTGATTGAACCCTTACAATGGTTACTCTGTGTCTCAAATTGAATTATGTAGGAGCTATTATATCTACGACAGCATTTAGATGGTCATTTTAACTGATCTTTGCTATGACGGTTAACAAATATATCAAGCAATTGATATTGTACACCTGTCGCCTCAATATTCTCAAATCCAGAATGATGAAACGGTGTTTGAAGTAACTAGACACGAAACAACCAAATTAAACGTGACATATTGATTGGAACAACTGTTCCCAGTATGACCATTAACTGGTTGTTGGTCATTATATTCTGCACGTAACAGTTTTGTTCCCCCTTTGACGTTTGCTAATTATCCTGCAACAGCTGCTGCTAATTGATAGTATGCGCTTCATATGTGACGACTGCTTTAAACAACATGCATGCACTATTTAAAACAGTGCCGTGACGTCATACCTTTGTACTTGCAGTCCATTATTATTAATATTGGACTGATTTCAAAAGGCCAGAGTAAATATTACAGTCTACATCCGTTATGTCGAATTCAGTCGGACCGAACAAAATACTTCCACATAACCGAAGTTTGACTTAACGAAGTTCCATATAAACGGAGCCATTTATATGCTGCATCATGACATTCTGATTGTTGCATCATGACATTCTGATTGCTATATCATGACATTCTGATTGTTGCATCATGACATTCTGATTGTTGCATCATGACATTCTGAGTGTTGCATCGTAACATTCTGATTGTTGCACCATGACATTCTGATTGTTGCATCATGACATTCTGATTGTTGCATCATGACATTCTGATTGCTACACATTGACATTCTGATTGTTGCATCATGCCATTCTGATTGTTGCATCGTAATATTCTGATTGTTGCATCATGACATTCTGATTGTTGCATAATGACATTCTGGTTGTTGCATCATGACATTCTGATAGCTACACCTTGACATTGTGATTGTTGCATCATGCCATTCTGAGTGTTGCATCATGACATTCTGATTGTTGCACCATGACATTCTGATTGCTACATCATGACATTCTGAGTGTTGCATCATGCCATTCTGATTGCTACATCATGACATTCTGATTGCTACACCGTGCCATTCTGCTTGCTACACCATGATATTCTGATTGCTACATCATGACATTCTGATTGTTGCATCATGACATTCTGATTGTTGCATCATGACATTCTGAGTGTTGCATCGTAACATTCTGATTGTTGCATCATGACATTCTGATTGTTGCATCATGACATTCTGAGAGTTGCATCGTAACATTCTGATTGCTACACCGTGACATTCTGATTGTTGCATCGTAACATTCTGATTGTTGCATCATGACATTCTGATTGCTACACCTTGACATTCTGATTATTGCATCGTAACATTCTGATTGTTGCATCATGACATTCTGAGTGTTGCATCATGACATTCTGAGTGTTGCATCATGACATTCTGATTGCTACACCTTGACATTCTGTTTGCTACACCTTGACATTCTGATTGTTGCATCATGTCATTCTGATTGTTGCATCATGACATTATGATTGTTGCATTATGACATTCTGATTGCTACACCTTGACATTCTGATTGTTACATCATGACATTCTGATTGTTGCATCATGACATTCTGATTGTTGCATAGTAACATTCTAATTGTTGCATCGTGACATTCTGATTGTTGCATCGTAACATTCTGATTGTTGCATCGTGACATTCTGATTGTTGCATCATGACATTCTGATTGTTGCACCATGCCATTCTGATTGCTACATCATGACATTCTGAGTGTTGCATCACGACATTCTGATTGTTGCATCATGACATTCTGATTGTTGCATCATGACTTTCTGATTGCTACATAGTAACATTCTGATTGCTACACTTTGACATTCTGATTGCTACACCTTGACATTCTGATTGTTGCATCGTAACATTCTGATTGTTGCATCGTGACATTCTGATTGTTGCATCATGACATTCTGATTGTTGCATAATGACATTCTGATTGTTGCATCATGCCATTCTGATTGTTGCATCATGACATTCTGATTGCTACATCATGACATTCTGAGTGTTGCATCATGCCATTCTGATTGCTACATAATGACATTCTGATTGCTACACCGTGCCATTCTGATTGCTACACCATGATATTCTGATTGCTACATCATGACATTCTGATTTCTACACCGTGCCATTCTGATTGCTACACCATGATATTCTGAATGTTACATCATGACATTCTGATTGTTGCATCGTAACATTCTGATTGTTGCATCATGACATTCTGATTGTTGCATAATGACATTCTGAGTGTTGCATCGTAACATTCTGATTGTTGCATCATGACATTCTGAGTTTTGCATCGTAACATTCTGATTGCTACACCGTGACATTCTTAATGTTGCATCGTAACATTCTGATTGTTGCATCATGACATTCTGATTGCTACATCGTAACATTCTGATTGCTACACCTTGACATTCTGATTATTGCATCATAACATTCTGATTGTTGCATCATGACATTCTGAGTGTTGCATCATGACATTCTGAGTGTTGCATCATGACATTATGATTGTTGCATTATGACATTCTGATTGCTACACCTTGACATTCTGATTGTTACATCATGACATTCTGATTGTTGCATCATGACATTCTGATTGTTGCATAGTAACATTCTAATTGTTGCATCGTGACATTCTGATTGTTGCATCGTAACATTCTGATTGTTGCATCGTGACATTCTGATTGTTGCATCATGACATTCTGATTGTTGCACCATGCCATTCTGATTGCTACATCATGACATTCTGAGTGTTGCATCACGACATTCTGATTGTTGCATCATGACATTCTGATTGTTGCATCATGACTTTCTGATTGCTACATAGTAACATTCTGATTGCTACACTTTGACATTCTGATTGCTACACCTTGACATTCTGATTGTTGCATCGTAACATTCTGATTGTTGCATCGTGACATTCTGATTGTTGCATCATGACATTCTGATTGTTGCATAATGACATTCTGATTGTTGCATCATGCCATTCTGATTGTTGCATCATGACATTCTGATTGCTACATCATGACATTCTGATTGCTACACCGTGCCATTCTGATTGCTACACCATGATATTCTGATTGCTACATCATGACATTCTGATTTCTACACCGTGCCATTCTGATTGCTACACCATGATATTCTGAATGCTACATCATGACATTCTGATTGTTGCATCGTAACATTCTGATTGTTGCATCATGACATTCTGATTGTTGCATAATGACATTCTGAGTGTTGCATCGTAACATTCTGATTGTTGCATCATGACATTCTGAGTTTTGCATCGTAACATTCTGATTGCTACACCGTGACATTCTTAATGTTGCATCGTAACATTCTGATTGTTGCATCATGACATTCTGATTGCTACATCGTAACATTCTGATTGCTACACCTTGACATTCTGATTATTGCATCATAACATTCTGATTGTTGCATCATGACATTCTGAGTGTTGCATCATGACATTCTGAGTGTTGCATCATGACATTCTGAGTGTTGCATCATGACATTCTGATTGCTATATCATGCCATTCTGAGTGTTGCATCATGACATTCTGATTGCCACATCATGACATTCTGAGTGTTGCATCATGACGTTCTGATTGCTACACCTTGACATTCTGATTGTTGGATCATGACATTCTGATTGTTGCATCATGACATTCTGATTGTTGCATAGTAACATTCTGACTGTTGCATCGTGACATTCTGATTGTTGCATCGTAACATTCTGATTGTTGCATCGTGACATTCTGATTGTTGCATCATGACATTCTGATTGTTGCACCATGCCATTCTGATTGCTACATCATGACATTCTGAGTGTTGCATCACGACATTCTGATTGTTGCATCATGACATTCTGATTGTTGCATCATGACTTTCTGATTGCTACATAGTAACATTCTGATTGCTACACTTTGACATTCTGATTGCTACACCTTGACATTCTGATTGTTGCATCGTAACATTCTGATTGTTGCATCGTGACATTCTGATTGTTGCATCATGACATTCTGATTGTTGCATAATGACATTCTGATTGTTGCATCATGCCATTCTGATTGTTGCATCATGACATTCTGATTGCTACATCATGACATTCTGAGTGTTGCATCATGCCATTCTGATTGCTACATAATGACATTCTGATTGCTACACCGTGCCATTCTGATTGCTACACCATGATATTCTGATTGCTACATCATGACATTCTGATTTCTACACCGTGCCATTCTGATTGCTACACCATGATATTCTGAATGCTACATCATGACATTCTGATTGTTGCATCGTAACATTCTGATTGTTGCATCATGACATTCTGATTGTTGCATCATGACATTCTGAGTGTTGCATCGTAACATTCTGATTGTTGCATCATGACATTCTGAGTTTTGCATCGTAACATTCTGATTGCTACACCGTGACATTCTTATTGTTGCATCGTAACATTCTGATTGTTGCATCATGACATTCTGATTGCTACATCGTAACATTCTGATTGCTACACCTTGACATTCTGATTATTGCATCATAACATTCTGATTGTTGCATCATGACATTCTGAGTGTTGCATCATGACATTCTGAGTGTTGCATCATGACATTCTGAGTGTTGCATCATGACATTCTGATTGCTATATCATGCCATTCTGAGTGTTGCATCATGACATTCTGATTGCCACATCATGACATTCTGAGTGTTGCATCATGACGTTCTGATTGCTACACCTTGACATTCTGATTGTTGGATCATGACATTCTGATTGTTGCATCATGACATTCTGATTGTTGCATAGTAACATTCTGACTGTTGCATCGTGACATTCTGATTGTTGCATCGTAACATTCTGATTGTTGCATCGTGACATTCTGATTGTTGCATCATGACATTCTGATTGTTGCACCATGCCATTCTGATTGCTACATCATGACATTCTGAGTGTTGCATCACGACATTCTGATTGTTGCATCATGACATTCTGATTGTTGCATCATGACTTTCTGATTGCTACATAGTAACATTCTGATTGCTACACTTTGACATTCTGATTGCTACACCTTGACATTCTGATTGTTGCATCGTAACATTCTGATTGTTGCATCGTGACATTCTGATTGTTGCATCATGACATTCTGATTGTTGCATAATGACATTCTGATTGTTGCATCATGCCATTCTGATTGTTGCATCATGACATTCTGATTGCTACATCATGACATTCTGAGTGTTGCATCATGCCATTCTGATTGCTACATAATGACATTCTGATTGCTACACCGTGCCATTCTGATTGCTACACCATGATATTCTGATTGCTACATCATGACATTCTGATTTCTACACCGTGCCATTCTGATTGCTACACCATGATATTCTGAATGCTACATCATGACATTCTGATTGTTGCATCGTAACATTCTGATTGTTGCATCATGACATTCTGATTGTTGCATCATGACATTCTGAGTGTTGCATCGTAACATTCTGATTGTTGCATCATGACATTCTGAGTTTTGCATCGTAACATTCTGATTGCTACACCGTGACATTCTTATTGTTGCATCGTAACATTCTGATTGTTGCATCATGACATTCTGATTGCTACATCGTAACATTCTGATTGCTACACCTTGACATTCTGATTATTGCATCATAACATTCTGATTGTTGCATCATGACATTCTGAGTGTTGCATCATGACATTCTGAGTGTTGCATCATGACATTCTGAGTGTTGCATCATGACATTCTGATTGCTATATCATGCCATTCTGAGTGTTGCATCATGACATTCTGATTGTTGCATCATGACATTCTGGTTGTTGCATCATGACATTCTGATAGCTACACCTTGACATTGTGATTGTTGCATCATGCCATTCTGAGTGTTGCATCATGACATTCTGATTGTTGCACCATGACATTCTGATTGCTACATCATGACATTCTGAGTGTTGCATCATGCCATTCTGATTGCTACATCATGACATTCTGATTGCTACACCGTGCCATTCTGCTTGCTACACCATGATATTCTGATTGCTACATCATGACATTCTGATTGTTGCATCATGACATTCTGATTGTTGCATCATGACATTCTGAGTGTTGCATCGTAACATTCTGATTGTTGCATCATGACATTCTGATTGTTGCATCATGACATTCTGAGAGTTGCATCGTAACATTCTGATTGCTACACCGTGACATTCTGATTGTTGCATCGTAACATTCTGATTGTTGCATCATGACATTCTGATTGCTACACCTTGACATTCTGATTATTGCATCGTAACATTCTGATTGTTGCATCATGACATTCTGAGTGTTGCATCATGACATTCTGAGTGTTGCATCATGACATTCTGATTGCTACACCTTGACATTCTGTTTGCTACACCTTGACATTCTGATTGTTGCATCATGTCATTCTGATTGTTGCATCATGACATTATGATTGTTGCATTATGACATTCTGATTGCTACACCTTGACATTCTGATTGTTACATCATGACATTCTGATTGTTGCATCATGACATTCTGATTGTTGCATAGTAACATTCTAATTGTTGCATCGTGACATTCTGATTGTTGCATCGTAACATTCTGATTGTTGCATCGTGACATTCTGATTGTTGCATCATGACATTCTGATTGTTGCACCATGCCATTCTGATTGCTACATCATGACATTCTGAGTGTTGCATCACGACATTCTGATTGTTGCATCATGACATTCTGATTGTTGCATCATGACTTTCTGATTGCTACATAGTAACATTCTGATTGCTACACTTTGACATTCTGATTGCTACACCTTGACATTCTGATTGTTGCATCGTAACATTCTGATTGTTGCATCGTGACATTCTGATTGTTGCATCATGACATTCTGATTGTTGCATAATGACATTCTGATTGTTGCATCATGCCATTCTGATTGTTGCATCATGACATTCTGATTGCTACATCATGACATTCTGAGTGTTGCATCATGCCATTCTGATTGCTACATAATGACATTCTGATTGCTACACCGTGCCATTCTGATTGCTACACCATGATATTCTGATTGCTACATCATGACATTCTGATTTCTACACCGTGCCATTCTGATTGCTACACCATGATATTCTGAATGTTACATCATGACATTCTGATTGTTGCATCGTAACATTCTGATTGTTGCATCATGACATTCTGATTGTTGCATAATGACATTCTGAGTGTTGCATCGTAACATTCTGATTGTTGCATCATGACATTCTGAGTTTTGCATCGTAACATTCTGATTGCTACACCGTGACATTCTTAATGTTGCATCGTAACATTCTGATTGTTGCATCATGACATTCTGATTGCTACATCGTAACATTCTGATTGCTACACCTTGACATTCTGATTATTGCATCATAACATTCTGATTGTTGCATCATGACATTCTGAGTGTTGCATCATGACATTCTGAGTGTTGCATCATGACATTATGATTGTTGCATTATGACATTCTGATTGCTACACCTTGACATTCTGATTGTTACATCATGACATTCTGATTGTTGCATCATGACATTCTGATTGTTGCATAGTAACATTCTAATTGTTGCATCGTGACATTCTGATTGTTGCATCGTAACATTCTGATTGTTGCATCGTGACATTCTGATTGTTGCATCATGACATTCTGATTGTTGCACCATGCCATTCTGATTGCTACATCATGACATTCTGAGTGTTGCATCACGACATTCTGATTGTTGCATCATGACATTCTGATTGTTGCATCATGACTTTCTGATTGCTACATAGTAACATTCTGATTGCTACACTTTGACATTCTGATTGCTACACCTTGACATTCTGATTGTTGCATCGTAACATTCTGATTGTTGCATCGTGACATTCTGATTGTTGCATCATGACATTCTGATTGTTGCATAATGACATTCTGATTGTTGCATCATGCCATTCTGATTGTTGCATCATGACATTCTGATTGCTACATCATGACATTCTGAGTGTTGCATCATGCCATTCTGATTGCTACATAATGACATTCTGATTGCTACACCGTGCCATTCTGATTGCTACACCATGATATTCTGATTGCTACATCATGACATTCTGATTTCTACACCGTGCCATTCTGATTGCTACACCATGATATTCTGAATGTTACATCATGACATTCTGATTGTTGCATCGTAACATTCTGATTGTTGCATCATGACATTCTGATTGTTGCATAATGACATTCTGAGTGTTGCATCGTAACATTCTGATTGTTGCATCATGACATTCTGAGTTTTGCATCGTAACATTCTGATTGCTACACCGTGACATTCTTAATGTTGCATCGTAACATTCTGATTGTTGCATCATGACATTCTGATTGCTACATCGTAACATTCTGATTGCTACACCTTGACATTCTGATTATTGCATCATAACATTCTGATTGTTGCATCATGACATTCTGAGTGTTGCATCATGACATTCTGAGTGTTGCATCATGACATTCTGAGTGTTGCATCATGACATTCTGATTGCTATATCATGCCATTCTGAGTGTTGCATCATGACATTCTGATTGCCACATCATGACATTCTGAGTGTTGCATCATGACGTTCTGATTGCTACACCTTGACATTCTGATTGTTGGATCATGACATTCTGATTGTTGCATCATGACATTCTGATTGTTGCATAGTAACATTCTGACTGTTGCATCGTGACATTCTGATTGTTGCATCGTAACATTCTGATTGTTGCATCGTGACATTCTGATTGTTGCATCATGACATTCTGATTGTTGCACCATGCCATTCTGATTGCTACATCATGACATTCTGAGTGTTGCATCACGACATTCTGATTGTTGCATCATGACATTCTGATTGTTGCATCATGACTTTCTGATTGCTACATAGTAACATTCTGATTGCTACACTTTGACATTCTGATTGCTACACCTTGACATTCTGATTGTTGCATCGTAACATTCTGATTGTTGCATCGTGACATTCTGATTGTTGCATCATGACATTCTGATTGTTGCATAATGACATTCTGATTGTTGCATCATGCCATTCTGATTGTTGCATCATGACATTCTGATTGCTACATCATGACATTCTGAGTGTTGCATCATGCCATTCTGATTGCTACATCATGACATTCTGATTGTTGCATCGTGACATTCTGATTGTTGCATCATGACATTCTGATTGCTACATCATGACATTCTGATTGCTACATCATGCCATTCTGATTGCTACATCATGACATTCTGATTGTTGCATCATGACATTCTGATTGTTGCATCGTGACATTCTGATTGTTGCATCATGACATTCTGATTGTTGCATCATGACATTCTGATTGTTGCATCGTAACATTCTGATTGTTTCATCATGACATTCTGAGTGTTGCATCGTACATTCTGATTGTTGCATCGTGACATTCTGATTGTTGCATCATGACATTCTGATTGCTACTCCGTGACATTCTGATTGTTGCATCATGACATTCTGATTGTTGCATCATGACATTCTGATTGTTGCATAGTAACATTCTGATTGTTGCATCGTGACATTCTGATTGTTGCATCATGACATTCTGATTGTTGCATCATGCCATTCTGATTGTTGCATCGTGACATTCTGATTGTTACATCATGACATTCTGAGTGTTGCATCGTATATTCTGATGTTGCATCATGACATTCTGATTGTTGCATCATGACATTCTGATTGCTACACCTTGACATTCTGATTGTTGGATCATGACATTCTGATTGTTGCATCATGACATTCTGATTGTTGCATAGTAACATTCTGACTGTTGCATCGTGACATTCTGATTGTTGCATCGTAACATTCTGATTGTTGCATCGTGACATTCTGATTGTTGCATCATGACATTCTGATTGTTGCACCATGCCATTCTGATTGCTACATCATGACATTCTGAGTGTTGCATCACGACATTCTGATTGTTGCATCATGACATTCTGATTGTTGCATCATGACTTTCTGATTGCTACATAGTAACATTCTGATTGCTACACTTTGACATTCTGATTGCTACACCTTGACATTCTGATTGTTGCATCGTAACATTCTGATTGTTGCATCGTGACATTCTGATTGTTGCATCATGACATTCTGATTGTTGCATAATGACATTCTGATTGTTGCATCATGCCATTCTGATTGTTGCATCATGACATTCTGATTGCTACATCATGACATTCTGATTGCTACACCGTGCCATTCTGATTGCTACACCATGATATTCTGATTGCTACATCATGACATTCTGATTTCTACACCGTGCCATTCTGATTGCTACACCATGATATTCTGAATGCTACATCATGACATTCTGATTGTTGCATCGTAACATTCTGATTGTTGCATCATGACATTCTGATTGTTGCATAATGACATTCTGAGTGTTGCATCGTAACATTCTGATTGTTGCATCATGACATTCTGAGTTTTGCATCGTAACATTCTGATTGCTACACCGTGACATTCTTATTGTTGCATCGTAACATTCTGATTGTTGCATCATGACATTCTGATTGCTACATCGTAACATTCTGATTGCTACACCTTGACATTCTGATTATTGCATCATAACATTCTGATTGTTGCATCATGACATTCTGAGTGTTGCATCATGACATTCTGAGTGTTGCATCATGACATTCTGAGTGTTGCATCATGACATTCTGATTGCTATATCATGCCATTCTGAGTGTTGCATCATGACATTCTGATTGCCACATCATGACATTCTGAGTGTTGCATCATGATGTTCTGATTGCTACACCTTGACATTCTGATTGTTGGATCATGACATTCTGATTGTTGCATAATACCATTCTGATTGTTGCATCGTAACATTCTGATTGTTGCATCATGACATTCTGAGTGTTGCATCTTGACACTCTGAGTGTTGCATCATGACATTCTGATTGCTACACCATGACATTCTGATTGTTGCATCATGACATTCTGAGTGTTGCATCATGACATTCTGATTGCTACACCTTGACATTCTGATTGTTGCATCATGACATTCTGATTGTTGCATCATACCATTCTGATTGTTGCATCGTAACATTCTGATTGTTGCATCATGACATTCTGAGTGTTGCATCTTGACACTCTGAGTGTTGCATCATGACATTCTGATTGCTACCTCATGACATTCTGAGTGTTGCATCATGCCATTCTGATTGCTACATCATGACATTCAGAGTGTTGTACCACGACATTCTGATTGTTGCATCATGACATTCTGATTGTTGCATCATGACATTCTGATTGCTACACCTTGACATTCTGATTATTGCATGGTAACATTCTGATTGTTGCATCATGACATTCTGAGTGTTGCAACATGACATTCTGAGTGTTTCATCATGACATTCTGATTGCTACATCATGACATTCTGAGTGTTGCATCATGACATTCTGATTGCTACACCATGACATTCTGATTGTTGCATCATGACATTCTGAGTGTTGCATCATGACATTCTGATTGCTACACCTTGACATTCTGATTGTTGCATCATGACATTCTGATTGTTGCATCATACCATTCTGATTGTTGCATCATGACATTCTGATTGTTGCATCATGACATTCTGAGTGTTGCATCTTGACACTCTGAGTGTTGCATCATGACATTCTGATTGCTACCTCATGACATTCTGAGTGTTGCATCATGACATTCTGATTGTTGCATCATGACATTCTGATTGTTGCATCATGACATTCTGATTGCTACACCTTGACATTCTGATTATTGCATCGTAACATTCTGATTGTTGCATCATGACATTCTGAGTGTTGCATCATGACATTCTGATTGCTACATCATGACATTCTGAGTGTTGCATCATGACATTCTGATTGCTACACCATGACATTCTGAGTGTTGCATCGTAACATTCTGATTGTTGCATCATGACATTCTGATTGCTACACCTTGACATTCTGATTGCTACACCTTGACATTCTGATTGTTTCATCATGACAGTCTGATTGTTGCATCATGACATTCTGATTGTTGCATCGTAACATTCTGACTTGCATCATGACATTCTGAGTGTTGCATCATGACATTCTGATTGCTACATCATGACATTCTGAGTGTTGCATCATGACATTCTGATTGCTACACCATGACATTCTGAGTGTTGCATCGTAACATTCTGATTGTTGCATCATGACATTCTGATTGCTACACCTTGACATTCTGATTGCTACACCTTGACATTCTGATTGTTTCATCATGACAGTCTGATTGTTTCATCATGGCATTCTGATTGTTGCATCATGACATTCTGATTGCTACATATTGACATTCTGATTGCTACACCTTGACATTCTGATTGTTGCATCATGTCATTCTGAGTGTTGCATCATGACATTCTGATTGTTGCACCATGACATTCTGATTGTTGCATCATGACATTCTGATTGCTACACCTTGACATTCTGATTGCTACACATTGACATTCTGATTGTTGCATCGTACCATTCTGATTGTTGCATCATGACATTCTGATTATTGCATCATGACATTATGATTGTTGCATCATGACAATCTGATTGCTACACCATGACATTCTGATTATTGCATCGTAACATTCTGATTGTTGCATCATGACATGCTGAGTGTTGCATCATGACATTCTGAGTTTTGCATCATGACATTCTGATTGCTACACCTTGACATTCTGATTACTACACCTTGACATTCTGATTGTGCACACCTTGACATTCTGATTGTTGCATCATGCCATTCTGATTATTGCATCATGACATTATGATTGTTGCATCATGACATTCTGATTGCTACACCTTGACATTCTGATTGTAGCATAATGACATTCTGATTGTAGCATACGGGCATTCTGATTGTTGCATCGTAACATTCTGATTGTTTCATCGTGACATTCTGAGTGTTGCATCGTATCATGCTGACTGTTGCATCGTGACATTCTGATTGTTGCATCATGACATTCTGATTGCTACATCATGATATTCTGAGTGTTGCATCATGCCATTCTGATTGCTACATCATGACATTCTGATTGCTACTCCGTGCCATTCTGATTGTTGGATCATGACATTCTGATTGTTGCATCATGACATTCTGATTGTTGCATAGTAACATTCTGACTGTTGCATCGTGACATTCTGATTGTTGCATCGTAACATTCTGATTGTTGCATCGTGACATTCTGATTGTTGCATCATGACATTCTGATTGTTGCACCATGCATTCTGATTGCTACATCATGACATTCTGAGTGTTGCATCACGACATTCTGATTGTTGCATCATGACATTCTGATTGTTGCATCATGACTTTCTGATTGCT
This sequence comes from Archivesica marissinica, assembly GCA_014843695.1. Lineage (NCBI taxonomy): Eukaryota > Metazoa > Mollusca > Bivalvia > Venerida > Vesicomyidae > Archivesica > Archivesica marissinica. The sequence goes on along the minus strand of CM026386.1, from coordinate 36,994,102 downwards.
ACATAGTAACATTCTGATTGCTACACTTTGACATTCTGATTGCTACACCTTGACATTCTGATTGTTGCATCGTGACATTCTGATTGTTGCATCGTGACATTCTGATTGTTGCATCATGACATTCTGATTGTTGCATAATGACATTCTGATTGTTGCATCATGCATTCTGATTGTTGCATCATGACATTCTGATTGCTACATCATGACATTCTGATTGCTACACCATGACATTCTGAGTGTTGCATCATGACATTCTGAGTGTTGCATCATGACATTCTGATTGCTACACCTTGACATTCTGATTGTTCCATCATGACATTCTGATTGTTGCATCATACCATTCTGATTGTTGCATCGTAACATTCTGATTGTTGCATCATGACATTCTGAGTGTTGCATCTTGACACTCTGAGTGTTGCATCATGACATTCTGATTGCTACCTCATGACATTCTGAGTGTTGCATCATGACATTCTGATTGTTGCATCATGACATTCTGATTGTTGCATCATGACATTCTGATTGTACACTGACATTCTGATTGCATCGTAACATCTGATTGTTGCATCATGACATTCTGAGTGTTGCATCATGACATTCTGATGTTGCATCATGACATTCTGATTGCTACATCATGACATTCTGAGTGTTGCATCATGACATTCTGATTGTTGCATCATGACATTCTGATTGTTGCATCATGACATTCTGATTGCTACACCTTGACATTCTGATTGCTACACCTTGACATTCTGATTGTTTCATCATGACATTCTGATTGTTGCATCATGACATTCTGATTGTTGCATCGTAACATTCTGACTTGCATCATGACATTCTGAGTGTTGCATCATGACATTCTGATTGCTACATCATGACATTCTGAGTGTTGCATCATGACATTCTGATTGCTACACCATGACATTCTGAGTGTTGCATCGTAACATTCTGATTGTTGCATCATGACATTCTGATTGCTACACCTTGACATTCTGATTGCTACACCTTGACATTCTGATTGTTTCATCATGACATTCTGATTGTTGCATCATGACATTCTGATTGTTGCATCGTAACATTCTGACTTGCATCGTGACGTTCTGATTGTTGCATCATGGCATTCTGATTGTTGCATCATGACATTCTGATTGCTACATATTGACATTCTGATTGCTACACCTTGACATTCTGATTGTTGCATCATGTCATTCTGAGTGTTGCATCATGACATTCTGATTGTTGCACCATGACATTCTGATTGTTGCATCATGACATTCTGATTGCTACACCTTGACATTCTGATTGCTACACATTGACATTCTGATTGTTGCATCATACCATTCTGATTGTTGCATCATGACATTCTGATTATTGCATCATGACATTATGATTGTTGCATCATGACATTCTGATTGCTACACCATGACATTCTGATTATTGCATCGTAACATTCTGATTGTTGCATCATGACATGCTGAGTGTTGCATCATGACATTCTGAGTTTTGCATCATGACATTCTGATTGCTACACCTTGACATTCTGATTGCTACACCTTAACATTCTGATTGTTGCATCATGTCATTCTGATTGTTGCATCATGCCATTATGATTGTTGCATCATGGCATTCTGATTGTTGCATCGTAACATTCTGATTGTTGCATCATGGCATTCTGATTGTTACATCATGACATTCTGATTGCTACACATTGACATTCTGATTGCTACACCTTGACATTCTGATTGTTGCATCATGACATTCTGATTGTGGCATCATGACATTCTGATTGTTGCATCGTAACATTCTGACTGTTGCATCATGACATTCTGATTGTTGCATCATGACATTCTGATTGCTACATAGTAACATTCTTATTGCTACACCTTGACATTCTGATTGTTACATCATGACAATCTGATTGTTGCATCGTGACATTCTGATTGTTGCATCGTAACATTCTGACTGTTGCATAGTGACATTCTGAGTGTTGCATCGTAACATTCTGATTGTTGCATCATTGCATTCTGATTGTTGCATCATGCCATTCTGATTGCTACACATTGACATTATGATTGCTACACCTTGACATTCTGATTGTTGCATCATGTCATTCTGATTGTTGCATCATGACATTCTGATTGTTGCAGCGTAACATTCTGATAGTTACATCGTAACATTCTGACTGTTGCATCGTGACATTCTGATTGTTGCATCGTAACATTCTGATTGTGGCATCATGGCATTCTGATTGTTACATCATGCCATTCTGATTGCTACACATTGACATTCTGATTGTTGCAGCATACCATTCTGATTGTTGCATCATGACATTCTGATTGTTGCACCACGACATTCTGATTGCTACATCATGACATTCTGAGTGTTGCATAATGCCATTCTGATTGCTACATCATGACATTCTGAGTGTTGCATCACGACATTCTGATTGTTGCATCATGCCATTCTGATTGTTGCATCATGACATTCTGATTGCTACATCGTAACATTCTGATTACTACACCTTGACATTCTGATTGCTACACCTTGACATTCTGATTGTTGCATCATGCCATTCTGATTATTGCATCATGACATTATGATTGTTGCATCATGACATTCTGATTGCTACACCTTGACATTCTGATTGTAGCATAATGACATTCTGATTGTAGCATACGGGCATTCTGATTGTTGCATCGTAACATTCTGATTGTTTCATCGTGACATTCTGAGTGTTGCATCGTATCATGCTGACTGTTGCATCGTGACATTCTGATTGTTGCATCATGACATTCTGATTGCTACATCATGATATTCTGAGTGTTGCATCATGCCATTCTGATTGCTACATCATGACATTCTGATTGCTACACCGTGCCATTCTGATTGTTGGATCATGACATTCTGATTGTTGCATCATGACATTCTGATTGTTGCATAGTAACATTCTGACTGTTGCATCGTGACATTCTGATTGTTGCATCGTAACATTCTGATTGTTGCATCGTGACATTCTGATTGTTGCATCATGACATTCTGATTGTTGCACCATGCCATTCTGATTGCTACATCATGACATTCTGAGTGTTGCATCACGACATTCTGATTGTTGCATCATGACATTCTGATTGTTGCATCATGACTTTCTGATTGCTACATAGTAACATTCTGATTGCTACACTTTGACATTCTGATTGCTACACCTTGACATTCTGATTGTTGCATCGTGACATTCTGATTGTTGCATCGTGACATTCTGATTGTTGCATCATGACATTCTGATTGTTGCATAATGACATTCTGATTGTTGCATCATGCCATTCTGATTGTTGCATCATGACATTCTGATTGCTACATCATGACATTCTGATTGCTACACCGTGCCATTCTGATTGCTACACCATGATATTCTGATTGCTACATCATGACATTCTGATTTCTACACCGTGCCATTCTGATTGCTACACCATGATATTCTGAATGCTACATCATGACATTCTGATTGTTGCATCGTAACATTCTGATTGTTGCATCATGACATTCTGATTGTTGCATCATGACATTCTGAGTGTTGCATCGTAACATTCTGATTGTTGCATCATGACATTCTGAGTTTTGCATCGTAACATTCTGATTGCTACACCGTGACATTCTTATTGTTGCATCGTAACATTCTGATTGTTGCATCATGACATTCTGATTGCTACATCGTAACATTCTGATTGCTACACCTTGACATTCTGATTATTGCATCATAACATTCTGATTGTTGCATCATGACATTCTGAGTGTTGCATCATGACATTCTGAGTGTTGCATCATGACATTCTGAGTGTTGCATCATGACATTCTGATTGCTATATCATGCCATTCTGAGTGTTGCATCATGACATTCTGATTGTTGCATCATGACATTCTGATTGTTGCATCATGATGTTCTGATTGCTACACCTTGACATTCTGATTGTTGCATCATGACATTCTGATTGTTGCATCATGACATTCTGATTGTTGCATCATGACATTCTGATTGCTACATCATGACATTCTGATTGTTGCATCATGACATTCTGATTGTTGCATCATGACATTCTGATTGTTGCATCATGACATTCTGATTGTTGCACCATGACATTCTGATTGTTGCATCATGACATTCTGATTGTTGCATCATGACATTCTGATTGTTGCATCATGACATTCTGATTGTTGCATCGTAACATTCTGATTGTTGCATCATGACATTCTGATTGTTGCATCATGACATTCGATTGTACATCATGACATTCTGAGTGTTGCATCATGACATTCTGATTGTACACATGACATTCTGATTGTGCATCATGACATTCTGATTGTTGCATCATGACATTCTGATTGCTACACCTTGACATTCTGATTGTTGCATCATGACATTCTGATTGTTGCATCATGACATTCTGATTGTTACATCGTAACATTCTGATTGTTGCATCATGACATTCTGAGTGTTGCATCTTGACATCTGAGGGTGTTGCATCATGACATTCTGATTGCTACACCATGACATTCTGAGTGTTGCATCGTAACATTCTGATTGTTGCATCATGACATTCTGATTGCTACATCTTGACATTCTGATTGCTACACCTTGACATTCTGATTGTTTCATCATGACATTCTGATTGTTGCATCATGACATTCTGATTGTTGCATCGTGACATTCTGATTTGCATCATGACATTCTGAGTGTTGCATCATGACATTCTGATTGCTACATCATGACATTCTGAGTGTTGCATCATGACATTCTGATTGCTACACCATGACATTCTGAGTGTTGCATCGTAACATTCTGATTGTTGCATCATGACATTCTGATTGCTACACCTTGACATTCTGATTGCTACACCTTGACATTCTGATTGTTTCATCGTGACGTTCTGATTGTTGCATCATGGCATTCTGATTGTTGCATCATGACATTCTGATTGCTACATATTGACATTCTGATTGCTACACCTTGACATTCTGATTGTTGCATCATGTCATTCTGAGTGTTGCATCATGACATTCTGATTGTTGCACCGTGACATTCTGATTGTTGCATCATGACATTCTGATTGCTACACCTTGACATTCTGATTGCTACACATTGACATTCTGATTGTTGCATCATACCATTCTGATTGTTGCATCATGACATTCTGATTGTTGCATCATGACATTCTGATTGTTGCATCATGACATTCTGATTGCTACACCATGACATTCTGATTGTTGCATCGTAACATTCTGATTGTTGCATCATGACATTCTGATTGTTGCATCATGACATTCTGATTGTTGCATCATGACATTCTGATTGCTACACCTTGACATTCTGATGCTACACCTTGACATTCTGATTGTTGCATCATGCCATTTTGCATCATGCATTTGTGTCATCATGACATTCTGATTGTTGCATCATGACATTCTGATTGTTGCATCATGACATTCTGATTGTTGCATCATGACATTCTGATTGCTACACCGTGACATTCTGATTGTTGCACCATGACATTCTGATTGTTGCATCATGACATTCTGATTGTTCTTTTCATCATGACATTCTGATTGTTGATCTACATTCTGTTGTAGTAACATTCTGATTGCTACACCTTGACATTCTGATTGCTACACCATGATATTCTGATTGTTGCATCATGACATTCTGATTGTTGTATCGTAACATTCTGATTGCTACACCTTGACATTATGATTGCTACACCTTGACATTCTGATTGTTGCATCATGCCATTCTGATTGTTGCATCATGACATTCTGCTTGTTGTATCGTAACATTCTGATTGCTACACCGTGACATTCTGATTGCTACACCGTGCCATTCTGATTGCTACACCATGATATTCTGATTGCTACACCATGATATTCTGATTGCTACATCATGCCATTCTGATTGTTGCATCGTAACATTCTGATTGTTGCATCATGACATTCTGATGTTGCATCATGACAGTCTGAGTGTTGTATCGTAACATTCTGAATGTTGCATCGTAACATTCTGACTTGCATCGTGACGTTCTGATTGTTGCATCATGGCATTCTGATTGTTGCATCATGACATTCTGATTGCTACACATTGACATTCTGATTGCTACACCTTGACATTCTGATAGTTGCATCATGTCATTCTGAGTGTTGCATCATGACATTCTGATTGTTGCACCATGACATTCTGATTGCTACATCATGATATTCTGATTGCTACATCATGACATTCTGAGTGATACGCTACATCATGACATTCTGAGTGTTGCATCATGACATTCTGATTGCTACATCATGACATTCTGAGTGTTGCATCATGACATTCTGATTGATACACCTTGACATTTTGATTGTTGCATCATGACATTCTGATTGTTGCATCATACCATTCTGATTGTTGCATCTTAACATTCTGATTGTTGCATCATGACATTCTGATTGATACACATTGACATTCTGATTGCTACACCTTGACATTCTGATTGTTGCATCATGTCATTCTGATTGTTGCATCATGACATTCTGATTATTGCATCATGACATTATGATTGTTGCACCATGACATTCTGATTGCTACATCATGACATTCTGAGTGTTGCATCATGCCATTCTGATTGTTGCATCATGACATTCTGATTATTGCATCATGACATTATGATTGTTGCACCATGACATTCTGATTGCTATATCATGACATTCTGATTGCCACACATTGGCATTCTGATTGCTACATCATGACATTCTGATTGTTGCATCATGACATTCTGAGTGTTGCATATTGACACTCTGAGTGTTGCATCATGACATTCTGATTGCTACATCATTACATTCTGAGTGTTGCATCATGACATTCTGATTGCTACATCGTAACATTCTGATTATTGCATCATGATATTCTGATTGCTACACCTTGACATTCTGATTGTTGCATCATGACATTCTGATTGTTGCATCATGACATTCTGATTGATGCATCGTAACATTCTGACTGTTGCATCGTGACGTTCTGATTGTTGCATCGTAACATTCTGATTGTTGCATCATGGCATTCTGATTGTTGCATCATGACATTCTGATTGCTACACATTGACATTCTGATTGCTACACCTTGACATTCTGATTGTTGCATCATGCCATTCTGGTTGTTGCATCATGACAGTCTGATTGTTGCACCATGACATTCTGATTGCTACATCATGACATTCTGAGTGTTGCATCATGCCATTCTGATTGCTACATCATGACATTCAGAGTGTTGTATCACGACATTCTGATTGTTGCATCATGACATTCTGATTGTTGCATCATGACATTCTGATTGCTACACCTTGACATTCTGATTATTGCATCGTAACATTCTGATTGTTGCATCATGACATTCTGAGTGTTGCATCATGACATTCTGAGTGTTGCATCATGACATTCTGATTGTTGCATCATGACATTCTGATTGTTGCATCATGACATTCTGATTGCTACACCTTGACATTCTGATTGCTACACCTTGACATTCTGATTGTTGCATCATGACATTCTGATTGTTGCATCATTACATTCTGATTATTGCATCATGACATTATGATTGTTGCATCATGCCATTCTGATTGCTACACCATGACATTCTGATTATTGCATCGTAACATTCTGATTGTTGCATCATAACATTCTGAGTGTTGCATCATGACATTCTGAGTTTTGCATCATGACATTCTGATTGCTACACCTTGACATTCTGATTGCTACACCTTGACATTCTGAATGTTGCATCATGTCATTCTGATTGTTGCATCATGACATTATGATTGTTGCATCATGTCATTCTGATTGTTGCATCATGACATTATGATTGTTGCATCATGACATTCTGATTGTTGCATCGTAACATTCTGACTGTTGCATCGTGACATTCTGATTGTTGCATCGTAACATTCTGATTGTTGCATCATGGCATTCTGATTGTTGCATCATGCCATTCTGATTGTTGCATCGTAACATTCTGACTGTTGCATCGTGACATTCTGATTGTTGCATCGTAACATTCTGATTGTTGCATCATGGCATTCTGATTGTTACATCATGCCATTCTGATTGCTACATATTGACATTCTGATTGCTACACCTTGACATTCTGATTGTTGCATCATGTCATTCTGATTGTTGCATCATGACATTCTGATTATTGCATCATGACATTATGATTGTTGCACCATGACATTCTGATTGCTACATCATGACATTCTGAGTGTTGCATCATGCCATTCTGATTGTTGCATCATGACATTCTGATTATTGCATCATGCCATTATGATTGTTGCACCATGACATTCTGATTGCTATATCATGACATTCTGATTGCTACACATTGGCATTCTGATTGCTACATCATGACATTCTGATTGTTGCATCATGACATTCTGAGAGTTGCATATTGACACTCTGAGTGTTGCATCATGACATTCTGATTGCTACATCATTACATTCTGAGTGTTGCATCATGACATTCTGATTGCTACATCGTAACATTCTGATTATTGCATCATGATATTCTGATTGCTACACCTTGACATTCTGATTGTTGCATCATGACATTCTGATTGTTGCATCATGACATTCTGATTGATGCATCGTAACATTCTGACTGTTGCATCGTGACGTTCTGATTGTTGCATCGTAACATTCTGATTGTTGCATCATGGCATTCTGATTGTTGCATCATGACATTCTGATTGCTACACATTGACATTCTGATTGCTACACCTTGACATTCTGATTGTTGCATCATGCCATTCTGGTTGTTGCATCATGACAGTCTGATTGTTGCACCATGACATTCTGATTGCTACATCATGACATTCTGAGTGTTGCATCATGCCATTCTGATTGCTACATCATGACATTCAGAGTGTTGTATCACGACATTCTGATTGTTGCATCATGACATTCTGATTGTTGCATCATGACATTTGATTGCTACACCTTGACATTCTGATTATTGCATCGTAACATTCTGATTGTTGCATCATGACATTCTGAGTGTTGCATCATGACATTCTGAGTGTTGCATCATGACATTCTGATTGCTACATCATGACATTCTGAGTGTGGCATCATGACATTCTGATTGCTACACCATGACATTCTGATTGTTGCATCAGGACATTCTGATTGTTGCATCGTAACATTCTGATTGTTGCATCATGACATTCTGATTGCTACACCTTGACATTGTGATTGCTACACCTTGACATTCTGATTGTTGCATCATGACATTCTGATTGTTGCATCATGACATTCTGATTGTTGCATCGTAACATTCCGACTTGCATCGTGACGTTCTGATTGTTGCATCGTAACATTCTGATTGTTGCATCATGGCATTCTGATTGTTGCATCATGACATTCTGATTGCTACACCTTGACATTCTGATTGTTGCATCATGTCATTCTGATTGTTGCATCATGTCATTCTGAGTGTTGCATCATGACATTCTGATTGTTGCACCATGATATTCTGATTGCTACATCATGACATTCTGAGTGTTGCATCATGCCATTCTGATTGCTACATCATGACATTCAGAGTGTTGTATCACGACATTCTGATTGTTGCATCATGACATTCTGATTGTTGCATCATGACATTCTGATTGCTACACCTTGACATTCTGATTGCTACACCTTGACATTCTGATTGTTGCATCATGACATTCTGATTGTTGCATCATGACATTCTGATTATTGCATCATGACATTATGATTGTTGCATCATGCCATTCTGATTGCTACACCATGACATTCTGATTATTGCATCGTAACATTCTGATTGTTGCATCATAACATTCTGAGTGTTGCATCATGACATTCTGAGTTTTGCATCATGACATTCTGATTGCTACACCTTGACATTCTGATTGCTACACCTTGACATTCTGAATGTTGCATCATGTCATTCTGATTGTTGCATCATGACATTATGATTGTTGCATCATGTCATTCTGATTGTTGCATCATGACATTATGATTGTTGCATCATGACATTCTGATTGTTGCATCGTAACATTCTGACTGTTGCATCGTGACATTCTGATTGTTGCATCGTAACATTCTGATTGTTGCATCATGGCATTCTGATTGTTGCATCATGCCATTCTGATTGTTGCATCGTAACATTCTGACTGTTGCATCGTGACATTCTGATTGTTGCATCGTAACATTCTGATTGTTGCATCATGGCATTCTGATTGTTACATCATGCCATTCTGATTGCTACATATTGACATTCTGATTGCTACACCTTGACATTCTGATTGTTGCATCATGACATTCTGATTGTTGCATCGTAACATTCTGACTGTTGCATCATGACATTCTGATTGTTGCATCATGACATTCTGATTGCTACATAGCAACATTCTGATTGCTACACCTTGACATTCTGATTGTTACATCATGACATTCTGATTGTTGCATCATGACATTCTGATTGTTGCATCGTAACATTCTGACTGTTGCATCGTGACATTCTGATTGTTGCATCGTAACATTCTGATTGTTGCATCATGGCATTCTGATTGTTGCATCATGACATTATGATTGCTACACATTGACATTATGATTGCTACACCTTGACATTCTGATTGTTGCATCATGCCATTCTGATTGTTGCATCATGACATTCTGATTGTTGCATCGTAACATTCTGATAGTTGCATCGTAACATTCTGACTGTTGCATCGTGACATTCTGATTGTTGCATCGTAACATTCTGATTCTTGCATCATGGCATTCTGATTGTTACATCATGACATTCTGATTGCTACACATTGTCATTCTGATTGCTACACCTTGATATTCTGATTGTTGCATCATGCCATTCTGATTGTTGCATCATGACATTCTGATTGTTGCACCATGACATTCTGATTGCTACATCATGACATTCTGAGTGTTGCATCATGCCATTGAGATTGCTACATCATGACATTCAGAGTGTTGTATCACGACATTCTGATTGTTGCATCATGACATTCTGATTGTTGCATCATGACATTCTGATTGCTACACCTTGACATTCTGATTGCTACACCTTGACATTCTGATTGTTGCATCATGCCATTCTGATTGTTGCATCATGAAATTATGATTGTTGCATCATAACATTCTGATTGCTACACCTTGACATTCTGATTATTGCATCGTAACATTCTGATTGTTGCATCATGACATTCTGAGTGTTGCATCATGACATTCTGAGTGTTGCATCATGACATTCTGATTGCTACATCATGACATTCTAATTGTTGTATCATGACATTCTGATTGTTGCATCATGACATACTGATTGTTGCATCATGACATTATGATTGTTGCACCATGACATTCTGATTGCTACATCATGACATTCTGATTGTTGCATCATGACATTCTGAGTGTTGCATCTTGACACTCTGAGTGTTGCATCATGACATTCTGAGTGTTGCATCTTGACACTCTGAGTGTTGCATCATGACATTCTGATTGCTACATCATGACAGTCTGAGTGTTGCATCATGACATTCTGATTGCTACATCGTAACATTCTGATTATTGAATCATGACATTCTGATTGCTACACCTTGACATTCTGATTGTTGCATCATGACATTCTGATTGTTGCATCATGACATTCTGATTGTTGCATCGTAACATTCTGACTGTTGCATCGTGACGTTCTGATTGTTGCATCGTAACATTCTGATTGTTGCATCATGGCATTCTGATTGTTGCATCATGACATTCTGATTGCTACACATTGACATTCTGATTGCTACACCTTGACATTCTGATTGTTGCATCATGCCATTCTGGTTGTTGCATCATGACAGTCTGATTGTTGCACCATGACATTCTGATTGCTACATCATGACATTCTGAGTGTTGCATCATGCCATTCTGATTGCTACATCATGACATTCAGAGTGTTGTATCACGACATTCTGATTGTTGCATCATGACATTCTGATTGTTGCATCATGACATTCTGATTGCTACACCTTGACATTCTGATTATTGCATCGTAACATTCTGATTGTTGCATCATGACATTCTGAGTGTTGCATCATGACATTCTGAGTGTTGCATCATGACATTCTGATTGCTACATCATGACATTCTGAGTGTGGCATCATGACATTCTGATTGCTACACCATGACATTCTGATTGTTGCATCATGACATTCTGATTGTTGCATCGTAACATTCTGATTGTTGCATCATGACATTCTGATTGCTACACCTTGACATTCTGATTATTGCATCGTAACATTCTGATTGTTGCATCATGACATTCTGAGTGTTGCATCATGACATTCTGAGTGTTGCATCATGACATTCTGATTGCTACATCATGACATTCTGATTGTTGCATCATGACATTCTGATTGTTGCATCATGACATTCTGATTGTTGCATCATGACATTCTGATTGTTGCATCGTAACATTCTGATTGCTACACCATGCCATTCTGATTGCTACATCATGACATTCTGCTTGTTGTATCGTAACATTCTGATTGCTACACCTTGACATTATGATTGCTACACCTTGACATTCTGATTGTTGCATCATGCCATTCTGATTGTTACATCATGACATTCTGCTTGTTGTATCGTAACATTCTGATTGCTACACCGTGACATTCTGATTGCTACACCATGATATTCTGATTGCTACACCATGATATTCTGATTGCTACATCATGACATTCTGCTTGTTGTATCGTAACATTCTGATTGCTACACCTTGACATTATGATTGCTACACCTTGACATTCTGATTGTTGCATCATGCCATTCTGATTGTTGCATCATGACATTCTGCTTGTTGTATCGTAACATTCTGATTGCTACACCGTGACATTCTGATTGCTACACCGTGCCATTCTGATTGCTACACCATGATATTCTGATTGCTACACCATGATATTCTGATTGCTACATCATGCCATTCTGATTGTTGCATCGTAACATTCTGATTGTTGCATCATGACATTCTGATGTTGCATCATGACAGTCTGAGTGTTGTATCGTAACATTCTGATTGTTGCATCATGACATTCTGATTGTTGCATCATGACATTCTGAGTGTTGCATCGTAACATTTTGATTGCTACACCGTGACATTCTGATTGATACACCATGACATTCTGATTGTTATATAATACTCATTCGGAGACCAATCAGAATTTACAAGGCTAATTATTCGATGTACATGGACCGTTAATCATGCAAGCAGCTCCTTTACATGCAACTGTGTAGATGCCCACTGGCTAGAAAACTCATCATTGATGTGATTGCATTGAAGTTTATTTTATAAGTGTAATGTGGCTGTGCACAACCTATCTAGGGGCTAATGACACAGTGGTGTAGAGTGCTAACATCCATATGGGTTTGAAACCTGGGTTATCCCTATATAATTAATAAAGAACACTCAAGTATAATATCAGGACATTGAGTGTTTTGAAAGTTAATAGCAAGACTAGACTATGTACAATACACATATTTATTCTTGGAATGGTCACATGAAAGTAATTAACAAATACAAGCATAAAACCCTGCCATATCATTTAGAATCAACAGTATGAGAAACAAATAATAAGATATATTAGAATTGTTTACGTCTTGCTTTAGCTTCCTACACCATATTGTGTATTGTCCAGGAATGACCAGATCCAATAATATAACTTGGCCATATAATTTCCTGTATACTGCATGACCACTTTAGTTAGCAAAAATGACATGATGCACATATTTTCATTTTGCTAAACACAGTCCCTTCGTTACTGATATTTTATAGGAAAGCCAGAGCAATTCTGCAGATACTGAACTAACTAGTATGCATGTACTGAATGTGAGTCAACAGATTACATTATGTTCTATGCACATGCAGCAGGTACTACCATTTAAGGGAATGTTTCATGCCAGATTTGTCTGTAATCTAGGTCAGTCCAATGTCTTTATGCGAGGCGACACAACCATATTGAATATATAGTCGAACTTCGTTGCCTCGAACTCGGTTGGCTCGAACATGTCGTCTGGTCCCGGCGATAATCTCTAAATAATGCATATTGGTCTATCTTCGATGACTCGAACATGGATGACTGGAACTCTCGAACCAGATCACTGGTTCTATGAAATCAATTAGTACTTAAATTAACACCTTTGGGTCAAACACAGAAATCAATTAGTACTTAAATTAACACCTTTGGGTCAAACACAGTGTCCAGGTCCGCATGTCACACAAAAGTTTTCACAGCTTTTGTTAATGGCAATGACATCCCTTTTGATCGGTACACTCGCGTAATTTACACGTTGTGAGATTGGCAATCACTATTCTATTGTGACTGGGTTTCAATCACGGCGGCTTTTTTTATCCATAGCTTAAATTGGTATTAAACGTAATTATGATTAGAACAAACATATAACACACTTATTGAGTTAAAGATGCCAAGCTACAAATTAAATAAACAACCGATTTTGTCGTCTCTTCATCATTTATACAGATCTGTAGTCCAGTGGTAACACGCTGGACTGGTAATCCAGGGATCGCAGGTTCGATCCCCCGTCTGCCCCTAATAAAATTAACAGTCTTTCAGATGGGACGTTAAACCAAGGTCTTGTGTTGGTGCTTTACACCGTGCACGTAAAAGAACCAGAGCAGACTCTGGAATGGGTCTCTGTCTGTATCATTGCACTATCCTCCAAAATCTAAAATGACTAATATTTTCAGGAGGTGTCGCTCATATGGGCAACCGGTAGCGACGATAAATAATCGTAAAACACACACAAGTCTTTTCACCAAATTCATTATTAATCATGTCAAAGCCAACTTAAATAAACACAATACGGCAAAGCACAATTGGTGACTACTTCAAGAAATAAGGAAATACTATGTGTTAAATCACTGTACATGGCATGTATCTACTGGTAACTGACACATTCTATTTTTAGAATGCATAAAACTACCTGAGTAATATGTAGATTAATCATTTAAACCACTGCATAACATGTATATAACCAAATAAATATAAGAACTTAAAAATGTTGTCTATTATTATGAAACACATTTGTATAAACATGGATTCTTATCAAACCACGAGAGTAGGACATTGGATGAATTGCATAAACCAGTATATAACAGTAAGCTACCAAAACACAATTTAATTTATCAATATTATGGGTCAACCCACACAACTACCCTTGACTCGAACCTCCCATGACTCGAACCATTACTCATGGACCCGTCAAGTTTGAGGCAACGAAGTTCGACTGTATTTCAATATGGTCGGCATTGGTCGACATGGTGGATTCCAGACTGGCATTATTTATGTTCCATCACAACTGACTCAAAATTAGTTTCTCAAAATGGTAACCATTTTGAATTTCAGTCAGAACTACTAGCTAATTTTTATCTATTAATAATGTTCCATGCCTAGTGTCATCAAAATCATGTTACTATATTAGGTGGGACAGACTTTAGTACTAATGTCCGGTGTAAAACTTGGACTCTGGTAATGATCCCACCGCAAGTTAAATTTAATACATTGATACATGTGCTAAATCTGACAAATACATTGATACATGTGCTAAATCTGACAAATACATTGATACATGTGCTAAATTTTACAATTAAAACAACTAAAATAACACGCAGGTAAAATTATATGAACATGGATTTTCATTTAGTTACCTAATTAATCCATATTGCATGACAATGTATGTATCTATCTACTTATACACATAAAGATGAGACATACTGTGTAAAACATTGCAATCGCAAATTGTAAATGTCATTCGATGGAAGCGTGCTGATTCAAATAAACTACTGGAAACACGATGCCATTTTAAATATATTTAAAGACATACTCGGTACGATACCATGTGATTTGTTGAATGTTATATGTTTGAAACATTTGATGTTCGTATACGTATGATAATTGCATGCCATATGTCTATTTAGTCAATTTTGTGGCTGTCCGATTCGCTTCTCACCAATGCGACCCGGGTTCGATCCTCGGACAGGGAAGTATGTGAGATGGTACGATGGTCGCCAGATCGGACAGGTGGGTTTTCTCCGGGTACTCCGGTTTCTTCCCACATGAATGATCACATATATGCTTACATCCTAAGCCAATGAGAGTGATTAATATAAGTTGTTAAAACTTGCTTCGCAATCGCTGTAAAATAAATAAAGTATAAATAAAAATTTAAAAAACATTTAGTCAACATTAATTATTACGTTCCTGCTACTGTGTTGTCGAAATTCCAGGTATAATGTGTCACTTGGAAATCATGCTTTTTAGAAACTTTGATCATGTCTGTGTTTTGAAAACATCCCATGAAACATTACGATTTTCCCCACCCAATCTGTTTCTTATTTAAATGCCAAACTTTGAATTGGCCTATAGAAACCAGTGCTAAATGATTCCCCAGCACTAGTTATTAATGTTTTTACTTTCAGTTCAAATAAACCTGATCTTGCTTAAACATCCATCCAAGAACAAACAAGCAACTAAAATAAATAAGTTAGAACATAATGTGCAGTAAAAACAAATATATGTACAAACAAATAACCAACAACACATCTACTATATACATGACCAGGAAACCAGGAGACCAAGCTGTCTAATACTGCTTGCACTCATTTTCTAAAAACCCAAAACTGTTAAAACTCCATACATATTTTTATTTCAATAACATCAGAGATCGGTGATAAAAGCATAAGAACATGCTTGAATCCCCAGTTCCAATCAACTCATTGAATAATTATGCCATTAAAACACAAACCCTTACATTGGTTGTAGTCGATTTCTGCCTGCACCTGCAGGTATCTAACAATATTCAAAAGCAAAACCTGCCTCAATACAAGGTATCAAGATAATTTAAAGTAGTTTCATTAATTACAGAACGACCAGGTGTTTGAAAATGTTCATAAAATTTAGAAGATAAATATTCATACATAAAACGTGATGTCATTTTGGTGTCATTATGTTAGTACTTGACCCACATCATGTTTCATCAATATTGGCAATGTACTTACAGATGACAGGTCATTTGAAGTAATAGTGTCCGGACAGACAGACAGATTACAGATCATTTGAAGTGATAGTGTCCGGACAGACAGACAGACAGATGACAGGTAATTTGAAGTAATAGTGTCCGGACAGACAGACAGATGACAGGTCATTTGAAGTAATAGTGTCCGGACAGACAGATGACAGGTCATTTGAAGTAATAGTGTCCGGACAGACAGACAGACAGATGACAGGTCATTTGAAGTAATAGTGTCCGGACAGACAGACAGACAGACAGACAGATGACAGGTCATTTGAAGTAATAGTGTCTGGACAGACAGACAGATGACAGGTCATTTGAAGTAATAGTGTCCGGACAGACAGACAGATGACAGGTCATTTGAAGTAATAGTGTCCGGACAGACAGACAGATTACAGGTCATTTGAAGTAATAGTGTCCGGACAGACAGACAGACAGATGACAGGTCATTTGAAGTAATAGTGTCCGGACAGACAGACAGATGACAGGTCATTTGAAGCAATAGTGTCCGGACAGACAGACAGATAACAGGTCATTTGAAGTAATAGTGTCCGGACAGACAGACAGATGACAGGTAATTTGAAGCAATAGTGTCCGGACAGACAGACAGACAGACAGACAGACAGACAGACAGACAGACAGACAGACAGACAGACAGACAGACAGACAGATGACATGTCATTTGAAGTAATAGTGTCCGGACAGACAGACAGATGACAGGTAATTTGAAGTAATAGTGTCCGGACAGACAGACAGACAGACAGACAGATGACAAGTAATTTGAAGTAATAGTGTCCGGACAGACAGACAGATGACAGGTAATTTGAAGTAATAGTGTCCGGACAGACAGACAGATGACAGGTCATTTGAAGTAATAGTGTCCGGACAGACAGACAGGTCATTTGAAGTAATAGTGTCCAGACAAACAGACAGATAACAGGTCATTTGAAGTAATAGTGGCCGGACAGACAGACAGATGACAGGTCATTTGAAGTAATAGTGTCCGGACAGACAGACAGATGATAGATCATTTGAAGTAATAGTGTCCGGACAGACAGACAGACAGACAGATGACAGGTCATTTGAAGTAATAGTGTCCGGACAGACAGACAGATGACAGGTCATTTGAAGTAATAGTGTCCGGACAGACAGACAGATGACAGGTCATTTGAAGCAATAGTGTTCGGACAGACAGACAGATGACAGATCATTTGAATTAATAGTGTCCGGACAGACAGACAGATAACAGGTCATTTGAAGTAAGTGTCTGGACAGACAGACAGATGACAGGTAATTTGAAGCAATAGTGTCCGGACAGACAGACAGACAGGTCATTTGAAGTAATAGTGTCCGGGCAGACAGACAGACAGACAGAAAACAGGTCATTTGAAGCAATAGTGTCCGGACAGACAGACAGATGAGATGTCATTTGAAGCAATAATGTCCGGACAGACAGATGAGATGTCATTTGAAGCAATAATGTACGGACAAACAGATAAGATGTCATTTGAAGCAATAATGTCCGGACAGACAGATGAGATGTCATTTGAAGCATTAATGTCCGGACAGACAGATGAGATGTCATTTGAAGCAATAATGTCTGGACAGACAGATGAGATGTCATTTGAAGCATTAATGTACGGACAAACAGATAAGATGTCATTTGAAGCAATAATGTACATACAGACAGATGAGATGTCATTTGAAGCAATAATGTCCGGACAAACAGATAAGATGTCATTTGAAGCAATAATGTACGGACAGACAGATGAAATGTCATTTGAAGCAATAATGTCTGGACAGACAGATGAGATGTCATTTGAAGCAATAGTGTCCAGACAGACAGATGAGATGTCATTTGAAGCAATAGTGTCCGGACAGACAGATGAGATGTCATTTGAAGCAATAGTGTCCGGACAGACAGATGAGATGTCATTTGAAGCAATAGTGTACGGACAGACAGATGAGATGTCATTTGAAGCAATAGTGTCCAGACAGACAGATGAGATGTCATTTGAAGCAATAGTGTACGGACAGACAGATGAGATGTCATTTGAAGCAATAGTGTCCGGACAGACAGATGAGATGTCATTTGAAGCAATAATGTACGGACAGACCGATGAGATGTCATTTGAAGCAATAGTGTCCAGACAGACAGATGAGATGTCATTTGAAGCAATAGTGTACGGACAGACAGATGAGATGTCATTTGAAGCAATAGTGTCCGGACAGAGAGATAAGATGTCATTTGAAGCAATAATGTACAGACAGGGAGATGAGATGTCATTTGAAGCAATAATGTACCGACAGACAGATGAGATGTCATTTGAAGCAATAATGTACGGACAGACTTTTGAGATGTCATTTGAAGCAATAATGTATGGACAGACAGATGAGATGTCATTTGAAGCAATAATGTCCGGACAGAGAGATAAGATGTCATTTGAAGCAATAATGTCCGGACAGACAGATGAGATGTCATTTGAAGCAATAATGTCCGGACAGACAGATGAGATGTCATTTGAAGCAATAATGTACGGACAGACAGATGAGATGTCATTTGAAGCAATAATGTACGGACAGACAGATGAGATGTCATTTGAAGCAATAATGTACGGACAGACAGATGAGATGTCATTTGAAGCAATAGTGTCCGGACAGAGAGATAAGATGTCATTTGAAGCAATAATGATCGGACAGACAGATGAGATGTCATTTGAAGCAATAATGTACGGACAGAGAGATAAGATGTCATTTGAAGCAATAATGTATGGACAAACAGATAAGATGTCATTTGAAGCAATAGTGTCCGGACAGACAGAGATGATATGTCATTTGAAGCAATAATGTACGGACAGACAGATGAGATGTCATTTGAAGCAATAATGTACGGACAGACAGACAGATGACAGGTAATTTGAAGTAATAGTGTCCGGACAGACAGACAGACAGATGACAGGTCATTTGAAGTAATAGTGTCCGGACAGACAGACAGGTCATTTGAAGTAATAGTGTCCGGACAGACAGACAGATAACAGGTCATTTGAAGTAATAGTGGCCGGACAGACAGACAGATGACAGGTCATTTGAAGTAATAGTGTCCGGACAGACAGACAGATGATAGATCATTTGAAGTAATAGTGTCCGGACAGACAGACAGACAGACAGACAGACAGACAGACAGACAGACAGACAGACAGACAGACAGACAGACAGACAGACAGACAGACAGATGACAGGTCATTTGAAGTAATAGTGTCCGGACAGACAGACAGATGACAGGTCATTTGAAGTAATAGTGGCCGGACAGACAGACAGATGACAGGTCATTTGAAGCAATAGTGTCCGGACAGACAGACAGATGACAGATCATTTGAATTAATAGTGTCCGGACAGACAGACAGATAACAGGTCATTTGAAGTAATAGTGTCTGGACAGACAGACAGACAGACAGACGACAGGTAATTTGAAGCAATAGTGTCCAGACAGACAGACAGACAGGTCATTTGAAGTAATAGTGTCTGGGCAGACAGACAGACAGACAGAAAACAGGTCATTTGAAGCAATAGTGTCCGGACAGACAGACAGATGAGATGTCATTTGAAGCAATAATGTCCGGACAGACAGATGAGATGTCATTTGAAGCAATAATGTATGGACAGACAGATGAGATGTCATTTGAACCAATAGTGTCTGGACAGAGAGATAAGATGTCATTTGAAGCAATAATGTCCGGACAGACAGATGAGATGTCATTTGAAGCATTAATGTCCGGACAGACAGATGAGATGTCATTTGAAGCAATAATGTCTGGACAGACAGATGAGATGTCATTTGAAGCATTAATGTACGGACAAACAGATAAGATGTCATTTGAAGCAATAATGTACGTACAGACAGATGAGATGTCATTTGAAGCAATAATGTCCGGACAAACAGATAAGATGTCATTTGAAGCAATAATGTACGGACAGACAGATGAGATGTCATTTGAAGCAATAATGTCTGGACAGACAGATGAGATGTCATTTGAAGCAATAGTGTCCAGACAGACAGATGAGATGTCATTTGAAGCAATAGTGTCCGGACAGACAGATGAGATGTCATTTGAAGCAATAGTGTCCGGACAGACAGATGAGATGTCATTTGAAGCAATAATGTATGGACAGACAGATGAGATGTCATTTGAAGCAATAATGTATGGACAGACAGATGAGATGTCATTTGAAGCAATAATGTACGGACAAACAGATAAGATGTCATTTGAAGCAATAATGTCCGGACAGACAGATGAGATGTCATTTGAAGCATTAATGTCCGGACAGACAGATGAGATGTCATTTGAAGCAATAATGTCTGGACAGACAGATGAGATGTCATTTGAAGCATTAATGTACGGACAAACAGATAAGATGTCATTTGAAGCAATAATGTACATACAGACAGATGAGATGTCATTTGAAGCAATAATGTCCGGACAAACAGATAAGATGTCATTTGAAGCAATAATGTACGGACAGACAGATGAAATGTCATTTGAAGCAATAATGTCTGGACAGACAGATGAGATGTCATTTGAAGCAATAGTGTCCAGACAGACAGATGAGATGTCATTTGAAGCAATAGTGTCCGGACAGACAGATGAGATGTCATTTGAAGCAATAGTGTCCGGACAGACAGATGAGATGTCATTTGAAGCAATAGTGTACGGACAGACAGATGAGATGTCATTTGAAGCAATAGTGTCCAGACAGACAGATGAGATGTCATTTGAAGCAATAGTGTACGGACAGACAGATGAGATGTCATTTGAAGCAATAGTGTCCGGACAGACAGATGAGATGTCATTTGAAGCAATAATGTACGGACAGACCGATGAGATGTCATTTGAAGCAATAGTGTCCAGACAGACAGATGAGATGTCATTTGAAGCAATAGTGTACGGACAGACAGATGAGATGTCATTTGAAGCAATAGTGTCCGGACAGAGAGATAAGATGTCATTTGAAGCAATAATGTACAGACAGGGAGATGAGATGTCATTTGAAGCAATAATGTACCGACAGACAGATGAGATGTCATTTGAAGCAATAATGTACGGACAGACTTTTGAGATGTCATTTGAAGCAATAATGTATGGACAGACAGATGAGATGTCATTTGAAGCAATAATGTCCGGACAGAGAGATAAGATGTCATTTGAAGCAATAATGTCCGGACAGACAGATGAGATGTCATTTGAAGCAATAATGTCCGGACAGACAGATGAGATGTCATTTGAAGCAATAATGTACGGACAGACAGATGAGATGTCATTTGAAGCAATAATGTACGGACAGACAGATGAGATGTCATTTGAAGCAATAATGTACGGACAGACAGATGAGATGTCATTTGAAGCAATAGTGTCCGGACAGAGAGATAAGATGTCATTTGAAGCAATAATGATCGGACAGACAGATGAGATGTCATTTGAAGCAATAATGTACGGACAGAGAGATAAGATGTCATTTGAAGCAATAATGTATGGACAAACAGATAAGATGTCATTTGAAGCAATAGTGTCCGGACAGACAGAGATGATATGTCATTTGAAGCAATAATGTACGGACAGACAGATGAGATGTCATTTGAAGCAATAATGTACGGACAGACAGACAGATGACAGGTAATTTGAAGTAATAGTGTCCGGACAGACAGACAGACAGATGACAGGTCATTTGAAGTAATAGTGTCCGGACAGACAGACAGGTCATTTGAAGTAATAGTGTCCGGACAGACAGACAGATAACAGGTCATTTGAAGTAATAGTGGCCGGACAGACAGACAGATGACAGGTCATTTGAAGTAATAGTGTCCGGACAGACAGACAGATGATAGATCATTTGAAGTAATAGTGTCCGGACAGACAGACAGACAGACAGACAGACAGACAGACAGACAGACAGACAGACAGACAGACAGACAGACAGACAGACAGACAGACAGATGACAGGTCATTTGAAGTAATAGTGTCCGGACAGACAGACAGATGACAGGTCATTTGAAGTAATAGTGTCCGGACAGACAGACAGATGACAGGTCATTTGAAGCAATAGTGTCCGGACAGACAGACAGATGACAGATCATTTGAATTAATAGTGTCCGGACAGACAGACAGATAACAGGTCATTTGAAGTAATAGTGTCTGGACAGACAGACAGACAGACAGACAGACAGACAGACAGACGACAGGTAATTTGAAGCAATAGTGTCCGGACAGACAGACAGACAGGTCATTTGAAGTAATAGTGTCTGGGCAGACAGACAGACAGACAGAAAACAGGTCATTTGAAGCAATAGTGTCCGGACAGACAGACAGATGAGATGTCATTTGAAGCAATAATGTCCGGACAGACAGATGAGATGTCATTTGAAGCAATAATGTATGGACAGACAGATGAGATGTCATTTGAAGCAATAATGTACGGACAAACAGATAAGATGTCATTTGAAGCAATAGTGTCCGGACAGACAGATGAGATGTCATTTGAAGCAATAATGTCCGGACAGACAGATGAGATGTCATTTGAAGCATTAATGTCCGGACAGACAGATGAGATGTCATTTGAAGCAATAATGTCTGGACAGACAGATGAGATGTCATTTGAAGCATTAATGTACGGACAAACAGATAAGATGTCATTTGAAGCAATAATGTACGTACAGACAGATGAGATGTCATTTGAAGCAATAATGTCCGGACAAACAGATAAGATGTCATTTGAAGCAATAATGTACGGACAGACAGATGAGATGTCATTTGAAGCAATAATGTCTGGACAGACAGATGAGATGTCATTTGAAGCAATAGTGTCCAGACAGACAGATGAGATGTCATTTGAAGCAATAGTGTCCGGACAGACAGATGAGATGTCATTTGAAGCAATAGTGTCCGGACAGACAGATGAGATGTCATTTGAAGCAATAGTGTACGGACAGACAGATGAGATGTCATTTGAAGCAATAGTGTCCAGACAGACAGATGAGATGTCATTTGAAGCAATAGTGTACGGACAGACAGATGAGATGTCATTTGAAGCAATAGTGTCCGGACAGACAGATGAGATGTCATTTGAAGCAATAATGTACGGACAGACCGATGAGATGTCATTTGAAGCAATAGTGTCCAGACAGACAGATGAGATGTCATTTGAAGCAATAGTGTACGGACAGACAGATGAGATGTCATTTGAAGCAATAGTGTCCGGACAGAGAGATAAGATGTCATTTGAAGCAATAATGTACAGACAGGGAGATGAGATGTCATTTGAAGCAATAATGTACGGACAGACAGATGAGATGTCATTTGAAGCAATAATGTACGGACAGAGAGATAAGATGTCATTTGAAGCAATAATGTCCGGACAGACAGATGAGATGTCATTTGAAGCAATAATGTCCGGACAGACAGATGAGATGTCATTTGAAGCAATAATGTACGGACAGACAGATGAGATGTCATTTGAAGCAATAATGTACAGACAGACAGATGAGATGTCATTTGAAGCAATAATGTACGGACAGACAGATGAGATGTCATTTGAAGCAATAGTGTCCGGACAGAGAGATAAGATGTCATTTGAAGCAATAATGATCGGACAGACAGATGAGATGTCATTTGAAGCAATAATGTACGGACAAACAGATAAGATGTCATTTGAAGCAATAGTGTCCGGACAGACAGATGAGATGTCATTTGAAGCAATAATGTACGGACAGAGAGATAAGATGTCATTTGAAGCAATAATGTACGGACAAACAGATAAGATGTCATTTGAAGCAATAGTGTCCAGACAGACAGATGATATGTCATTTGAAGCAATAATGTACGGACAGACAGATGAGATGTCATTTGAAGCAATAATGTACGGACAGACAGATGCGATGTCATTTGAAGCAATAATGTACGGACAGACAGATGAGATGTCATTTGAAGCAATAGTGTCCGGACAGAGAGATAAGATGTCATTTGAAGCAATAATGATCGGACAGACAGATGAGATGTCATTTGAAGCAATAATGTACGGACAAACAGATAAGATGTCATTTGAAGCAATAGTGTCCGGACAGACAGATGAGATGTCATTTGAAGCAATAATGTACGGACAGAGAGATAAGATGGCATTTGAAGCAATAGTGTCCGGACAGACAGATGAGATGTCATTTGAAGCAATAATGTCTGGACAGACAGATGAGATGTCATTTGAAGCAATAATGTACAGACAGACAGATGAGATGTCATTTGAAGCAATAGTGTCCGGACAGACAGATGAGATGTCATTTGAAGCAATAATGTACGGACAGACAGATGAGGATGATCCACCTGTACCAATAGCTCATAAGCAAAAAAGCAATAGTTGTGTAGAATTTGTTTTTAAATTAGATGTGTAAACGCAACCCACTTGGCACATATGTACTATTCTTATTGCACTGGTAAACAATACCTTTTTAAAATAATACAAGAAAAACAAACAACAATGAAATACAGCAATAGTGCTATATATTATCCACATTACCTGATCATACATGAAAATAGCATCATTTAATAACACAATATCACTTGAGTGTATGTTGTATAGAAGGAATTCCTATCAGGGCTCCATGCTCCACTGGAACAGTCACATCTAGTTGTAATGTGTTGCTGTAAAGCTGACAGAATAACACTTGTCACCTTCAGATTACATGCAGATTGACCACATGTCCTGGCATGGATTATTAATCTTTCTGTAATTTCACCTTACTGATCTAACTTGAACACATATTCCATGATACTTCAGGCCAATTTTAAAACATTTCAATCCCTCTATTTCAGAAGTATTGTCATTTAAAGGTTACCTTTAATTTCAACTATTGACACACTTTTCTGACCAATTCGCCCAATTTTGACAAATTTGTTGGAAGTCATTACCATGTGTTTCTGCTCAAGCTTGATTTACTGGTTTTCATCATAGAATATGTTATTTAATGCTTTTGATTTTGGTCCGTTACTGGCAATGAACACTTTTTAGAAGGATAAGACCATTCAACGATTTCCTTGCACCACAGTATATCAATTTTCTTCCGTTTTCTCATCTTATAACTACCATCCATACTCGCCTATAAGACGAGTTATTTACCACCATATTATTGTGGCCTCAAAGTGGTTTCCCGTCTTATAACTGAGTGGTTTCCCGTCTTATAACTGAGTGGTTTCCCGTCTTATAACTGAGTGGTTTCCCGTCTTATAACTGAGTGGTTTCCCGTCTTATAACTGAGTGGTTTCCCGTCTTATAACTGAGTGGTTTCCCGTCTTATAACTGAGTGCTAAGAAAACAATGTTTTTTGTTAATGTGCTAAATGGTATCCATGATTATGTTTAAAGCACTTCATCAATCCGTCTTATATGTGTGTGCATGCCAACACCCACAGATTTCAGGACCAAGATAGTCTTATAGGCGAGTATGAATGGTACTGGAATTAGAATTAATTGAATGCCTGCAGAAGGACAGTGGTATTTTCTAATAATCTTAGCTTATGGGCCGGATCCAGGATTCCGATTTAGTGGAGCATTTTTTTTAACTAACCAATGGGGTGGTATCGTGTGTGTAATTGTGGTAGAGGGAGCACCTCCCATCCCCTGTAATTGTGGTAGAGGGAGCACCTCCCATCCCCTGAATCCACAAAGGAGCATCTAACAGTAATTTAAATACACTGGTTACAGAACTACATGTACCCCCACCCACTACCCTTTCCTCATAAACGTCAGACCAATTAAATTAAAAACTCTTCTAAACATGATCTAAATAAAATAATGTTCAACATACACAAACACTATGGAAAAACCTAATACTCCCAAAATATAAATATCTCACTATGTACCAGCAATATAGTTATACATCATAGTTATACATCATTACAATAAGAAATTCTACAACAAACAAAGACTAGTGAAACAAATATGTTACATGTGAATACTATAAGTGTACTTGTTTTAGCGGAGTTCTTATTTTAGCGGTATTAGCGGGTATCGACAGCATGTTAATTCATGATTACGCTAAAATACTCCCATTTACATGCTTATTGTACATGACTATAAGCTGAACATTGAATAAACGTAAAGCAAACAATACGTATTTATTGTATATTAGTTTATATTAAATTGCCCATATATACATGTGTCTGTCCAATTGTATAATTGTTTCAAATTAGAAAATAAACTCTTAATGTTAAAACAATATCAAATGTTGTTAAAATTAATGTAATAATAATTTAATCCTAAATATAAAGACAATTGATTGTTTCCATCGATATCAGGTATTTCTGTCACCATTGTGCGTATTACACAATACATGTGAAAACTATAACAATGACACATGTATGCTAATTTATTATTATTACATCTAAAACTACTACAGTAATACAAACTTAAATTGGCGTTGATAACATAGTTTGTTATTGAAAATTATGTCAATAGATATTATGTATAAATTTTAGTTGATCACAAGCAGTCTTTCAGATGGGACTTTAAACCAAGGTCTTGTGTCGGTGCTTTACACCGTGCACATGAAAACACCAGAGGATATCTCTGTCTGTATCATTGCACTATCCTCCAAAAATCTAAAATGACTATTCTCTTCTGGAGGCATCGCTCATATGGGCAACCGGTAGCGACGATAAATAAACGTAAAAGACACAATCAGAAGCAGTTGTCTCTGCAGCTCAGACGTAACATGGTTAGCAGCCCAGTAACATGGTTAGCAGCCCAGTAACATGGTTAGCAGCCCAGTAACATTGGTTAGCAGCCCAGTAACATGGTTAGCAGCCCAGTAACATGGTTAGCCCCCCAGTAACATGGTTAGGAGCCCAGTAACATGGTTAGCAGCCCAGTAACATGGTTAGCAGCCCAGTAACATGGTTAGCAGCCCAGTAACATTGGTTAGCAGCCCAGTAACATGGTTAGCAGCCCAGTAACATGGTTAGCAGCCCAGTAACATGGTTAGCAGCCCAGTAACATTGGTTAGCAGCCCAGTAACATGGTTAGCAGCCCAGTAATATGGTTAGCAGCCCAGTAACATGGTTAGCAGCCCAGTAACATGGTTAGCCCAGCCCAGTAACATGGTTAGCAGCCCAGTAATATGGTTAGCCCAGTAACATGGTTAGCAGCCCAGTAACATGGTTAGCCCAGTAACATGGTAAGCCCAGCCCAGTAACATGGTTAGCAGCCCAGTAACATGGTTAGCAGCCCAATAATATGGTTAGCCCAGTAACATGGTTAGCCCAGTAACATGGTTAGCCCAGTAACATGGTTAGCAGCCCAGTAACATGGTTAGCCCAGACACATGGTTAGCCCAGTAACATGGTTAGCAGCCCAGTAACATGGTTAGCAGCCCAGTAATATGGTTAGCCCAGTAACATGGTTAGCAGCCCAGTAACATGGTTAGCAGCCCAGTAATATGGTTAGCCCCAGTAACATGGTTAGCAGCCCAGTAACATGGTTAGCAGCCCAGTAACATGGTTAGCAGCCCAGTAACATGGTTAGCAGCCCAGTAACATGGTTAGCAGCCCAGTAACATGGTTAGCACCCAGTAACATGGTTAGCAGCCCAGTAACATGGTTAGCCCAGCCCAGTAACATGGTTAGCCCAGCCCAGTAACATGGTTAGCAGCCCAGTAACATGGTTAGCAGCCAGTAACATAGTTAGCAGCCCAGTAACATGGTTAGCAGCCCAGTAACATGGTTAGCAGCCCAGTAACATGGTTAGCAGCCCAGTAACATGGTTAGCAGCCCAGTAACATGGTTAGCCCAGCCCAGTAACATGGTTAGCAGCCCAGTAACATGGTTAGCCCAGCCCAGTAACATGGTTAGCAGCCCAGTAACATGGTTAGCAGCCCAGTAACATGGTTAGCAGCCCAGTAACATAGTTAGCAGCCCAGTAACATGGTTAGCAGCCCAGTAACATGGTTAGCAGCCCAGTAACATGGTTAGCAGCCCAGTAACATGGTTAGCCCAGCCCAGTAACATGGTTAGCCCAGTAACATGGTTAGCCCAGTAACATGGTTAGCAGCCCAGTAATATGGTTAGCCCAGTAACATGGTTAGCCCAGTAACATGGTTAGCCCAGTAACATGGTTAGCAGCCCAGTAACATGGTTAGCCCAGCCCAGTAACATGGTTAGCAGCCCAGTAACATAGTTAGCAGCCCAGTAACATGGTTAGCCCAGTAACATGGTTAGCAGCCCAGTAACATGGTTAGCAGCCCAGTAACATGGTTAGCAGCCCAGTAACCTGGTTAGCAGCCCAGTAACCTGGTTAGCAGTCCAGTAACATGGTTAGCCCAGCCCAGTAACATGGTTAGCCCAGTAAGATGGTTAGCAGCCCAGTAATATGGTTAGCCCAGTAACATGGTTAGCAGCCCAGTAACATGGTTAGCAGCCCTGTAACATGGTTAGCAGCCCAGTAACATGCTTAGCCCAGCCCAGTAACATGTTTAGCAGCCCAGTAACATGGTTAGCCCAGCCAAGTAACATGGTTAGCCCCCCAGTAACATGGTTAGCCCAGTAACATGGTTAGCAGCCCAGTAATATGGTTAGCCCCCCAGTAACATGGTTAGCAGCCCAGTAACATGGTTAGCCGCCCAATAACATGGTTAGCAGCCCAGTAACATGGTTAGCCCCCCAGTAACATGGTTAGCAGTCCAGTAATATGGTTAGCCCCCCAGTAACATGGTTAGCAGCCCAGTAACATGGTTAGCAGCCCATTAACATGGTTAGCAGCCCAGTAACATGGTTAGCCCAGCCCAGTAACATGGTTAGCCCAGCCCAGTAACATGGTTAGCCCAGCCCAGTAACATGGTTAGCCCAGCCCAGTAACATGGTTAGCAGCCCAGTAACATGGTTAGCAGCCCAGTAACATGGTTAGCAGCCCAGTAACATGGTTAGCCCAGCCCAGTAACATGGTTAGCCCAGCCCAGTAACATGGTTAGCCCAGCCCAGTAACATGGTTAGCAGCCCAGTAACATGGTTAGCAGCCCAGTAACATGGTTAGCAGCCCAGTAACATAGTTAGCAGCCCAGTAACATGGTTAGCAGCCCAGTAACATGGTTAGCAGCCCAGTAACATGGTTAGCAGCCCAGTAACATGGTTACCCCAGCCCAGTAACATGGTTAGCCCAGTAACATGGTTAGCCCAGTAACATGGTTTGCAGCCCAGTAATATGGTTAGCCCAGTAACATGGTTAGCCCAGTAACATGGTTAGCAGCCCAGTAACATGGTTAGCCCAGCCCAGTAACATGGTTAGCCCAGTAACATAGTTAGCAGCCCAGTAACATGGTTAGCAGCCCAGTAACATGGTTAGCAGCCCAGTAACCTGGTTAGCCCAGTAACATGGTTAGCAGCCCAGTAACCTGGTTAGCAGCCCAGTAACATGGTTAGCAGCCCAGTAACCTGGTTAGCAGCCCAGTAACCTGGTTAGCAGCCCAGTAACATGGTTAGCAGCCCAGTAACATGGTTAGCCCAGTAAGATGGTTAGCAGCCCAGTAATATGGTTAGCCCAGTAACATGGTTAGCAGCCCAGTAACATGGTTAGCAGCCCTGTAACATGGTTACCAGCCCAGTAACATGCTTAGCCCAGCCCAGTAACATGTTTAGCAGCCCAGTAACATGGTTAGCCCAGCCCAGTAACATGGTTAGCCCCCCAGTAACATGGTTAGCCCAGTAACATGGTTAGCAGCCCAGTAATATGGTTAGCCCCCCAGTAACATGGTTAGCAGCCCAGTAACATGGTTAGCCGCCCAATAACATGGTTAGCAGCCCAGTAACATGGTTAGCCCCCCAGTAACATGGTTAGCAGCCCAGTAATATGGTTAGCCCCCCAGTAACATGGTTAGCAGCCCAGTAACATGGTTAGCAGCCCAGTAACATGGTTAGCCCAGCCCAGTAACATGGTTAGCAGCCCAGTAACATGGTTAGCAGCCCATTAACATGGTTAGCAGCCCAGTAACATGGTTAGCCCAGCCCAGTAACATGGTTAGCCCAGCCCAGTAACATGGTTAGCCCAGCCCAGTAACATGGTTAGCCAGCCCAGTAACATGGTTAGCAGCCCAGTAACATGGTTAGCAGCCCAGTAAATGGTTAGCCCAGCCCAGTAACATGGTTAGCCCAGCCCAGTAACATGGTTAGCAGCCCAGTAACATGGTTAGCCCCCGTAACATGGTTAGCAGCCCAGTAACATGGTTAGCAGCCCAGTAACATGGTTAGCCCCCCAGTAACATGGTTAGCCCCCAGTAACATGGTTAGCCCCCAGTAACATGGTTAGCAGCCCAGTAACATGGTTAGCAGCCCAGTAACATGGTTAGCCCCCCAGTAACATGGTTAGCAGCCAGTAACATGGTTAGCAGCCCAGTAACATGGTTAGCCCAGCCCAGTAACATGGTTAGCCCAGTAACATGGTTAGCCCAGCCCAGTAACATGGTTAGCCCAGTAACATGGTTAGCCCAGTAACATGGTTAGCCCAGCCCAGTAACATGGTTAGCAGCTCAGTAATATGGTTAGCAGCCCAGTAACATGGTTAGCAGCCCAGTAACATGGTTAGCCCGTAAATGGTTAGCCCAGTAACATGGTTAGCAGCCCAGTAACATGGTTAGCCCAGTAACATGGTAAGCCCAGCCAGTAACATGGTTAGCAGCCCAGTAACATGGTTAGCAGCCCAATAATATGGTTAGCCCAGTAACATGGTTAGCCCAGTAACATGGTTAGCCCAGTAACATGGTTAGCAGCCCAGTAACATGGTTAGCCCAGACACATGGTTAGCCCAGTAACATGGTTAGCAGCCCAGTAACATGGTTAGCAGCCCAGTAATATGGTTAGCCCAGTAACATGGTTAGCAGCCCAGTAACATGGTTAGCAGCCCAGTAATATGGTTAGCAGCCCAGTAACATGGTTAGCAGCCCAGTAACATGGTTAGCCCAGACACATGGTTAGCCCAGGACATGGTTAGCAGCCCAGTAACATGGTTAGCAGCCCAGTAACATGGTTAGCAGCCCAGTAACATGGTTAGCAGCCCAGTAACATGGTTAGCCCAGTAACATGGTTAGCAGCCCAGTAACATGGTTAGCCCAGCCCAGTAACATGGTTAGCCCAGCCCAGTAACATGGTTAGCAGCCCAGTAACATGGTTAGCAGCCCAGTAACATAGTTAGCAGCCCAGTAACATGGTTAGCAGCCAGTAACATGGTTAGCAGCCCAGTAACATGGTTAGCAGCCCAGTAACATGGTTAGCAGCCCAGTAACATGGTTAGCCCAGGTAACATGGTTAGCAGCCCAGTAACATGGTTAGCCCAGGTAACATGGTTAGCGCCAGTAACATGGTTAGCAGCCCAGTAACATGGTTAGCAGCTCAGTAATATGGTTAGCAGCCCAGTAACATGGTTAGCAGCCCAGTAACATGGTTAGCGCCAGTAACATGGTTAGCAGCCCGTAACATGGTTAGCAGCCCAGTAACTGGTTAGCCCAGTATATGGTTAGCCCAGTACATGGTTAGCGCCAGTAATATGGTTAGCCCAGTAACATGGTTAGCCCAGTAACATGGTTAGCCCAGTAACATGGTTAGCAGCCCAGTAACATGGTTAGCCCAGCCCAGTAACATGGTTAGCAGCCCAGTAACATGGTTAGCAGCCCAGTAACATGGTTAGCCCAGTAACATGGTTAGCAGCCCAGTAACATGGTTAGCAGCCCAGTAACATGGTTAGCAGCCCAGTAACATGGTTAGCAGCCCAGTAACATGGTTAGCAGTCCAGTAACATGGTTAGCAGCCAGTAAATGGTTAGCCCAGTAAGATGGTTAGCAGCCCAGTAATATGGTTAGCCAGTAACATGGTTAGCAGCCCAGTAACATGGTTAGCAGCCCAGTAACATGGTTAGCAGCCCAGTAACATGGTTAGCCCAGCCAGTAACATGGTTAGCAGCCCAGTAACATGGTTAGCAGCCAAGTAACATGGTTAGCAGCCCAGTAACATGGTTAGCCCAGTAACATGGTTAGCAGCCCAGTAACATGGTTAGCCCCCAGTAACATGGTTAGCAGCCCAGTAACATGGTTAGCCGCCCAGTAACATGGTTAGCAGCCCAGTAACATGGTTAGCCCCCCAGTAACATGGTTAGCAGCCCAGTAATATGGTTAGCCCCCCAGTAACATGGTTAGCAGCCCAGTAACATGGTTAGCAGCCCATTAACATGGTTAGCAGCCCAGTAACATGGTTAGCCCAGCCCAGTAACATGGTTAGCCCAGCCCAGTAACATGGTTAGCCCAGCCCAGTAACATGGTTAGCAGCCCAGTAACATGGTTAGCAGCCCAGTAACATGGTTAGCAGCCCAGTAACATGGTTAGCAGCCCAGTAACATGGTTAGCCCAGCCCAGTAACATGGTTAGCAGCCCAGTAACATGGTTAGCCCAGCCCAGTAACATGGTTAGCAGCCCAGTAACATGGTTAGCAGCCCAGTAACATGGTTAGCAGCCAGTAACATAGTTAGCAGCCCAGTAACATGGTTAGCAGCCCAGTAACATGGTTAGCAGCCCAGTAACATGGTTAGCAGCCCAGTAACATGGTTACCCCAGCCCAGTAACATGGTTAGCCCAGTAACATGGTTAGCCCAGTAACATGGTTTGCAGCCCAGTAATATGGTTAGCCCAGTAACATGGTTAGCCCAGTAACATGGTTAGCAGCCCAGTAACATGGTTAGCCCAGCCCAGTAACATGGTTAGCCCAGTAACATAGTTAGCAGCCCAGTAACATGGTTAGCAGCCCAGTAACATGGTTAGCAGCCCAGTAACCTGGTTAGCCCAGTAACATGGTTAGCAGCCCAGTAACCTGGTTAGCAGCCCAGTAACATGGTTAGCAGCCCAGTAACCTGGTTAGCAGCCCAGTAACCTGGTTAGCAGCCCAGTAACATGGTTAGCAGCCCAGTAACATGGTTAGCCCAGTAAGATGGTTAGCAGCCCAGTAATATGGTTAGCCCAGTAACATGGTTAGCAGCCCAGTAACATGGTTAGCAGCCCTGTAACATGGTTACCAGCCCAGTAACATGCTTAGCCCAGCCCAGTAACATGTTTAGCAGCCCAGTAACATGGTTAGCCCAGCCCAGTAACATGGTTAGCCCCCCAGTAACATGGTTAGCCCAGTAACATGGTTAGCAGCCCAGTAATATGGTTAGCCCCCAGTAACATGGTTAGCAGCCCAGTAACATGGTTAGCCGCCCAATAACATGGTTAGCAGCCAGTAACATGGTTAGCCCCCCAGTAACATGGTTAGCAGCCCAGTAATATGGTTAGCCCCCCAGTAACATGGTTAGCAGCCCAGTAACATGGTTAGCAGCCCAGTAACATGGTTAGCCCAGCCCAGTAACATGGTTAGCAGCCCAGTAACATGGTTAGCAGCCCATTAACATGGTTAGCAGCCCAGTAACATGGTTAGCCCAGCCCAGTAACATGGTTAGCCCAGCCCAGTAACATGGTTAGCCCAGCCCAGTAACATGGTTAGCCCAGCCCAGTAACATGGTTAGCAGCCCAGTAACATGGTTAGCAGCCCAGTAACATGGTTAGCCCAGCCCAGTAACATGGTTAGCCCAGCCCAGTAACATGGTTAGCAGCCCAGTAACATGGTTAGCCCCCGTAACATGGTTAGCAGCCCAGTAACATGGTTAGCAGCCCAGTAACATGGTTAGCCCCAGTAACATGGTTAGCCCCAGTAACATGGTTAGCCCCCAGTAACATGGTTAGCAGCCCAGTAACATGGTTAGCAGCCCAGTAACATGGTTAGCCCCCCAGTAACATGGTTAGCAGCCCAGTAACATGGTTAGCAGCCCAGTAACATGGTTAGCCCAGCCCAGTAACATGGTTAGCCCGTAACATGGTTAGCAGCCCAGTAACATGGTTAGCCCAGTAACATGGTTAGCCAGTAACATGGTTAGCCCAGCCCAGTAACATGGTTAGCAGCCAGTAACATGGTTAGCAGCCCAGTAACATGGTTAGCAGCCCAGTAACATGGTTAGCCCAGTAACATGGTTAGCCCAGCCCAGTAACATGGTTAGCAGCCCAGTAACATGGTTAGCAGCCCAGTAACATGGTTAGCCCAGTAACATGGTTGCCCAGTAACATGGTTAGCCCAGTAACATGGTTAGCAGCCCAGTAACATGGTTAGCAGCCCAGTAACATGGTTAGCAGCCCAGTAACATGGTTAGCCCAGCCCAGTAACATGGTTAGCCCAGTAACATGGTTAGCAGCCCAGTAACATGGTTAGCCCAGTAACATGGTTAGCAGCCCAGTAATACAGGTTAGCCCAGTAACATGGTTAGCAGCCCAGTAACATGGTTAGCAGCCCAGTAACATGGTTAGCAGCCCAGTAACATGGTTAGCCCAGTAACATGGTTAGCAGCCCAGTAACATGGTTAAGCCCAGTAACATGGTTAGCAGCCCAGTAACATGGTTAGCAGCCCAGTAACATGGTTAGCCCAGTAACATGGTTAGCCCCCCAGTAACATGGTTAGCAGCCCAGTAACATGGTTAGCAGCCCAGTAACATGGTTAGCAGCCCAGTAACATGGTTAGCAGCCCAGTAACATGGTTAGCATCCCAGTAACATGGTTAGCAGCCCAGTAACATGGTTAGCCCCCCAGTAACATGGTTAGCAGCCCAGTAACATGGTTAGCAGCCCAGTAACATGGTTAGCAGCCCAGTAACATGGTTAGCAGCCCAGTAACATGGTTAGCCCAGTAACATGGTTAGTCCAGACATGGTTAGCCCCCCAGTAACATGGTTAGCCCCCCCAGTAACATGGTTACCCCCCCCAGTAACATGGTTAGCAGCCCAGTAACATGGTTAGCCCAGCCCAGTAACATGGTTAGCAGCCCAGTAACATGGTTACCCCCCCAGTAACATGGTTAGCAGCCCAGTAACATGGTTAGCAGCCCAGTAACATGTTTAGCAGCCCAGTAACATGGTTAGCCCAGTAACCAATATTTTGGGGATTCGGATCACATTTATTGCTTCTACATTTTATTTATGAATTTATATTCATGTTTTAGTTATCCTTCGGAATCATTGAAACATGACAAATTGATTTAAATTGTCAAACCAGTTTCTTGACCGAATCCACTATATTTTTTACAGGCTTTGCACTAAAATTTGGACACGCTAATTCAAGTACACATACAGTAACAGCTTTGGTCAGTAGTGTGCATATTTTAGAAAGAAATTATAGGCCTATTTTCAAACAATACAGATCAAAATTTTACCTGGTATTTTCACAAAAGATGTTGCTTGAACAATTAGTTCACGGTCAGACGCACACACAGGCATCAAACAAACAGGGATGACATTACCTCGCCGTGAGCATGTCCAGGTGAGCTATACCCTGAGTGTTTGGCATTCACTGGAAATCCCACCTCATTTGTGGTCATTACCAATAGTACTTCGCAATAAACTGTGGTCTATATAATGTATCAAGGTAATATTACATCCATTTAGAATAGCAATAATGAATCCAAGATAAATGTTATCAATTATTTTATACTTTGCAATGAAATGTAGAATTGATCAGTGAAATACTAAGGGGATATTTGTTTGAGTGATCGAATTACATTTCACCGAATGAACATTGAAAGCATTATTATCACAAGTCGCCCTGAGTGATAATAATCACTTTCTATGTTCATGACTGTGAAATATTATTCAATCATTCATTTAAACAAACAACTGTCTACATGTATTTATTTTAGGCTGAAATATGTTTTATGATAGAAAACGATGCAACTGTGTGCTAGATGGTGTTAGTATGTCATGTATAGATGCAACTGTGTGCTAGATGGTGTTAGTATGTCATGCATAGATGCAACTGTGTGCTAGATGGTGTTAGTATGTCATGTATAGATGCAACTGTGTGCTAGATGGTGTTAGTATGTCATGTATAGATGCAACTGTGTGCTAGATGGTGTTAGTATGTCATGTATAGATGCAACTGTGTGCTAGATGGTGTTAGTATGTCATGCATAGATGCAACTGTGTGCTAGATGGTGTTAGTATGTCATGTATAGATGCAACTGTGTGCTAGATGGTGTTAGTATGTCATGTATAGATGCAACTGTGTGCTAGATGGTGTTAGTATGTCATGTATAGATGGCCAAAATGCCGTCACAAAAGTCGTCATAATTGACGTCACTGACAGATTGAGTCCAAAAACGTTTGAATCACAACATTTCAACATGCAGCGGCGGCTAGGTTCCACACGAGAAAAGCAGTGAGAAATAAAGTTATTGCACTGATTTGTACGAGTGGAATAACACATTTTATTTCACTGATTTAGATATTATTTTATTTCATTAGAAAGCATAAAATGTTATTTGGCCGGATGGAAGCAGTCGTATAATACATGTTGTTCTCACTGTTAAACACTAATGGTTCTCGGCAGTTACTGCTGTTTGAAATAATGTCAGACACAATTAGTCAGTGGTATCATTTATGACATTTTCTAAATGTATGTTCTAGAATCAGTTTCACGTATGGTAGCATTGTTTTCTATCATAGAAAATACTTTCCATCATAAACATACAAATTCTCTACAGTCAAACCTGTCTTAAGCAACCAGACAAGGGAATCACAGAGAGCGGATGCTTAACACGGGTGGCTGCTTAATAGTCAACATATTGGAAATGTGGAAACTTTTGTGGAAATTTTAAATATTATATTTATAATAAAAACAAAGACAATTTATCACAGCTATTAACCCATGCCCATATATGATACTGTATCTCCATACATACATCATAGTGCATATGCCCATATATGATACTGTATCTCCATACATACATCATAGTGCATATGCCCATATATGATACTGTATCTCCATACATACATCATAGTGCATATGCCCATATATGATACTGTATCTCCATACATACATCATAGTGCATATGCCCATATATGATACTGTATCTCCATACATACATCATAGTCGATAAGCAGTCGGCATATCTACCAACCTCCACAAACATTATTGACAATGTTTAAGGGTTATCCACTGTGATTTCTGATCTTTCTTTGGGTAATGTTTTGTTGCTTTGCCTCTAATGTATAGTGAATATATGGTACGTTTAAGGGGTTCAATGAGGGGAGATTCTTTTGCCTCTAATGACTAGCGAATATATGGTACGTTTAAGGGGTTCAATGAGGGGTGATTCTTTGTTGGAATGGGTGATGGAAACAATTTGAATCTTGGAGAAAATACACCTCATTTTCATAAAAATGTACAGCCTGCATGAATTGAGTCTTAACTGTACTTAACTTAAACAAACATATTCATAGCAATAGTTACACTGTGACAATTCCATATACGTCCACACCTCTTATTTGATAATGTCTATATTCGTGCTATGTTTCTATGCACACGCAGACAATTCATTTATCTCTCATAAAAAAGCATTTGGATTTGCTTGAGGATCTTTTTGGTTTCTGTATCGTAATGCTAGCCACACGCCAAATAACTGAAAATACACAAACACACACTATTATTGAGCATATAATTGTACAGACATAAATCAGCAAAATTTAATTATAACAATCTATTAACAATCAAATTGTTCGAGGTATCAATATACATAAATCTCATGTGCCAAATTAATTACTATTTTTTCTCATTAAAATTCTATGTGTGGCTGTATTGTATCGTTCCATTGTAGCATAGATATACACTTTGTTTGCCTATGTTATTTATGCATCTGAATCAAGACTGATATTAATGTTATCCAAAAGCATCTGGCAATAACAGTGGGTGTTGAGCAGGAGTGTACAGTACACATTGTATGGCTGGTACAGTATACAGGTACATCAATATATTGCAATACAACTGGCACTGTACAAACAGTTCTATAATTCTGGTGGAATTAGAAACATCTCCTTCCACATAAGAAGGCACCACCCATCGATAGTTCAGGATGTTCCAGCAGTAGTGCTATGCAAAATTACCATCTGCTACTAACAGTCAATCAATCATGAATACTAAATCCACAGAACTAAATTGTTAAAACGTGTAAATAAATTGTTGTTAAGGTATAGAATATATAATGTTTCATTGAAACCATAACAATAATTATATATCTAAAGCACATCATTGTTGATGTGGGAGTGCATGGGTGGAGAGTTGCTGGAATACAGAGGGGTGGGTGGGTGGGTGGGAAGAGATGGGACATACAGTATATACAGTCAAACCTGTCTTAAGCTTAAATGTATAATAAAACAACATATTGGGAATCTGGAAGCTGGCTGCTTAATGTTATATATAGAGGAGATCTAACTGTGAGATACCAGACATAATGCATAGATGTTGTATATAGAGGATATATAACTGTGAGATACCAGACATAATGCATAGATGTTGTATATAGAGGATATAACTGTGAGATACCAGACATAATGCATAGATGTTGTATATAGAGGAGATATAACTGTGAGATACCAGACATAATGCATAGATGTTGTATATAGAGGTTATAACTGTGAGATACCAGACATAATGCATATATGTTGTATATAGAGGAGATATAACTGTGAGATACCAGACATAATGCATAAATGTTGTATATAGAGGAGATCTAACTGTGAGATACCAGACATAATGCATAGATGTTGTATATAGAGGAGATATAACTGTGAGATACCAGACATAATGCATAGATGTTGTATATAGAGGAGATATAACTGTGAGATACCAGACATAATGCATAGATGTTGTATATAGAGGTTATAACTGTGAGATACCAGACATAATGCATATATGTTGTATATAGAGGAGATATAACTGTGAGATACCAGACATAATGCATAAATGTTGTATATAGAGGAGATCTAACTGTGAGATACCAGACATAATGCATAGATGTTGTATATAGAGGAGATATAACTGTGAGATACCAGACATAATGCATAGATGTTGTATATAGAGGAGATATAACTGTGAGATACCAGACATAATGCATAGATGTTGTATATAGAGGAGATATAACTGTGAGATACCAGACATAATGCATAGATGTTGTATATAGAGGTTATAACTGTGAGATACCAGGCATAATGCATAGATGTTGTATATAGAGGATATATAACTGTGAGATACCAGACATAATGCATAATGTAACTGTGAGATACCAGCTAATGCATAGATGTGTAAGAGGATATATAACTGTGAGATACCAGGCATAATGCATATATGTTGTATATAGCGGTTATAACTGTGAGATACCAGACATAATGCATATATGTTGTATATAGAGGAGATATAACTGTGAGATTCCAGACATAATGCATATATGTTGTATATAGAGGAAATATAACTGTGAGATACCAGACATAATGCATATATGTTGTATATAGAGGAGATATAACTGTGAGATACCAGGCATCATGCATAGTTGTTGTATATAGAGGAGATATAACTGTGAGATACCAGGCATAATGCATAGATGTTGTATAACTGTGAGATACCAGACATAATGCATAGATGTTGTATATAGAGGTTATAACTGTGAGATACCAGACATAATGCATATATGTTGTATATAGAGGATATATAACTGTGAGATACCAGGCATAATGCATATATGTTGTATATAGCGGTTATAACTGTGAGATACCAGACATAATGCATACATGTTGTATATAGAGGAGAGATATAACTGTGAGATTCCAGACATAATGCATATATGTTGTATATAGAGGAGATATAACTGTGAGATACCAGACATAATGCATAGATGTTGTATATAGAGGAGATATAACTGTGAGATACCAGACATAATGCATATATGTTGTATATAGAGGAGATATAACTGTGAGATACCAGGCATAATGCATAGATGTTGTATAACTGTGAGATACCAGACATAATGCATAGATGTTGTATATAGAGGATATATAACTGTGAGATACAAGGCATAATGCATATATGTTGTATATAGAGGTTATAACTGTGAGATACCAGACATAATGCATATATGTTGTATATAGAGGAGATATAACTGTGAGATACCAGACATAATGCATAGATGTTGTATATAGAGGAGATATAACTGTGAGATACCAGACACAATGCATATATGTTGTATATAGAGGTTATAACTGTGAGATACCAGACATAATGCATATATGTTGTATAACTGTGAGATACCAGACATAATGCATATATGTTGTATATAGAGGAGATATAACTGTGAGATACCAGACATAATGCATAGATGTTGTATATAGAGGAGATATAACTGTGAGATACCAGACATAATGCATAGATGTTGTATATAGAAGAGATATAACTGTGAGATACCAGACATAATGCATAGATGTTGTATATAGAGGAGATATAACTGTGAGATACCAGGCATAATGCATAGATGTTGTATATAGAGGTTATAACTGTGAGATACCAGACATAATGCATATATGTTGTATATAGAGGAGATATAACTGTGAGATACCAGACATAATGCATAGATGTTGTATATAGAGGAGATATAACTGTGAGATACCAGACATAATGCATAGATGTTGCATATAGAGGTTATAACTGTGAGATACCAGACATAATGCATAGATGTTGTATATAGAGGAGCTATAACTGTGAGATACCAGGCATAATGCATATATGTTGTATATAGAGGAGATATAACTGTGAGATACCAGACATAATGCATAGATGTTGTATATAGAGGTTATAACTGTGAGATACCAGGCATAATGCATAGATGTTGTATATAGAGGTTATAACTGTGAGATACCAGACATAATGCATAGATGTTGTATAACTGTGAGATACCAGGCATAATGCATAGATGTTGTATATAGAGGTTATAACTGTGAGATACCAGACATAATGCATAGATGTTGTATATAGAGGAGATATAACTGTGAGATACCAGGCATAATTCATAGATGTTGTATATAGAGGATATATAACTGTGAGATACCAGGCATAATGCATAGATGTTGTATAACTGTGAGATACCAGACATAATGCATAGATGTTGTATATAGAGGTTATAACTGTGAGATACCAGACATAATGCATATATGTTGTATATAGAGGATATATAACTGTGAGATACCAGGCATAATGCATAGATGTTGTATATAGAGGATATATAACTGTGAGATACCAGGCATAATGCATATATGTTGTATAACTGTGAGATACCAGGCATAATGCATATATGTAGTATAACTGTGAGATACCAGGCATAATGCATATATGTTGTATATAGCGGTTATAACTGTGAGATACCAGACATAATGCATATATGTTGTATATAGAGTAGATATAACTGTGAGATTCCAGACATAATGCATATATGTTGTATATAGAGGAAATATAACTGTGAGATACCAGACATAATGCATATGTGTTGTATAACTGTGAGATACCAGACATAATGCATAGATGTTGTATAACTGTGAGATACCAGACATAATGCATAGATGTTGTATATAGAGGTTATAACTGTGAGATACCAGACATAATGCATAGATGTTGTATATAGAGGATATATAACTGTGAGATACCAGGCATAATGCATATATGTTGTATATAGAGGATATATAACTGTGAGATACCAGGCATAATGCATATATGTTGTATATAGCGGTTAAAACTGAGATACCAGACATAATGCATACATGTTGTATATAGAGGAGATATAACTGTGAGATTCCAGACATAATGCATATATGTTGTATATAGAGGAGATATAACTGTGAGATACCAGACATAATGCATAGATGTTGTATATAGAGGAGATATAACTGTGAGATACCAG
Source organism: Archivesica marissinica (assembly GCA_014843695.1). NCBI lineage: Eukaryota > Metazoa > Mollusca > Bivalvia > Venerida > Vesicomyidae > Archivesica > Archivesica marissinica. The sequence continues at coordinate 36,951,117 of CM026386.1, read as the reverse complement.
ACATAATGCATAGATGTTGTATATAGAGGATATATAACTGTGAGATACCAGACATAATGCATAGATGTTGTATATAGAGGAGATATAACTGTGAGATACTAGACATAATGCATAGATGTTGTATATAGAGGAGATATAACTGTGAGATACCAGGCATAATGCATAGATGTTGTATAACTGTGAGATACCAGACATAATGCATAGATGTTGTATATAGAGGATATATAACTGTGAGATACAAGGCATAATGCATAGATGTTGTATATAGAGGAGATATAACTGTGAGATACCAGACATAATGCATAGATGTTGTATATAGAGGTTATAACTGTGAGATACCAGACATAATGCATATATGTTGTATATAGAGGAGATATAACTGTGAGATACCAGACATAATGCATAGATGTTGTATATAGAGGATATATAACTGTGAGATACCAGACACAATGCATATATGTTGTATATAGAGGTTATAACTGTGAGATACCAGACATAATGCATATATGTTGTATATAGAGGAGATATAACTGTGAGATATCAGACATAATGCATAGATGTTGTATATAGAGGTTATAACTGTGAGATACCAGGCATAATGCATAGATGTTGTATATAGAGGTTATAACTGAGATACCAGGCATAATGCATACATGTTGTATATAGAGGTTACAACTGTGAGATACCAGACATAATGCATAGATGTTGTATATAGAGGTTATAACTGTGAGATACCAGACATAATGCATAGATGTTGTATATAGAGGAGCTATAACTGTGAGATACCAGGCATAATGCATAGATGTTGTATATAGAGGTTATAACTGTGAGATACCAGACATAATGCATAGATGTTGTATATAGAGGAGATATATAACTGTGAGATACCAGACATAATGCATAGATGTTGTATAACTGTGAGATACCAGGCATAATGCATAGATGTTGTATATAGAGGTTATAACTGTGAGATACCAGACATAATGCATAGATGTTGTATATAGAGGAGATATAACTGTGAGCAGCAGGGGGCGAGTAACAAAATAAATGGGACCCTTTTTTATTAAAATAAAGCTCTCCAACTCGTTCTAATTCCCAAATAATCGAATTTGGGGGGGTTAAAATATCGACCTAAATTTGTTATTATATTATAACCAAAACGACGAGGAATATACCCAACTAATTGGAATATTATGTCAACATTCTTCGACACATTTTACTCAGCAGGGGGGGTGAGTAACAAAATAAATGGGAGCCTCGGCGCCCCACGTTGAGCCCTCCCTCCATGTTCCGGGTGAACAGACCTCTTAATTTGGGCCGAGGAGGCTCCTAGCCCCATTTCAGACAGCCAAAAAACACCCATATATGAGCCAGGGGACGGACCACAACCCTCGCCGGCCCAGGGCTCTCAGAAACTACGTGCCAAAACAGATATGACAAACCACTTACCTGTCGGGGGTGAATCTCAATGATTATTAAGCCTTTTGGTCGTACCCCGGGCGCCTAATATAAGAGATATTATTTAAGAACCCTTTTTTTCCCCTTAAGTCGAAAATGTTTAATATTCTGGAGCACTAGGGATTGCTCGAGGCGTGTAATTGGGAGGACTTTCACGTTCGAGAGGACCTCCCCACATACATAAACACACTACGCGCTTAGTTGTTTTAACACTTTTTGTCTCTCGTCCGATCTACCGTCAGCGATTAATTTATCGATGTTGGCCTTCGATAATACATCGGGAGATGCTCTACATTTAGTTCGGATATCCTCTTTTAAGGATTGGTATCGATCCCATTCTTCGCATACTATTTTAAATTCGGGGTCGGATATTACGTTATCCCGAATAGCTTCGCTTATTATGAGATCGATACTGTTTTTCTTAGATTGGGCGGCAATCGCTATACGATCGTGTTTTTTACTTTTATTTTCTAGATGGTGTACGACTTTTCTTCCTACCATGCATAAAAGTCCGCTAGCCGCGGCAGCTACACCCAATCCTATAGCTATCGGAGTTCCTACGATCGTCGTTGTTATAGTAACGCTTCCGACTCCGCTAACTATAGAACCCGTAGCGAATATTGTATTAGCTCCTTCGATGATATTCGCTAATCGTTTATATTTTTTAGATATAGTTACCCGATTATTACGTTCGTTATGTAGTAAGGTTTGAATCTCTACGATTCTCCCCATTCTAAAAATCGAGGGATCTACATTAATCTCTTCCGTTATAGGTATAGTTGGGTATAACGCCATCTTTTTTTTACTCTTTCATATTATAAATCTAGTTCAACTATTATAGCTACAACACTAATAGCGTCTAACGGTCTAGCCGAAGTCGTTACAAAGTTTATAACATTACCCGCCATCACTTCAATAGGATTAGCAAACACTATATACGCCGATCGAACGTCCTTAATTTTTGTAATACTTTCTTTTTGTGTAATTCCGTTAATTACGGGATGTACCGTAATCGTATCTAAACCATCACCTCCGCTACCAGTTTTTATGGAAGAAATAGACATGCGTAAAATTCTACCCGCTATAGTCATAGGGTATCCGGAATATTTATTATTAGCGCTATTACCGAATGCCCATCCCAATACATCGCGTAAAGGATCCCTTTCCTCGGCCCATATAGTAATAATATCTTTTTTAGGTTTATTTAATATAGTTGACGTTACGGCAATTAATCCGTCTAAGTGTTTTTCTAGAGCATTTAATTTACGAGTATCCGAATCGGGTTTATTTAATATAGTCGACGTTACGGTAACTAATCCGTTTAATTGTTTTTCTATACTATTTAATTTAGCCGATTCGGATTTATCTAATATATTTGACGACGTTATGGCTATAAATTTATTTAATCGTTTTTCTAGATCATTTAATTTACCGTTATCTTTAATATATATTCTTTATGACTACCCGGCCCGTAAATACTCATTTTACTTCGAGTACTACGGAGATCGGAAATTCGTGATTGTCTAACTTTCTTCCGTTATCATCTCTGATAGTAATATCCAATTCGTTAATACAACCGCGTTCCAAATGTTTGAATTCTGGATTAGGATAATCTATAACAACGGGTTCCCCGAAGAAAGCATTTCCCGCGTCTATTATCTTAAGGAGTGTACTCGGAGCTCCATCATATACGTTATACGACGTATTTAATTGTTCTAAGTGCACTCGAATAGTTTTAATTAAGGCAAAACTTACCGGTTTTTCGCCGACGTATATACCGGGTTCCAACCAACTTTTATTAGCGTTATACGTTTTAAATATACCTAGTATGTCACACATACCAGGTGTCATAGTTATTTTTTCGCGTTTGACATTTAGGGTTGCGATTCCATTAGATTTACAAATGCTGATACTCGCGAAGTCGGTAAATTCTGTATCTATAAATGTTTGTAAATCCTCGAAATTCCATAAACCCGGTGATAATTTTACAGCGGTTACAGTACTCTCTTTTAGGTACCCAAATCCTTCGTTTATGATCGTATTATACCAACCGACCGTAAGTGTTATTGATCTAAGGCCAACGCGTAGATCCCCGCCGCGGTTATCAATATATTGTTGGAGGCTTGTGGCCTCACCCCTTTGAACATCGGTGATTGTTTGAAACATAGTTATAATAAAATATGGCTAATACTTTAAATAGAACTTTCGGCTATAATCCTTCGGTTACTTATAAAACCGGCGGTGTATATAAACGCCAGCTTGAGGCCGTGAACCTAACCACCCTGATGATCACGGTCGGCCCGTACGAGGTCTTCTACACCGAGGTTACGAATATCTGGCGAAAATACAGGCTACCTCCTGTCAAGACGGACACCGTAGCGCAGGCTTGGAACAACACACCGATGCAGTTTTGGCAGAATCAGCTCAACTTCGCCATGTGGTGTGCCACGACCGGTTGCGGTGTGTCGTTCGAAGACAATCTGAACGGTGTAGGTGCCCAAAACGAACCGCTGATGCAATCGGTCTATATCTTCCACGTCTACTATACTATTAGGAGGATTTTAGACGAATTACGAGTCTCGCTACCGCAGGATAATAATTTCGATCCCTTCTCAAATACGTACGACAGACGGGCCTATGAGCGGATATGCGCAGAGTTTGACGTGAGACCGATGACCGACTGGCGGCAGAAGAGCTACCAGAACAGCAACGGGCTCGGTGATGTCTACACCCTAAGTCACAGCACGAGGGCGCATACGAGCATGGCAGACCACGCACAAATATTATCGGTCAATGTCGGTAATTTAGATCGGTCATCGGCGACCTTCGGTCCTGAGGTCCCAGGTGAGTTTCATACGCCTTTCCTAGCTAAAGCATATTACGCTCCTCCGGTGAAAGCTCATATTGATCATATTCTGCAGGATCCGGGCGTAGACGGCGCCTGGAGCACATTTGTGCTAGATAAGTCAAACGGGTTCACCCGGGCCGGTGTTTCCCGCCTGAATGATTCAATCCGGACCTATGTCTGGGCTCTCCTGGGAGCCCAGTCACAGACGAGGTCCTGCATCGTGGGAGTGGGCACGGCATTTGACGCACAGAAGCAGTTTCTAGCGAATGTCGAGGACGCCATAAACTCCCCGGTGGACATCCCATCGGCAATCGTGCGGTACCAAGACGTTCTTCAGTATGCGAAGAGTCAGGTAGATTTCGTCTTCGGCCACAGCCTCTACATGGCCCCGAGTGACATGTTGCTGCGAATCGATCATCGGGCCGGATACAACAATGAAATCGTGATAGCTAGCTCCAACATGTCCTTAGGTCACAATGACGATGTCAACGAGGTGGCTGTCATACCAACAACTCACGGGAGCTTCTCCGCCGGTCCGCTTCATCAAAAGATTGCCGAGCCGGAACCAGGCCCACCGGCAGCGGTTCCCACGGGAACGACTGATGAAGAACCGCATGAAGATGAGAAAAATGCGCTCATTGTGGTTGGCGTCATCTCAGGGTTGGCAATTCTTTGGCTATTACCCTAGTAATGTACTAACCTAGGCCGCGCCAGGCTGCAACATACAGTAGCCCGCCGACGGCAACGACCATATATTTTCTGAGAGCCACCCCGCCGTCTTGCTCAAGAAGGTGAGGAGCCAGGAGGCAATGTCACCGATAATGCCAGGAAGCGCTGCCGCAGCCTTTCCGGCGAGTTTTGCCAGTGCCCTACCAAAATATTTCAACACCTTTTTAGCCCACTCCTTGATGCCCTCCTCAGCACCCCCGCCTGTAAGAGCCAGCACAAGCGTACTCACAATAAACCCGAGTGCAGTCATAATGCTTACTAGTGTGACGCCCTGCTCTCTGAACAACGTGCGAAGACGCTCGCCGAGCGTGGTGTCCTCATGGAGGACCCGTGATATAGTTTCGCGGATCCGATTGATTTGTGTACGGAGCGCCTCCCGGTTGGCAGAGGCGGCCCCCAAGCGGGCTGCTCTTTCATCCTGCAACTCCTGCAGGCGCTCAGTGATCCGCCGCTTATCGTGTGTTGTGTCGGCCTCGGCTAGTTTCCTTTTTTCTAGCGCTATATGTTCATCGAGTTCCGTCAATTTGGCGAGGTTGTTGGTTAGCTCGCCCCGGACCGTCTGCATGGTTTTATTAAGCCCGCGGAGTTCACGAAGGTTTAACGGCGGATCATCCATTGTGCTGAGTATGTCTTCTATCTGATTATCGGTGAACGTCGTCTCCACTGTGCGAATAACATCGGTGGCGACTTGCGGGATCTCGTTGAGTTCAACTGTTTCTATTTTGTCTGCTGCTCCACCTAGCTCAGTGGTAGCTGCATGGAGGGCCTCTACTGCCCGGGCGGATATAATTGTTTTACCTCGCACCCAATCCGTGAATCCAAGCTCGTCTCTGATGATTTGGCCGCCACCTCTCTTCCCGGCAATGGTATTTAATGAGAGTGGCTCGCCGGTGCGGGCATTGACAATCTCGATGTTAGAGGCGGATTTCAAGTGCAATCTACCGTACCGATTCAATTCAAACTTGGAGTAGTCACGGCCAACCGACGGGACCATGCCTTTTTCTGCCAGTTCGCCGTAGTAGGCATCTACGGCGGATCCGAGCAGTTCCTGACTAAGAGGCCCGATGGCCCCCCCAGGAGTGACATTTTCGTACGCCTGCGTCCCGCCAGGCAACATACCGGTATCATAAGTGTCTTCTACATCATCTTCTACATCATCGTCGTGTACGAAATCATCCATATCAATGTCTGCCATCGTATTGAAGGCTACCACATTTGGGTTCAATATAGTAATGGCTTCAACTCAATACGGACGCAAACTTAATCCATACCGCAGGCTGCGGGAGCCCCTCGGGGCAAAGGGCATAAGACAGAGCGTGGTCATTACGAACAACCCCTCGACGATTGACCAGAACCTGCAGCTCTTGGTCCGCTTCCCCAACCTTGGAGCTAACGACGTGATTGTGCCAGGGACCGTTCGCCTCGCTTTCACCATCTCACTGACGTCGACAGACGTAAATCGAACCGTCGTCCAGAACCTGGGCCGCGCCATAGTCAAGAAAACGACTATCAAAATCAGTGGTAATGAGATTATGTCTATCGACGACTCCGATGTCTACTACTGTTACCAAGATCTCTGGAAGACTGCACAAGAGCGCAGAAATGCTGTCTATCAGGGCATTGACACTAGCACCAATCAGAACGTAACCAGACTTAGAATCGATGCTGGTAACAAGGCAGATAACGATGCCGCGCACAACGCAATTTCTGCGGCATACGGTAATCGCTATCACATCCCACTCGACTTTGAGCTGCTGGAGAGCCATATGCCATTCTATCAAAGCGCACTGGCAGACCGCCTGGAATACGAACTAACGTTCAACGACTATAGCCGTGTTATCATCGCTACAGACGTGAACTCGACGTATGCGGTGGAAAACATTTCACTGGAGTACGACATGGTCACGCTGCCCGACCTCGCATGGAGGATTAGAGAGCAGTATACCGGGCGGCTTGCAATCCTTTATGACAGAGTTCTTCGTCATCGCAAAATAACGAAAAACAAAAACGACACCCTGTGGAACATTAATATCAACGTCCCGGCCCGCTCGATGAAGGGAATCCTGATGCTGTTCGAGGAGGCCGAGGCTAGAGAAACCAAAAGCTTCTACAATCCCAAAATTACCAAGGTTGAGGTGACAATTGAGGGTGTCCCCAACCAGCTGTACAGCCAAGGCATGCGCGCCTACCAGCAGTGGGATGAAGCCAAAAAGCAGTTTGCATGCGGCTCTAAACGCGCCCCAGAGGTTGCTGCGGTAGCCAAAGACCTACAACTCTCGGACGTCTCTCTGGCAGAGTTCCTAACTTCGAAATACGCATTGTGGCTCGATTTGCGGACCAGCGATGATGACCAACTCCATGGTAATGGGCGCAGAGTGGAGAATGCCAGCGAGGGTGTAACTATCCAGATAGCTAAAGAAGCAGACACCGATGGCGCATTGAACGTGTATCTGTACATTATTACAGATGCACAGCTCAACATTGAAGATGGTCGATTCGTCAGTGCGCTCTACTGATCTACTACCCCGCGACCCCCACTCGGCCATCATATGCGGTCAGACTGGTTGCGGTAAAACTGTATTCATACTGGACTTGCTCGAGGGCCCCTACCGCGGGATCTTTCGGCACATAGTTATCCTCTGCACTACGATTGCGCATAACGCAACTTACCAGAACCGCCCTTGGATCTGGAGGGATCCCGAGGTCTACATACTAGACCCCTGTGAAAAGTTACATACCTGGCTGCGGGTATTCTATACCATGTTCCAGGGTGAGCCCACCCTGTACGTGATTGACGACTGCTCGGCCAAGGCAGCTATGACCAAAAAGAAGGACATGCTATCAGAGCTGGCCTTCAGCGGACGGCATGCGCTGCAAAGCGTCTGGGTGTTGACCCAGAAATACAACTCAGTTCTGAAGGATCTCCGCGAGCAGACACGCTGGGCCGCGGTCTTTCACTGCAAAGATCGTGATTCCTTCGAAGAGTGCCTTCGAGAGAATGACGTCATTCCTACGTATGAAGAGCGAGCCAAGGTACGGCAAACGCTTGCAGGAACAAAACACAGCACATTGCTGTTAAAGACGGACCAACCAGCTGCTTATAAAGTGCTATTCACAGCTTAACATGTGGGAAGCAATTCTGCTAATCACCCAGATCATAATTTCCACCACATTGGGTTGGTTCGTGTGGCAGTATGTTAGACTTAAGAGGCGAGTACTGATAGCACTAAGAAAAATGAACTGCGACGAACTTCTTGATCAGTTGATGGATGCCGCGCCCCCGATTGATGGGCCGATGGAAACATCGGTCCCGACTACCGAGACGCCGGGAGACGAGAGCGCCCGTCAAGACAACAAGCGTCAACGACTTGCAGCCCTAGCAGCAGGGGGGCAGACTGAACAATATCTAGGACGACAACTCACAACCGAGCATATTGACAATATGGCAAATAATACTATCGAGAAGCTCTACGCGCGCTATGAAGCGAGACTCGGGGCCGCGATGACAAAAACCTTAGGGGCTGCAGTCATTCAGTTCTACGCAACAGTAGCAAGTATGTTTCTACCCATACAACCAGAAAATCAACCGAGACTAGTTGCAGACCTCGAATCTGATCCGTTTATCAACCACGCGTTAAGCACAGCCACGTGCGAGCTATATCACAGGTATGGCATGTACCTTGCACCGCTCACCGCTGAGTTAACCACTGCGAAGCATTGCCAATTTGGACACGTATGCCCGCTTACCATAGCTAACGATGTCTACACCGGAGAGAGTGACAGATCCTGTAGTTCTGACACCGGAGGAGACGCCTGCGAAGCTGCAAACAACACGACGGAAGGATCCTAAAAAACAAGCGGCAGGACGGGCAGGGGCTGCGGCTCGGAAGGCCAAGGAAGATAAAATACGTGCCGAGCTCAGAGATGCTAAAGCCACGTTGCAAACATCGAAACCCTCAGTTGCTGTCACCCCGGTGGAACAGGGCAACGCTGGAGAACAAACGGTTGTCGCCCCGCAGCATGTTTCAGCGGTGGAAACCGAGACGAAACACTGGTACCAGTGTAGCGAGGTCTGGACCCCGTGGATCGTTGGCGGTCTTGCATGTGCCTTATGGGTTGTTGTGAACAGTAGGCGGGAGGCGCATAAACCAATGCCCGCCTGAGCTAACATTGTCGTTCCGACAGCGAGTCATTTAAAGACTTCGCTTGACCCATTCTATATGCAATAGTCGCGCGAAGAAAAACAATGTCTACTGACGGAAAAATGTTGGCCAATGCGGCGTATCATTCGGTTGTGGTATCTGGCCTGGCTGTGTGCTATGCACGCCTGGGTAAGATGACCTTCAAAGCAGCTACCCCCAAGCTGGACTTCAATGGCTATGACGTCGGCATGGTAGTTCTTGATGTGGGCCTGGCCATGGCCACGAAAGATATGCTAATTAAACATGGGATCATACCTGCAAATATCATGAAGTAGACGTATGTATAACAACGATGGCCTCGATCGCAATGCTAGTTGGGGGCGCCCTGGTCAACGCGCTGGCCTTCAGCGGTAGCAACTACCTATTCTCGAAGCTGCGAAGCTCGGGTGTTGACGAGGAGCGCAAACGGCATGACACAGCTGTAGAACAGCTCCAGGCCGCGCAGTCAGCATGGTCCAACAAACGGGCTGAGCGCCTTGATTGGATTAACGAAGAACTCCGCCGTCAGGGTCATGCCGTGCAAACTTTCCGGGAAGTCGACACGGCGATCCGTGAGTACGCGCAGGTATTTCCGCATGTCGCGCCGCTGGTGTCATAAACGACAGCCCCGGCTCTCAGACTTCTATACACCTAGCGATGACCAGAAAGATCGTGAGATTGTCTTCGCCGTCCTGGGGATGACCGCGATAGTCCTCGTGGCATACAAACTCGCCAAGTAATTGTCGCGCTTGAGATTTTGTTTCCTTTCTATATAGATATGGGTTTACCAGAGGAGCTGTACTTTGCAATGCTTGAAGTCGGGTACTGTGCCAAGCGAAACAAACATCCTGGCCCCCTTGGTGATACTATGATAAACACGGCGCGGCGATTCCTGGAGTCCTGGCGTACCGATCACGCTGCTGTGCAGAAATTCGCTACCAGGGTCCTATCAGGCCCAACTGACCTTAGAGCTACAATGGGGTTGCTAGATCCGATGACACGCAGGGCATGTTGGAGACTCATAGAATTATTAGAATACATTCGCGCGCTGGATAGCGAAACAGCCATGTCACAAGCTTAGCTTATACCATGACAGACAGTAATTTTAGCTCGCTATACTACAGTCCCCGCGGTTACTGGAAGGGGCTCGCAGCCATAAAAAACCTTGCCGCGGCCGCTAAGGTCTCCGAAGATGTGACACGGGGTTGGCTGAAGAAGCAGGCCATCTGGCAGATCTACCTCCCCGCCCCCGACACATACCGCGACCCAAGTTCGACGTACCGGTGCCAAACGACGTCCACCAGGCCGACCTCCAATTTCTGCCTCACGACAGGGCGGGTCGCAAAACGTTCAAGTACGCCCTCACCATCGTTGACGTGGCCTCCCGGTACAAAGAGGCAGAGCCCCTGGCCACGAAAGAGGCTAAGGAGGTCTCAGCCGCCCTTGAAAGGATTTACAGGCGGAGCCCACTGAAATGGCCAAAGTTGCTTCAGGTCGATCCGGGGCGCGAGTTCATGGGTGCGGTGAACCAACTGCTGGCCAAACACGGTGTCTCTGTCAGGCGTGGCCGTGTAGATATCCATCGAGACCAAGTGATTGTGGAGCGTTTCAATCGCACCCTGGCAGAGCGGCTCTTTGGGCACCAATACGCCCAAGAGATGAGACTTCCGTCTGGAGAACGATCGGCTGAATGGGTGGCTCGGCTGCCTGCCGTGGTTGCGGCTTTGAACGGCGAAGTGACCAGATTGACCGGCAAGAAGCCTTCTAATGCGATCAAGGCCAAGAGTGTGGCACAAAAGCCCTCATCCGTGGTCGCAGCTTCGTCGCACCGTCCCGTTGGCTCGTCGGAGCGAAAGCTCCCCTCGGGTGTTGGCGTTCGCTACCTCTACCAACCCGGCGAACTGGAGGGTGGCCGTCGTCGTGCGACCGACCCTGTGTGGACCCTCCGGGTATACCGGCTTGGTCGCTTGGTTACCAAGCCTGAAGAGCCCGTGCTCTACTATCTGCTGGATGGCCCTCAGCGGGGGTTTGTCCGGGAAGAGCTGCTTGTGGTGCCTCCTGATACCGTGCTGCCACCTGATGGGGTTCTTAAGCGTTGAGGACCGCGTAACCCCTTTTTCTGTTGCATTCCAGGCACGTCAGCCGGATATTGTCACGGGTATGGCCTCGGGTGTTGTCCAGCCGGTCGACACTGAACTGCTGGGTATCTTTGGGTTGGTATACCCAGAGGAGCTCGATGTTGCATGCCGCGCAGCGGTTCTGCTGGCCGTCTTTGAGTGCGAGGATGTGATCGACCTTGAGATTGAATCCCTGGAGACCTTTGGCCTGATCATGGCGCTTGTATGCCACAAGCTTTCTCTGGATGACTTTGCGGAGCTCAGTGAGTGGCTCTGCCACATCGGAACCCTCTTCCGGTGGGCAGACTACTTGTTCGAGCTGGTGCATGTACTCCACGCGGCTGACGGCGAGGTATGCGAGGTTCGATCATTGGAGATAGTCGTCGATAATCCAGACTTTTTGCGGATCGCGGATTGTGAGCCCCTGGCTCGAGTGGACTGTCATGGCATAGCCGAGAGCCCAGTCTTGTCCCCACTTGCCGTCCATAACTTCTTGGGCATAGTGGACTGGCACCTCAACGATGTCATTGAGGACGAGCTCTTCCTGCTCTGGCCTACCAGGCCCTGGGATGGTCACCATAATGTTTTGTCTTCGGGTGTCTTTTGGGCGATAGAGGAGGGGCACCGGCTCGTCAGGGAAGTGCTCCTTATGGTAATGGAATAGCAGCTCTTGTGCGCGATTGCGCACCTTCTGTCTCGAGGTCAAGATACGGTCGCCTGGCTTCATACTGCAATGAATCTGTCCCATCCGAGGCAGGTGGGTAGGGCCTTTCTCATGGCCGAGCACTG
>CM026386.1:36908448-36937995 GCA_014843695.1 Archivesica marissinica | reverse complement strand
TCTGTGAGATACCAGACATAATGCATAGATGTTGTATAACTGTGAGATACCAGGCATAATGCATAGATGTTGTATATAGAGGTTATAACTGTGAGATACCAGACATAATGCATAGATGTTGTATATAGAGGAGATATAACTGTGAGATACCAGACATAATGCATATATGTTGTATATAGAGATATAACTGTGAGATACCAGACATAATGCATAGATGTTGTATATAGAGGTTATAACTGTGAGATACCAGGCATAATGCATAGATGTTGTATATAGAGGAGATATAACTGTGAGATTCCAGACATAATGCATATATGTTGTATATAGAGGAAATATAACTGTGAGATACCAGACATAATGCATATATGTTGTATATAGAGGAGATATAACTGTGAGATACCAGGCATCATGCATAGTTGTTGTATATAGAGGAGATATAACTGTGAGATACCATACATTGTGCATAAATGTTGTATATAGAGGAGATATAACTGTGAGATACAAGACATAATGCATATATGTTGTATATAGAGGAGATATAACTGTGAGATACCAGACATAATGCATATATGTTGTATAACTGTGAGATACCAGGCATAATGCATATATGTTGTATATAGAGGAGATATAACTGAGATACCAGACATAATGCATAGATGTTGTATATAGAGGAGATATAACTGTGAGATACCAGACATAATGCATAGATGTTGTATATAGAGGTTATAACTGTGAGATACCAGGCATAATGCATAGATGTTGAATATAGAGGAGATATAACTGTGAGATACCAGACATAATGCATATATGTTGTATAACTGTGAGATACCAGGCATAATGCATATATGTTGTATATAGAGGAGATATAACTGTGAGATACTAGACATAATGCATAGATGTTGTATAACTGTGAGATACCAGACATAATGCATAGATGTTGTATAACTGTGAGATACCAGGCATAATGCATAGATGTTGTATATAGAGGTTATAACTGTGAGATACCATACATAATGCATAGATGTTGTATATAGAGGAGATATAACTGTGAGATACCAGACATAATGCATAGATGTTGTATATAGAGGATATATAACTGTGAGATACCAGGCATAATGCATAGATGTTGTATATTACTGTGAGATACCAGACATAATGCATAGATGTTGTATATAGAGGTTATAACTGTGAGATACCAGACATAATGCATATATGTTGTATATAGAGGATATATAACTGTGAGATACCAGACATAATGCATAGATGTTGTATATAGAGGATATATAACTGTGAGATACCAGGCATAATGCATAGATGTTGTATATAGAGGTTATAACTGTGAGATACCAGACATAATGCATAGATGTTGTATATAGAGGAGATATAACTGTGAGATACCAGACATAATGCATATATGTTGTATATAGAGGAGATATAACTGTGAGATACCAGACATAATGCATAGATGTTGTATATAGAGGTTATAACTGTGAGATACCAGGCATAATGCATAGATGTTGTATATAGAGGAGATATAACTGTGAGATTCCAGACATAATGCATATATGTTGTATATAGAGGAAATATAACTGTGAGATACCAGACATAATGCATATATGTTGTATATAGAGGAGATATAACTGTGAGATACCAGGCATCATGCATAGTTGTTGTATATAGAGGAGATATAACTGTGAGATACCATACATAATGCATAAATGTTGTATATAGAGGAGATATAACTGTGAGATACAAGACATAATGCATATATGTTGTATATAGAGGAGATATAACTGTGAGATACCAGACATAATGCATATATGTTGTATAACTGTGAGATACCAGGCATAATGCATATATGTTGTATATAGAGGAGATATAACTGAGATACCAGACATAATGCATAGATGTTGTATATAGAGGAGATATAACTGTGAGATACCAGACATAATGCATAGATGTTGTATATAGAGGTTATAACTGTGAGATACCAGGCATAATGCATAGATGTTGAATATAGAGGAGATATAACTGTGAGATACCAGACATAATGCATATATGTTGTATAACTGTGAGATACCAGGCATAATGCATATATGTTGTATATAGAGGAGATATAACTGTGAGATACTAGACATAATGCATAGATGTTGTATAACTGTGAGATACCAGACATAATGCATAGATGTTGTATAACTGTGAGATACCAGGCATAATGCATAGATGTTGTATATAGAGGTTATAACTGTGAGATACCAGACATAATGCATAGATGTTGTATATAGAGGTTATAACTGTGAGATACCAGACATAATGCATAGATGTTGTATATAGAGGAGATATAACTGTGAGATACCAGACATAATGCATAGATGTTGTATATAGAGGATATATAACTGTGAGATACCAGGCATAATGCATAGATGTTGTATATAGAGGTTATAACTGTGAGATACCAGACATAATGCATAGATGTTGTATATAGAGGTTATAACTGTGAGATACCAGACATAATGCATAGATGTTGTATATAGAGGAGATATAACTGTGAGATACCAGACATAATGCATAGATGTTGTATATAGAGGATATATAACTGTGAGATACCAGGCATAATGCATAGATGTTGTATATAGTATAACTGTGAGATACCAGACATAATGCATAGATGTTGTATATAGAGGTTATAACTGTGAGATACCAGACATAATGCATAATGTTGTATATAGAGGTATAACTGTGAGATACCAGACATAATGCATAGATGTTGTATATAGAGGATATATAACTGTGAGATACCAGGCATAATGCATATATGTTGTATAACTGTGAGATACCAGACATAATGCATAATGTTGTATATAGAGGTATACTGTGAGATCCAGACATAATGCATAATGTTGTATATAGAGGTATAACTGAGATACCAGCATAATGCATAATGTTGTATATAGAGGAGATATAACTGTGAGATACCAGATATCATAGTGTTGTATATAACTGTGAGATACCAGGCATAATGCATAGATGTTGTATAACTGTGAGATACCAGACATAATGCATAGATGTTGTATATAGAGGTTATAACTGTGAGATACCAGACATAATGCATATATGTTGTATATAGAGGATATATAACTGTGAGATACCAGGCATAATGCATAGATGTTGTATATAGAGGATATATAACTGTGAGATACGAGGCATAATGCATATATGTTGTATATAGCGGTTATAACTGTGAGATACCAGACATAATGCATATATGTTGTATATAGAGGAGATATAACTGTGAGATACCATACATAATGCATAAATGTTGTATATAGAGGAGATATAACTGTGAGATACAAGACATAATGCATAGATGTTGTATATAGATAGAGGAGATATAACTGTGAGATACCAGACATAATGCATATATGTTGTATAACTGTGAGATACCAGGCATAATGCATATATGTTGTATATAGAGGAGATATAACTGAGATACTAGACATAATGCATAGATGTTGTATATAGAGGAGATATACCTGTGAGATACCAGACATAATGCATAGATGTTGTATATAGAGGTTATAACTGTGAGATACCAGGCATAATGCATAGATGTTGAAAATAGAGGAGATATAACTGTGAGATACCAGACATAATGCATAGATGTTGTATAACTGTGAGATACCAGGCATAATGCATATATGTTGTATATAGAGGAGATATAACTGTGAGATACCAGACATAATGCATAGATGTTGTATAACTGTGAGATACCAGACATAATGCATAGATGTTGTATAACTGTGAGATACCAGGCATAATGCATAGATGTTGTATATAGAGGTTATAAATGTGAGATACCAGACATAATGCATAGATGTTGTATATAGAGGTTATAACTGTGAGATACCAGACATAATGCATAGATGTTGTATATAGAGGAGATATAACTGTGAGATACCAGGAATAATTCATAGATGTTGTATATAGAGGATATATAACTGTGAGATACCAGGCATAATGCATAGATGTTGTATATAGAGGATATATAACTGTGAGATACCAGGCATAATGCATAGATGTTGTATAACTGTGAGATACCAGACATAATGCATAGATGTTGTATATAGAGGTCATAACTGTGAGATACCAGACATAATGCATATATGTTGTATATAGAGGATATATAACTGTGAGATACCAGGCATAATGCATAGATGTTGTATATAGAGGATATATAACTGTGAGATACCAGGCATAATGCATATATGTCGTATATAGCGGTTATAACTGTGAGATACCAGACATAATGCATATATGTTGTATATAGAGGAGATATAACTGTGAGATACCAGACATAATGCATAGATGTTGTATATAGAGGAGCTATAACTGTGAGATACCAGACATAATGCATAGATGTTGTATATAGAGGAGATATAACTGTGAGATACCAGGCATAATGCATAGATGTTGTATATAGAGGAGATATAACTGAGATACTAGACATAATGCATATATGTTGTATAACTGTGAGATACCAGACAGGGCATAGATGTTGTATATAGAGGATATAACTGTGAGATACCAGGCATAATGCATAGATGTTGTATATAGAGGATATATAACTGTGAGATACCAGACATAATAATAGATGTTGTATATAGAGGATATAACTGTGAGATACCAGACATAATGCATATATGTTGTATAACTGTGAGATACCAGACATAATGCATATATGTTGTATATAGAGGTTATAACTGTGAGATACCAGGCATAATGCATAGATGTTGTATATAGAGGATATAACTGTGAGATACCAGGCATAATGCATAGATGTTGTATATAGAGGTTATAACTGTGAGATACCAGGCATAATGCATAGATGTTGTATATAGAGGAGATATAACTGTGAGATACCAGACATAATGCATATATGTTGTATAACTGTGAGATACCAGACATAATGCATATATGTTGTATATAGAGGTTATAACTGTGAGATACCAGGCATAATGCATAGATGTTGTATATAGAGGATATAACTGTGAGATACCAGGCATAATGCATAGATGTTGTATATAGAGGTTATAACTGTGAGATACCAGGCATAATGCATAGATGTTGTATATAGAGGAGATATAACTGTGAGATACCAGGCATAATGCATATATGTTGTATAACTGTGAGATACCAGACATAATGCATATATGTAGTATAACTGTGAGATACCAGACATAATGCATATATGTTGTATATAGAGGTTATAACTGTGAGATACCAGGCATAATGCATAGATGTTGTATATAGAGGTTATAACTGTGAGATACCAGACATAATGCATATATGTTGTATATAGAGGTTATAACTGTGAGATACCAGACATAATGCATAGATGTTGTATATAGAGGAGATATAACTGTGAGATACCAGGCATAATGCATAGATGTTGTATATAGAGGAGATATAACTGTGAGATACCAGACATAATGCATAGATGTTGTATATAGAGGTTATAACTGTGAGATACCAGACATAATGCATAGATGTTGTATATAGAGGTTATAACTGTGTGATACCAGACATAATGCATAGATGTTGTATATAGAGGAGATATAACTGTGAGATACCAGACATAATGCATATATGTTGTATATAGAGGAGATATAACTGTGAGATACAAGACATAATGCATAGATGTTGTATATAGAGGTTATAACTGTGAGATACCAGACATAATGCATAGATGTTGTATATAGAGGAGATATAACTGTGAGATACCATACATAATGCATAAATGTTGTATATAGAGGAGATATAACTGTGAGATACAAGACATAATGCATAGATGTTGTATATAGAGGAGATATAACTGTGAGATACCAGACATAATGCATATATGTTGTATAACTGTGAGATACCAGGCATAATGCATATATGTTGTATATAGAGGAGATATAACTGAGATACTAGACATAATGCATAGATGTTGTATATAGAGGAGATATACCTGTGAGATACCAGACATAATGCATAGATGTTGTATATAGAGGTTATAACTGTGAGATACCAGGCATAATGCATAGATGTTGAAAATAGAGGAGATATAACTGTGAGATACCAGACATAATGCATAGATGTTGTATAACTGTGAGATACCAGGCATAATGCATATATGTTGTATATATAGGAGATATAACTGTGAGATACCAGACATAATGCATAGATGTTGTATAACTGTGAGATACCAGACATAATGCATAGATGTTGTATAACTGTGAGATACCAGGCATAATGCATAGATGTTGTATATAGAGGTTATAACTGTGAGATACCAGACATAATGCATAGATGTTGTATATAGAGGTTATAACTGAGATACCAGACATAATGCATATATGTTGTATATAGAGGAGATATAACTGTGAGATACCAGGAATAATTCATAGATGTTGTATATAGAGGATATATAACTGTGAGATACCAGACATAATGCATAGATGTTGTATAACTGTGAGATACCAGACATAATGCATAGATGTTGTATATAGAGGTTATAACTGTGAGATACCAGACATAATGCATATATGTTGTATATAGAGGATATATAACTGTGAGATACCAGGCATAATGCATAGATGTTGTATAACTGTGAGATACCAGACATAATGCATAGATGTTGTATATAGAGGTTATAACTGTGAGATACCAGACATAATGCATATATGTTGTATATAGAGGATATATAACTGTGAGATACCAGACATAATGCATAGATGTTGTATATAGAGGATATATAACTGTGAGATACCAGGCATAATGCATATATGTCGTATATAGCGGTTATAACTGTGAGATACCAGACATAATGCATATATGTTGTATATAGAGGAGATATAACTGTGAGATACAAGACATAATGCATAGATGTTGTATATAGAGGAGCTATAACTGTGAGATACCAGACATAATGCATAGATGTTGTATATAGAGGAGATATAACTGTGAGATACCAGGCATAATGCATAGATGTTGTATATAGAGGAGATATAACTGTGAGATACCAGACATAATGCATATATGTTGTATAACTGTGAGATACCAGACATAATAATAGATGTTGTATATAGAGGAGATATAACTGTGAGATACCAGGCATAATGTATAAATGTTGTATAACTGTGAGATACCAGGCATAATGCATATATGTTGTATAACTGTGAGATACCAGACATAATGCATATATGTTGTATAACTGTGAGATACCAGACATAATAATAGATGTTGTATATAGAGGAGATATAACTGTGAGATACCAGATATAATGCATATATGTTGTATATAGAGGAGATATAACTGTGAGATACCAGACATAATGCATATATGTTGTATAACTGTGAGATACTAGACATAATGCATATATGTTGTATATAGAGGTTATAACTGTGAGATACCAGGCATAATGCATAGATGTTGTATATAGAGGATATAACTGTGAGATACCAGGCATAATGCATAGATGTTGTATATAGAGGTTATAACTGTGAGATACCAGGCATAATGCATAGATGTTGTATATAGAGGAGATATAACTGTGAGATACCAGGCATAATGCATATATGTTGTATAACTGTGAGATACCAGACATAATGCATATATGTAGTATAACTGTGAGATACCAGACATAATGCATATATGTTGTATATAGAGGTTATAACTGTGAGATACCAGGCATAATGCATAGATGTTGTATATAGAGGTTATAACTGTGAGATACCAGACATAATGCATAGATGTTGTATATAGAGGTTATAACTGTGAGATACCAGACATAATGCATAGATGTTGTATATAGAGGAGATATAACTGTGAGATACCAGACATAATGCATAGATGTTGTATATAGAGGAGATATAACTGTGAGATACCAGACATAATGCATAGATGTTGTATATAGAGGTTATAACTGTGAGATACCAGACATAATGCATAGATGTTGTATATAGAGGTTATAACTGTGAGATACTAGACATAATGCATAGATGTTGTATATAGAGGAGATATAACTGTGAGATACCAGACATAATGCATAGATGTTGTATATAGAGGTTATAACTGTGAGATACCAGGCATAATGCATAGATGTTGTATATAGAGGAGATATAACTGTGAGATACCAGAAATAATGCATAGATGTTGAATATAGAGGACATTATTGTCCAACTGTTACTTAACTATACAGGTCCCACTCAACCCCGGTAGCAGATTGTCACAAATCATTGCTCACTGCCCCATGATACGCTATGACACATAGATATAGGTCCCACTCAACCCCAGTAGCAGATTGTCACAAATCATTGCTCACTGCCCCATGATACGCTATGACACATAGATACAGGTCCCACTCAACCCCGGTAACAGATTGTCACAAATCATTGCTCACTGCCATATGATACGCTATGACACATAGATACAGGTCCCACTCAACCACGGTAACAGATTGTCACAAATCATTGCTCACTGCCATATGATACGCTATGACACATAGATACAGGTCCCACTCAACCCCGGTAGCAGATTGTCACAAATCATTGCTCACTGCCCCATGATACGCTATGACACATAGATACAGGTCCCACTCAACCCCGGTAACAGATTGTCACAAATCATTGCTCACTGCCATATGATACGCTATGACACATAGATACAGGTCCCACTCAACCCCGGTAACAGATTGTCACAAATTATTGCTCACTGCCCCATGATACGCTATGACACATAGATACAGGTTCCACTCAACCCCGGTAACAGATTGTCACAAATTATTGCTCACTGCCCCATGATACGCTATGACACATAGATACTATCAATTATAAACGTCATCAATATGACGAACACAGTCAATCTGTTCCTAGAGAGTTTCGCATTAGATTTTGTGACAATTGTTGATTTAACTACACCTTCTAAATAGGGAGAAGTTTCATGTACAGTATACAAGGGAGAAGTTTCATGTACAGTATACAAGGGAGAAGTTTCATGTACAATATTCAAGGGAGAAGTTTCATGTACAGTATATAAGGGGGAAGTTTCATGTACAGTATATAAGGGAGAAGTTTCATGTACAGTATATAAGGGAGAAGTTTCATGTACAGTATACAAGGGAGAAGTTTCATATACAGTATATAAGGGAGAAGTTTCATGTACAGTATTCAAAGTAGAAGTTTCATGTATGCAGGGGAGATGTTTTATATATTCATTGGAGAAGTGTCATGTATGGTATATAAGGGAGAAGTTTGTGGACTATGCAGTGTACTCTACATGTATATAGTTTACATAACAAGAGGGCCATGCTGGCTATGTATCGCTGACCTGAATCATTTTTTACCCCTGGGTCACCATTTTAACAACAAAGAGCATTGTACATAAATCCTTCATACCAAATGTTGCCAAATTCGACCGGTGGTTCATTAGAAGATGCTTGAAGAATTTGTGTTATTTTTAGAAGGTAGTCCTCTTATGTTCCTGACAATCTCAATTTTAGCACATCGGAAATGGCTACACCCATGAACTATAACTGAAATGTGGCTACCATTGGCCGAGCGGTTTGGGTGAAGAAGAATTTTGAAATATGATTATATAATAAAAGAACGGTCTTTTGACCTTTCAGCAGCCATAACAATTGCATCGGAGCGATCGCCTTGTATCGCGGATACCTTCGATTTGATATATATGACATAACCATATTCGTTCAAAATTAAATTTGACCCAATTTGACCTCCTGGGCCGCCACGCCAGTTTTTGGTCCGGGGTCATCATTTGAACAACTTTTAAAGAGCATTGTACATCGATCATTCCTACCAAGATTCGTCATAATCCGACTGAAGAAGATTTTTTAAGAAGTTTTGCTATTTTTAGGCCATCTTTATTTCAGGGGAAACTTTGGAAAGGCCTCACCGAAGAATCATACAAGTAGAGTTTCTTGAACACTGGCCGATCAGTTTGTGAGAATAAGACACTTGAAATTTCTCCTAAAAGGTTGACCTTTCGACGGCCATCTTGCATGACGTATTCAAAAATGAAAATTGCATTAGAGTGATTGCTTCGTTGATACCCTCGATTTAATATATGACATGACCCCAACTTGACCACCAGGGCCACGCTCATTATTGATCCCGGGGTCAGCATTTGAACAACTTTGAAAGAGTATATTGTACATTGATCATTTCTACTAAGATTCCTAAGAATCTGGCTGACGGTTCGTGAGATTTTTAAGAATTTATGCTATTTTTAGAAACAGTGGCCAACTTGGATTACGTAATAACATGATTTTAACAATTATGTAATCCCCCACAAACCCAAGTATCATGCCAATAAATGGTGGCTATAGACCCAATGCTTACTGAGGAGAAGATGTTTGAACATATTTATGGATGACAGACACATTGTGGTAACAATATGTGCTTTGCTAGTTGAAGATAGGGAGAAGTGAGGCAGCATCTTGAAGAGATTATTTCTCCCAAATCACATTCTAGGTAAAGCCCTAACCTTTATGATGTGTTTTTAAGCAGAGTGCATGTCACAATAGATCAGAAACAACTACCAAGCCATTGCTTCCACAGTGCCCAAATATAAATAGTTACTTTCAGATTAATATACACAATGTAACAAATATAAATAGTTACTTTCAGATTAATATACACAATGTAACAAATATAAATAGTTACTTTCAGATTAATATACACAATGTAACAAATATAAATAGTTACTTTCAGATTAATATACACAATGTAACAAATATAAATAGTTACTTTCAGATTAATATACACAATGTAACAAATATAAATAGTTACTTTCAGATTAATATACACAATGTAACAAGGTTGGTCACACCTATCCATCCATCTCATGAAGTCAATATTATCCAGGCTGGGTCCCAAGAAATTGTTCACATGCTGTGGTCAATTGGGTGAAACTGATGCAAAGTCTTCCATTAATACCACGATAGACTATTTTATATGCATTATTTACAGCAAGAGCTGTATTAACACGGTTTTGAATTTCAAGTGTTGTGTTTTCTAATACTTGAAGCAACTGCTGACTAGCATGCATATGTAAATTTCCTTAATAATATTGATCTCAGCTGAATGAGAGAAAAAACATGACATCTCTATATTTTCCTCCAGGCTATGATAAACATTTAAGGAAATGGACGTCATAAATGAGGTGCAGTGATAGGTGTGCTATGTACAAAATGGCATGCAACGTGTAACTGTGTACACTGAAATGCAAACAGTTGATTTAACAAAGAATTTAAATCTGCCAAACAACACATGCAGCACAATAAATTCATAACACCATACTGAGATTACATGTCACTAAACCATTGAAACAAGAGAAAGACTGCCCACCCCACATGCCCAACAATAGACACTGTGCCGTGGAGTGATGTCTCAAACCTCAAGCCAAGCAAAGCTATTCCAATGCAATGACGACGTTTTATCTGGTTTAATATCAAACCAATTTGACCATTTGAAATCTGGTTTAATATCAAACCAATATGATCATGTGAAATCTGGTTTAATATCAAACCAATATGACCATGTGAAATCTGGTTTAATATCAAACCAATATGATCATGTGGAATCTGGTTTAATATCAAACCAATATGATCATGTGAAATCTGGTTTAATATCAAACCAATATGATCATGTGGAATCTGGTTTAATATCAAACCAATTTGACCATTTGAAATCTGGTTTAATATCAAACCAATATGATCATGTGAAATCTGGTTTAATATCAAACCAATATGACCATGTGAAATCTGGTTTAATATCAAACCAATATGATCATGTGGAATCTGGTTTAATATCAAACCAATATGATCATGTGAAATCTGGTTTAATATCAAACCAATATGACCATGTGAAATCTGGTTTAATATCAAACCAATAGGATCATTTGAAATCTGGTTTAATATCAAACCAATATGACCATGCGAAATCTGGTTTAATATCAAACCAATATGACCATTTGAAATCTGGTTTAATATCAAACCAATTTGACCATTTGAAATCTGGTTTAATATCAAACCAATTTGACCATTTGAAATCTGGTTTAATATCAAACCAATATGATCATGTGAAATCTGGTTTAACATCAAACCAATATGACCATTTGAAATCTGGTTTAATATCAAACCAATATGATCATGTGAAATCTGGTTTAATATCAAACCAATAGAATAGGATCATGTGAAATCTGGTTTAACCCTTTCAACCCCACAGGCCTCTAAATAGGCTTATGAAAAGTGTAGATCCAGATGAGCCGGCTCATGACGAGCCGTCTCATCAGGATCTGCACTTTTTTGCCAGTAATAATTATTACTATTTTTAGATAAAATTACCCATTTTGATAAATGAACTGGTCCAATGGTAATTTTCTTATTAATTTATTGGTCTGAAAATATCATGCCCCATGTCAGTTACTTGGGGTTGAATGGGTTAATTAATATCAAACCAATAGGATCATGTGAAATCTGGTTTAATATCAAACCAATATGACCACGCGGAATCTGGTATAACATCAAAATAATAGGATCATAGTGTACCAATTGAAGGATGGATGTGCTAGTTTATATACCCAAGTTTATTGGACGGGGTTTGGGGGGGGGATTTCAGGGTTGATTCAAAACGTTCACACCTCATAGAGATGCATCAAAACCAATTGCTGAGATCCTAGTATTAATCTCTCTTACAAATACTGTAGTGTCTATGAAAATGTCCAGACCATGTTATATGAACTATATGCCAAGACAAGTGACCATCCCCAATAGGAAGTCACGATATTGCCACATAGTGAATGAGGAATGGATGTCCGACAGCAGGATGGATGTCCGACAGCAGGATGGATGTCCAACAGCAGGATGGATGTCCGACAGCAGGATGGATGTCCGACAGCAGGATGGATGTCCGACAGTAGGATGGATGTCCGACAGTAGGATGGATGTCCGACAGTAGGATGGATGTCCGACAGTAGGATGGATGTCCGACAGCAGGATGGATGTCCGACAGTAGGATGGATGTCCGACAGTAGGATGGATGTCCGACAGTAGGATGGATGTCCGACAGTAGGATGGATGTCCGACAGCAGGATGGATGTCCGACAGCAGGATGGATGTCCGACAGTAGGATGGATGTCCGACAGCAGGATGGATGTCCGACAGCAGGATGGATGTCCGACAGCAGGATGGATGTCCGACAGCAGGATGGATGTCCAGGCACATTTTCCCTAATTTACTTTTAAAAAAACATTTTGCTAACAGACTGATAAAATCCAAAATATGCTGTGAGTGATCTCTACTTAAACAGCAAGATGAGATAACTTTCTAGTCCATATTAAAAACCAAATATTTTCTATACAGGTATGTTTTTAACCCATTCAACACCAAGTAACTGACATGGACCGGTGCATGATAGTTTTAGACCAAAGTAATCAGAAAATTACATTTGGACCAGTTCATTTATCAAAATGGATAATCTTGTCGGTTCATCTGGATCTACACTTTTTGTAAGCCTATTTAGAGGTATGTAGTGTTGGAAGGGTTTATTCAAGACCAGAAGTTATGAATGTGATGACATTCCCAGAATACATGTTCCAGTGTTTCTGTATGCATATTACAAGAGTCACATAATGTTGAATTTGATACCTTGCATTTATATAATAGTACATCGGTAGGCAATATTCTTGTCACATAT
This sequence comes from Archivesica marissinica, assembly GCA_014843695.1. Lineage (NCBI taxonomy): Eukaryota > Metazoa > Mollusca > Bivalvia > Venerida > Vesicomyidae > Archivesica > Archivesica marissinica. The sequence continues at coordinate 36,924,238 of CM026386.1, read as the reverse complement.
TTATACTGCAATGTTCGTAACTTAGTATCTATAGTACACATAATGGCATATAGTAAAGTATTCTTCCATTCCAGATTGTCGTACAGTAGTTTGAGTAAAGTGCTAAAATATTGTTTTGAAGGTCTCATTTCATGACATGGACAAACAATAATTCTGATCTGTAGAAAAAGTATCATGCCAATTAATGGTGACAATTCTGATATAAAATTGGACTTGGGTAGTGAGGTAGTATCAAACAGTGCACTACATTATGTTGGGTTCATGTAAAGTTCTGGAATAGGATCGAAGTGTACATAAAATGATTACATCAACATACATTACCTTTGTACCAGCTACATACATGTCACATGCAGGGCTTCGAGAATTTTCAAAACCAAATCGGTCCTGGCCGAAATCGAGTCAGTACCCCCCCCCCCCATCATGTCCTGCCAATATTTTTGCACCCCCCACCCCCCCCATCAAATCGTAAGTAAGTAAACCCAATTTGCTTTTTTTGCTTTATTTCCATGCTGTCACCAGTCAATTATATTTAAAAATCGCATGTATGTTCAGGACAAACTGTACTTTACCCGTTACTATAGGTCTGGTAAATTTTCCTTTTGTCTAATAATAGTTTTAAGTGTACGGCATTTAAAAATAAATGAATGGTAGGACATTTTGATAGAGGTAAATTTTATCTAGTCACCTGTATCACCGGTGGAAGCGGGTGAACTCGGCCCAAATTGAACTCGGTCCCGTCAAACTATATTATATCAACTGCCTCTGAAAATGTGGCATCTGATCAGGGTCTGCACTGTTTGTCGGTTACGTCGGCAAACTATAGTGGACGCTGATGAGTTGTAAATGACAGACGGAACTAGACTCACTGAAAGCCAGGTTGCCAGTCTGGACGTTGTCATTCGGATTACCAGTCCGAATTTTGTTTTGATCCAGGTTGCCAAGCCGGTCATTTGACTCTTTAAACATCACAGATATACTGCGTTGTGCCATTTCAATATTGAATTGAAGGGCGCTGTACAATAAAAATACTAAACATTATATACCCGTCGTATATTTTGAGTACATTCCGAGTCATAACGGATTTTCGGATTTCTATTTAAAATATTAATTATTATTTAATTGCAAATTAATCCTAGCACACTTCTTTAATTTAATGCAAACATTTTAAAAACAAATTCTTTATAAAATTCTAAAATAATCGACTGTCAATCATTCAGTCCACTTCAAAGAAACTAACAAATGTCGGTAGTTTTGCTGTAAACATCAAACGATTACCGCACTAATGTCATGTAATTGACATGACATGCATTGATCGCCTGATCACCATGGAGACATGGGACCTCAGGTGGCCTCAGGTGGCCTCAGGTGGCAATTATCCAGTTCGATCTTAATTGGAAATGTGTGAAATGTGTCAACGGATTATACTTACCAAATTAGGTTCGTTATAGACCGATTTCTTGATTTTTTCAACAATATTTTGGACCGATTTTTAAAGGTATTTTGACTGTTAGAATCGGTCTGAAATGATAAAAATCGGTCGAAAACCGACAAACTGGTAATTTTCTAAGCCCTGGTCACATGTGTACAATAATTCCTGATAATTCAAGCATCGACTATGATAATATAAATATGGTTTTACTATTTGCAACTGGGGAAAAGTAAAATCTCTCCAAAAGCTTCCCACTTCTCCCTAAAACTTCTGGATGGAGAGGAATGTGGGCATAGCTTGAGCCCGGGATAGTTTTCCAAAATAATAATAAAATTATTACGGTATCTTAGCTGTCAGCTTATCGTTTGAGAAATTGAAGGGCAATAACTCTGGACTAACTGAAGGAATTGGGTGTTATTGGTTCAACACAAGCCACTATTCGAGATTCATTGCTTTATGAATTCAAGGGCAATAACTCTGGACTAACTGAAGGAATTGGGTGTTATTGGTTCAACACAAGCCACTATTCGAGATTCATTGCTTTATGAATTCAAGGGCAATAACTCTGGACTAACTGAAGGAATTGGGTGTTATTGGTTCAACACAAGCCACTATTCGAGATTCATTGCTTTATGAATTCAAGGGCAATAACTCTGGACTAACTGAAGGAATTGGGTGTTATTGGTTCAACACAAGCCACTATTCGAGATTCATTGCTTTATGAATTCAAGGGCAATAACTCTGGACTAACTGAAGGAATTGGGTGTTATTGGTTCGACACAAGCCACTATTCGAGATTCATTGCTTTATGAATTCAAGGGCAATAACTCTGGACTAACTGAAGGAATTGGGTGTTATTGGTTCGACACAAGCCACTATTCGAGATTCATTGCTTTATGAATTCAAGGGCAATAACTCTGGACTAACTGAAGGAATTGGGTGTTATTGGTTCGACACAAGCCACTATTCGAGATTCATTGCTTTATGAATTCAAGGGCAATCATTCTGAATGGATCTACCAAGTGGATTCAGGCAATATAGTTGCAAGCTAGCATACTGCAAAATGGTTCTCGTCCCAACACAACTGTTCAAAACATTCATTCCAGTGTAAATCTATAACTACACTTATTACATTGCCAGTAACTGTGATAATTAATTAGTGTAGATTGACCTGTCTTAACGATCATACGAATATTCATAAGGCATAGCACCTTGCTGAAAACAAGAATTAGTATGATCCATTTGGGTATGTTATGGTAAGTTTTCTTCATGCAGGATTGGATACATTAACAAATGTCCATAATCCAATTATACGAGCATCACTAACTGTATGCAATTAATAGCGTATAATAACCGCAATCATAAATACCCTGCACAAATATTTTCTATATGTAGGTCAATTTTATTTGACATTATTTCATATTTGTTATATTCAGCCACAATAATTGATAGAAATGGAGTTAGGTATGAAATGGAGTTAGGTATGAAATGGAGTTAGGTATGAAATGGAGTTAGGTATGAAATGGAGTTAGGTATGAAATGGAGTTAGTATGAAATGGAGTTAGGTATGAAATGGAGTTGGTATGAAATGGAGTTAGGTATTAGTATCATTATGTAGAACTAAGATTTAGCTTAAACGTGTTATATCTATATACACATTATTGAACAGAAAGAGTAAGGAGTCTTACAAAACTATATGTGATATATAATATTAATGATTAGAGTGCTGCTGATAGTAATGCGTGGTCAGTAGAAAGTGTACTAGAGGTATTAATGCAGGGGCGTAGCTTGGCCTTGATAACTGTGTAGGCAGCAATAAGTTAGAGGGTAGCTCTACTTCCCAGATGATATTGTGTTGAAAGTCTATATCACCACAGCTGTATTCTGAGGAAATTTAAAGCAACATTACGTTGCAAAAACAATGCATTGCTTACGTATAATTACTACCATAAATTCTTCCGAAATAATTTCCAGTTTTTGCAGTCTACAACTACCTAAAGTGAAAGTAGGATTCCATATAACTGTCAGCCATGGTCCTCTTGCCTTTTTTATTATTGGAGTCTAAGTAAAGTAAAGTGTTTGTTTATTATAGTGTCACCCATATTTAAAGGGCCAGTCATTTCTGACTTATGATACACCTCTTTTTTTATGAACATCAGTACTTCCCGAATCCTATGCTTGTATGCCAGGCGCCAGGCTGGTAGGCAATCGGTAACCATTATTTAACTAGCTGGCGGCTCACCAACCGGCCATATCAGAAAGAACCCCTGACGAGATTCGAACCTTCGACCTCCCGCTCCGTAGGCGCCTTAACCACTGGGCCATTCAGTCTATGCTAAATGTACGCTACTGTCCTTTTAGAGACACATGTAATTTAGATCAGATTAGTGTAAAATAAATATGCATAGGCACAAATGTGAGATATAACAGTAAATCTGTACAATAAATCTTGTTATTCGGGATACACGCGTTTTATTACGCATGGATGTTGACCTTATTTTGATGTCAACAAACGTTGTATATGATATTTGTTTATTACGGTTGTTGAAATACTTAGATTCTGTGGCAAATGTTTGGAAACAAAATATACCATATACCGGGTAACAGGAAATTGCATTCTTTTTCCACCAATGTAGTGTTGCTTTAAGGCATGTTTTACAAGAAATAAGTAACTGAACATATTTTACAGTTGTGAAAATATTTCTTTTAGCAATTAAAACGTAATGAAATACCGACTTATTTTCATATTTGATCATCACACCCTTCATGTTTTTAGCATTTTTTAATTATTGAAGAAAATGTTCCTACAGTGTAGTACATGAAGCTACACCACTGTCAATGTAGGTGATTCATGACTCTACCAAAGTGCTGATAGTAAGGTGCAGTTTGTGATTGGACTATTTGTAAAACTATAAAATTAATTTTAAGATACAACACAATGTCATTTGAATACATTTTGGAAAGCACATGGACAGATTTATACAGAAAGAACACAATGACCTTAGTAATTATGCTTTTAACAGTTGGTAGGTAACCAGTAGTGGGTATATGTCCTAGGAGATCATCCATGGATCAATCCGGTGAAATGTAAAAATTACTACTAAATGAAATACTTTCAAATAATTTCTGGATACCAACCTACTTCTGCATGCTAACCCTCCATTGTTCACTATTATTAAAATCCACATAAACTTACAGCATAAATGCAGTAATACATTTTTCTGTAGCCCAATAGGTAGAAGATCTTAGAGGGTAACCAAGCTTTATTTGTTTCACAAATTGTGTAGGAGATACAATTATTATCCGTAGATTCTCCAGAAATCCATCAAATAAATGAACAAACGTCTTATGGTAAAGAACTACTTGTACACCAGTACTGCTCGTATTTACCGTAATTATGGTAAAGAACTACTTGTACACCAGTACTGCTCGTATCTACCGTAATTATGGTAAAGAACTACTTGTACACCAGTACTGCTCGTATCTACCATAATTATGACCAAGTACAGTGCAGAATGGATGCCAATATCTAATTGTGGGCATGTATAAATATTATATAGATATCAACTTAAAAAATATACATATATACTAAGAAAACAACCATAAAACGAAAGGGTAAGGAAAGTAGGAAGCCGTATACCCGGTGAAAAATACATTAAACATGAAATACAACCTATACAATGTGTAATACAACCTATATAATGTGTTAGGATTAGAGGAATGAGCTCGGGTTAGCCCTCGGGTCTTTCTGATTACGAAAACGGATTGTAACCCAAACTCCAATGATCTGAAATTAAACGTGTCATTTTCAACAAAAACTGCAATGATTCCTGTAACAGTAAGAGTTTCACTTGTGTGTAGCAATCATCGGAGAGAATCATCAAAGTGACCACTATACAGGGGTGACCACAATACAGGTGTGACCACAATACAGAGGTGACCACAATACAGGGGTGACCACAATACAGGGGTGACCACAATACAGAGGTGACCACAATACAGGGGTGACCACAATACAGGGGTGACCACAATATAGGGTGACCACAATACAGGGGTGACCACAATACAGGGGTGACCACAATACAGGGGTGACCACAATACAGAGGTGACCACAATACAGGGGTGACCACTATGCAGGGATGTCCACAATACAGGGGTGACCACTATGCAGGGATGTCCACTATACAGGGATGACCACTATGCAGGAATGTCCACTATACAGGGATGACCACAATACAGGGGTGACCACTATGCAGGGGTGACCACAATACAGGGGTGACCACAATACAGGGGAGATCACAATACAGGAGTGACCACAATACAGGGGTGACCACAATACAGGGGTGACCACAATACAGGGGTGACCACTGTAGAGGCGACACTAATTTGATTCTTGTCCGACTTTACAGTACCATATTTATATCTGCTGTACGTATGGCAAAAAGGAACAGATATTAATTGATTTCCTTATATTACTGTTAATACATGTATATATTTCTTAAATTATTCCTAAACAAAGGAACCATATAGCATCAATGTATACACATGCATGCACGCACACAGCCAACATTTCACGAGGATAACCCATATTTGTCAACATAATGCTACTATGTCGTTCCCTGCTCGGATGTTAACATTTCGTACATAAGTATCAACATACACACGTCAGTGGGCATAGCATTACTATTGGTAAAGGTGGGTCATCTTGCTGAAATGTTGGTCAAAGGTGTGTGGGCATTATTTAATTTGAAGAAAAGACTTTTGGCATTTGTGTTCTCCGGACACCGTAGTTATTAACCAAACTTCTGCAACTCTGATGACTATAACAGTAAGTCGACGATCATTTCCACAACATCCAGAACAGACGGTTAAATGTTCGTTACAAGCGTTTTTATTTCACAAGCTCAATTTACCCATTTCATGTAATTATTTAATAATCAAACAAACTACTAAGGTGCTAGTTATGCCACGGCATCTGATGGCAGTTAGGTTATCGTCATATACAAGTTAGACTATATTGGCTAAGCCTCTATAACAAATACATCGATTGCATCATCAATGACGTATCGCTGTTCTCATAATGATGTAACTTTACTGCATTATAAATGATACAAATTTGGATGTGGAAATAAACGGAAACTACCGGACTTGTTTCTCATATCTAATTAGCATAAAGTAGTTCTCATTGTCTACCCCTTTAGGACAAATTGATCTCACAACCCCAAATCGGTGCCAAAAGCCTGTAAGAAAACACTCTTACCAAGAAAGCCAAGAAATAGACAACACTCTATCCAATGCACAGACCACATTCTATCCAATGCATAGAGCACATTCTATCCAATGCACAGACCACATTCTATCCAATGCACAGACAACACTCTATCCAATGCACATACAACACTCTATCCAATGCACTGACCACATTATATCCAATTCACTGACCACATTCTATCCAATGCACAGACAACACTCTATCCAATGCACAGACAACACTCTATCCAATGCACAGACAACACTCTATGCAATGCACATACAACACTCTATCCAATGCACTGACCACATTCTATCCAATTCACGGACCACATTCTATCCAATGCACAGACAACACTCTATCCAATGCACAGACCACACTATATCCAATGCACTGACCACATTCTATCCAAAGCACAGACCACATTCTATCCAATGTACTGACCACATTCTATCCAATGCACAGACAACACTCTATCCAATGCACATACAACACTCTATCCAATGCACTGACCACATTCTATCCAAAGCAAAGAACACATTCTATCCAATGTACTGACCACATTCTATCCAATGCACAGACAACACTCTATCCAATGCACAGACCACATTCTATCCAATGCACTGTCCACATTCTATCCAATGCACTGACCACATTATATCCAATGCACTGACCACATTCTATCCAAAACACAGAACACATTCTATCCAATGCACTGACCACATTCTATCCAATGCACAGACACCACTCTATCCAATGCACTGACCACATTCTATCCAATGCACTGACCACATTATATCCAATGCACAGACAACACTCTATCCAATGTACAGACAACACTATATCCAATGCACAGACAACACTCTATCCAATGCACAGACAACACTCTATCCAATGTACAGACAACACTCTATCCAATGCACAGACAACACTCTATCCAATGCACAGACAACACTCTATCCAATGCACAGACAACACTATATCCAATGTACAGACAACACTATATCTAATGCTTTGACAACATTCTATCCAATGCAATGACCACATTCTATCCAATGTACAGACAACACTCTATCCAATACACAGCCACTCTATCCAATGCACATACAACACTCTATCCAATGCATAGACAACATTCTATCCAATGCATAGACAACACTATATCCAATGCACAGACTGCATTCTATCCAATGCACTGTCCACATTCTATCCAATGCACTGACCACATTATATCCAATGCACTGACCACATTCTATCCAAAACACAGACCACATTCTATCCAATGCACTGACCACATTCTATCCAATGCAAAGACACCACTCTATCCAATGCACTGACCACATTCTATCCAATGCACTGATCACATTCTATCCAATGCACATACAACACTCTATCCAATGTACAGACAACACTATATCCAATGCACAGACAACACTCTATCCAATGCACAGACAACACTCTATCCAATGTACAGACAACACTCTATCCAATGCACAGACAACACTCTATCCAATGCACAGACAACACTATATCCAATGTACAGACAACACTCTATCCAATGCATAGACAACACTATATCCAATGCATAGACAACATTCTATCCAATGCAATGACCACATTCTATCCAATGCACAGACAACACACTATCCAATACACAGACACTCTATCCAATGCACAGACAACACTCTATCCAATGCATAGACACCATTCTATCCAATGCATAGACAACACTATATCCAATGCATGGACAACATTCTATCCAATGCATAGACAACACTCTATCCAATGCATAGACAACATTCTATACATGGCATTAACAACACTCTATCCAATGCACAGACAACACTCTATTCAATGCACAGACAACACTCTATCCAATGCACAGACAACACTCTATCCAATGCATAAACAACACTATCCAATGCATAGACAACACTCTATCCAATGCATAAACAACACTATCCAATGCATAGACAACACTCTATCCAATGCACTGACCACATTCTATCCAATGCATAAACAACACTATCCAATGCATAGACAACACTCTATCCAATGCATAGACAACATTCTATACATGGCATTAACAACACTCTATCCAATGCACTGACCACATTCTATCCAAAGCACAGACCACATTCTATCCAATGCACTGACCACATTCTATCCAATGCACAGACAACACTCTATCCAATGCACAGACAACACTCTATCAAATGCATATACCACATTATATCCAATGCACAGACAACATTCTATCCAATGCACTGACAACACTCTATCCAATGCATTGACAACACTATCCAATGCACTGACCACATTCTATCCAATGCACAAACAACACTCTATCCAATGCACAGACCACATTCTATCGAATGCACAGACAACACTCTATCCAATGCACAGACACTCTATCCAATGCACTGACAACACTCTATCCAATGCATAGACAACACTATCCAATGCACAGACCACACTCTATCCAATGTACAGACAACATTCTATCCAATGCACAGACACCACTATATCCAATGCACAGACCACACTCTATCCAATGCACAAACAACACACACAACTAACCAAGTCACTTGTCACACATACACAACTAACCAAGTCACTTGTCACACAAACCACATACACAACTAACCAAGTCATGTGTCACACAAACCACATACACAACTAACCAAGTCACATGTCACACAAACCACATACACAACTAACCAAGTCACGTGTCACACAAACCACATACACAACTAACCAAGTCACATGTCACACAAACCACATACACAACTAACCAAGTCACGTGTCACACAAACCACATACACAACTAACCAAGTCACGTGTCACACAAACCACATACACAACTAACCAAGTCACGTGTCACACAAACCACATACACAACTAACCAAGTCATGTGTCACACAAACCACATACACAACTAACCAAGTCACGTGTCACACAAACCACATACACAACTAACCAAGTCACGTGTCACACAAACCACATACACAACTAACCAAATCACGTGTCACACAAACCACATACACAACTAACCAAGTCACGTGTCACACAAACCACATACACAACTAACCAAGTCACGTGTCACACAAACCATATACACAACTAACCAAATCATTTGTTCTAAATCACTCACCTCAATGTTTGTACAAAGTGACAAATTTCAACAAAGTTCATTGCAAGGATACATACTAAAGACTGTACTGGGCAATCTGTAAAAATTCGTAAAAAAATTAGTAACCTAGTGTTTGACCCCAGTGACATCATTTGTCTGTATGGATGCTACAAACTAAATGTGGTTCGCAGGTTTTCCTTGAACTTTACATAATGATCAACTTTACCATGCTACTGATCAACTTTACCATGCTACTGATCAACTTTACAATGCTACTGGTCAACATTACCATGCTACTGGTCAACTTTACCATGCTACTGATCAACTTTACCATGCTACTGGTCAACTTTACCATGCTACTGGTCAACTTTACCACGCTACTGGTCAATTTACCATGCTACTGGTCAACTTTACCATGCTACTGGTCAACTTTACCATGCTACTGGTCAACTTTACCACGCTACTGATCAACTTTACCATGCTACTCATCAACTTTACAATGCTACTGACCAACTTTACCACGCTACTGGTCAACTTTACCATGCTACTGGTCAACTTTACCATGCTACTGGTCAACTTTACCATGCTACTGGTCAACTTTACCATGCTACTGGTCAACTTTACCATGCTACTGGTCAACTTTACCATGCTACTGGTCAACTTTACCATGCTACTCATCAACTTTACCATGCTACTGATCAACTTTACCATGCTACTGGTCAACTTTACCATGCTACTGGTCAACTTTACCATGCTACTCATCAACTTTACCATGCTACTGGTCAACTTTACCATGCTACTCATCAACTTTACCATGCTACTGGTCAACTTTACCATGCTACTGGTCAACTTTACCATGCTACTGGTCAACTTTACCATGCTACTGGTCAACTTTACCATGCTACTCATCAACTTTACCATGCTACTCATCAACTTTACCATGCTACTGGTCAACTTTACCACGCTACTGGTCAACTTTACCATGCTACTGGTCAACATTACCATGCTACTCATCAACTTTACAATGCTACTGACCAACTTTACCATGCTACTCATCAACTTTACCATGCTACTCATCAACTTTACCATGCTACTCATCAACTTTACCATGCTACTGATCAACTTTACCATGCTACTGATCAACATTACAATGCTACTGGTCAACTTTACAATGCTACTGATCAACTTTACCATGCTACTGATCAACTTTACAATGCTACTGGTCAACTTTACCATGCTACTGGTCAACTTTACCATGCTACTGATCAACTTTACAATGCTACTGGTCAACTTTACCATGCTACTGGTCAACTTTACCATGCTACTGGTCAACTTTACCATGCTACTGGTCAACTTTACCATGCTACTGGTCAACTTTACCATGCTACTGGTCAACTTTACCATGCTACTCATCAACTTTACCATGCTACTGATCAACTTTACCATGCTACTGGTCAACTTTACCATGCTACTGGTCAACTTTACCATGCTACTGATCAACTTTACCATGCTACTGGTCAACTTTACCATGCTACTCATCAACTTTACCATGCTACTGGTCAACTTTACCATGCTACTGGTCAACTTTACCACGCTACTGGTCAACTTTACCATGCTACTGGTCAACTTTACCATGCTACTGGTCAACTTTACCATGCTACTCATCAACTTTACCATGCTACTGGTCAACTTTACCATGCTACTGGTCAACTTTACCATGCTACTGGTCAACTTTACCATGCTACTGGTCAACTTTACCATGCTACTGGTCAACTTTACCATGCTACTCATCAACTTTACCATGCTACTGGTCAACTTTACCACGCTACTGGTCAACTTTACCATGCTACTGGTCAACTTTACCATGCTACTCATCAACTTTACAATGCTACTGATCAACTTTACCATGCTACTCATCAACTTTACCATGCTACTCATCAACTTTACCATGCTACTGATCAACTTTACCATGCTACTGATCAACTTTACCATGCTACTGATCAACATTACAATGCTACTGGTCAACTTTACAATGCTACTGATCAACTTTACCATGCTACTGATCAACTTTACCATGCTACTGGTCAACTTTACCATGCTACTGGTCAACTTTACCATGCTACTGGTCAACTTTACCATGCTACTGATCAACTTTACAATGCTACTGGTCAACTTTACCATGCTACTGGTCAACTTTACCATGCTACTGATCAACTTTACAATGCTACTGGTCAACTTTACCACGCTACTGGTCAACTTTACCATGCTACTGGTCAACTTTACCATGCTACTGGTCAACTTTACCATGCTACTGATCAACTTTACCATGCTACTGGTCAACTTTACCATGCTACTGGTCAACTTTACCATGCTACTGATCAACTTTACAATGCTACTGGTCAACTTTACCATGCTACTGGTCAATTTACCATGCTACTGGTCAACTTTACCATGCTACTGGTCAACTTTACCATGCTACTGGTCAACTTTACCATGCTACTGATCAACTTTACCATGCTACTGGTCAACTTTACCATGCTACTGATCAACTTTACCATGCTACTGGTCAACTTTACCATGCTACTGGTCAACTTTACCATGCTACTGGTCAACTTTACCATGCTACTGGTCAACTTTACCATGCTACTGATCAACTTTACCATGCTACTGGTCAACTTTACCATGCTACTCATCAACTTTACCATGCTACTCATCAACTTTACCATGCTACTGGTCAACTTTACCATGCTACTGATCAACTTTACCATGCTACTGATCAACTTTACCATGCTACTGATCAACTTTACCATGCTACTGGTCAACTTTACCATGCTACTGGTCAACTTTACCATGCTACTGGTCAACTTTACCATGCTACTGATCAACTTTACCATGCTACTGGTCAACTTTACCATGCTACTGGTCAACTTTACCATGCTACTGGTCAACTTTACCATGCTACTGGTCAACTTTACCATGCTACTGATCAACTTTACCATGCTACTGGTCAACTTTACCATGCTACTGGTCAACTTTACCATGCTACTGATCAACTTTACCATGCTACTGGTCAACTTTACCATGCTACTGGTCAACTTTACCATGCTACTGGTCAACTTTACCATGCTACTGGTCAACTTTACCATGCTACTGATCAACTTTACAATGCTACTGGTCAACTTTACCATGCTACTGGTCAACTTTACCATGCTACTGATCAACTTTACAATGCTACTGGTCAACTTTACCATGCTACTGGTCAACTTTACCATGCTACTGGTCAACTTTACCATGCTACTGGTCAACTTTACCATGCTACTGATCAACTTTACAATGCTACTGGTCAACTTTACCATGCTACTGGTCAACTTTACCATGCTACTGATCAACTTTACAATGCTACTGGTCAACTTTACCATGCTACTGGTCAACTTTACCATGCTACTGGTCAACTTTACCATGCTACTGGTCAACTTTACCATGCTACTGGTCAACTTTACCATGCTACTGATCAACTTTACCATGCTACTGGTCAACTTTACCACGCTACTGGTCAACTTTACCATGCTACTCATCAACTTTACAATGCTACTGATCAACTTTACCATGCTACTGGTCAACTTTACCATGCTACTGGTCAACTTTACCATGCTACTGGTCAACTTTACCATGCTACTCATCAACTTTACCATGCTACTGGTCAACTTTACCATGCTACTCATCAACTTTACCACGCTACTGGTCAACTTTACCATGCTACTGATCAACTTTACAATGCTACTGATCAACTTTACCATGCTACTGATCAACTTTACCATGCTACTGGTCAACTTTACCATGCTACTGGTCAACTTTACCATGCTACTGGTCAACTTTACCATGCTACTGATCAACTTTACCATGCTACTGGTCAACTTTACCACGCTACTGATCAACTTTACCATGCTACTCATCAACTTTACAATGCTACTGATCAACTTTACCATGCTACTCATCAACTTTACCATGCTACTGATCAACTTTACCATGCTACTGATCAACTTTACCATGCTACTGGTCAACTTTACAATGCTACTGGTCAACTTTACCATGCTACTGGTCAACTTTACCATGCTACTGGTCAACTTTACCATGCTACTGGTCAACTTTACCATGCTACTGGTCAACTTTACCATGCTACTGGTCAACTTTACCATGCTACTGGTCAACTTTACCATGCTACTGGTCAACTTTACCATGCTACTCATCAACTTTACCATGCTACTGATCAACTTTACCATGCTACTGGTCAACTTTACCATGCTACTGGTCAACTTTACCATGCTACTGATCAACTTTACCATGCTACTGGTCAACTTTACCATGCTACTGATCAACTTTACCATGCTACTGGTCAACTTTACCATGCTACTGGTCAACTTTACCATGCTACTGGTCAACTTTACCATGCTACTGGTCAACTTTACCATGCTACTGATCAACTTTACCATGCTACTGGTCAACTTTACCACGCTACTGGTCAACTTTACCATGCTACTGGTCAACTTTACCATGCTACTCATCAACTTTACAATGCTACTGATCAACTTTACCATGCTACTCATCAACTTTACCATGCTACTGATCAACTTTACCATGCTACTGATCAACTTTACCATGCTACTGATCAACTTTACCATGCTACTGATCAACTTTACCATGCTACTGATCAACTTTACCATGCTACTGATCAACTTTACCATGCTACTGATCAACTTTACCATGCTACTGATCAACTTTACCATGCTACTGATCAACTTTACAATGCTACTGGTCAACTTTACAATGCTACTGATCAACTTTACCATGCTACTGATCAACTTTACCATGCTACTGGTCAACTTTACCATGCTACTGGTCAACTTTACCATGCTACTGGTCAACTTTACCATGCTACTGGTCAACTTTACCATGCTACTGATCAACTTTACCATGCTACTGATCAACTTTACCATGCTACTGGTCAACTTTACCATGCTACTGGTCAACTTTACCATGCTACTGATCAACTTTACCATGCTACTGGTCAACTTTACCATGCTACTCATCAACTTTACCATGCTACTGGTCAACTTTACCATGCTACTGGTCAACTTTACCATGCTACTGGTCAACTTTACCATGCTACTGGTCAACTTTACCATGCTACTGGTCAACTTTACCATGCTACTCATCAACTTTACCATGCTACTGGTCAACTTTACCATGCTACTGGTCAACTTTACCATGCTACTGGTCAACTTTACCATGCTACTGGTCAACTTTACCATGCTACTGATCAACTTTACCATGCTACTGATCAACTTTACCATGCTACTGGTCAACTTTACCATGCTACTGGTCAACTTTACCATGCTACTCATCAACTTTACAATGCTACTGATCAACTTTACCATGCTACTCATCAACTTTACCATGCTACTGATCAACTTTACCATGCTACTCATCAACTTTACCATGCTACTGATCAACTTTACCATGCTACTGGTCAACATTACAATGCTACTGATCAACTTTACAATGCTACTGATCAACTTTACCATGCTACTGATCAACTTTACAATGCTACTGGTCAACTTTACCATGCTACTGGTCAACTTTACCATGCTACTGATCAACTTTACAATGCTACTGGTCAACTTTACCATGCTACTGGTCAACTTTACCATGCTACTGATCAACTTTACAATGCTACTGGTCAACTTTACCACGCTACTGGTCAACTTTACCATGCTACTGGTCAACTTTACCATGCTACTGGTCAACTTTACCATGCTACTGGTCAACTTTACCATGCTACTGGTCAACTTTACCATGCTACTGATCAACTTTACAATGCTACTGGTCAACTTTACCACGCTACTGGTCAACTTTACCATGCTACTGGTCAACTTTACCATGCTACTGGTCAACTTTACCATGCTACTGGTCAACTTTA
>CM026386.1:36794346-36907448 GCA_014843695.1 Archivesica marissinica | reverse complement strand
TCAGATATATCTAGGGGTGTCCCTGCCTCAGTAATATATACACCAATCAGATATATCTAGGGGTGTCCCTGCCTCAGTAATATATATACCAATCAGATATATCTAGAGGTGTCCCTTCCTCAGTAATATATACACCAATCAGATATATCTAGGGGTGTCCCTCAGTAATATATATACCAATCAGATATATCTAAGGGTGTCACTGCCTCAGTAATATATATACCAATCAGATATACCTAGGGGTGTCCCTGCCTCAGTAATATATATACTAATCAGATATACCTAGGGGTGACCCTGCCTCAGTAATATATATACCAATCAGATATATCAAGGGGTGTCCCTGCCTCAGTAATATATATACCAATCAAATATATCTAAGGGTGTCACTGCCTCAGTAATATATATACCAATCAGATATACCTAGGGGTGTCACTGCCTCAGTAATATATATATACTAATCAGATATACCTAGGGGTGACCCTGCCTCAGTAATATATATACCAATCAGATATATCAAGGGGTGTCCCTGCCTCAGTAATATATACACCTATCAGATATATCTAGGGGTGTCCCTGCCTCAGTAATATATATACCAATCAGATATATATAGAGGTGTACCTGCGTGAGTAATATATATACCAATCAGATATATCTAGGGGTGTCCCTGCCTCAGTAATCTAATACCAATCAGATATATAGGGTGTACCTGCATGAGTAATATATATACCATCAGATATATCTAGGGTGTTCCCTGCCTCAGTAATATATATACCAATCAGATATATCTAGGGGTGTCCCTGCCTCAGTAATATATATACCAATCAGATATACCTAGGGGTGTACCTGCATGAGTAATATATATACCAATCAGATATATCTAGGGGTGTACCTGCATGAGTAATATATATACCAATCAGATATACCTAGGGGTGTACCTGCATGAGTAATATATATACCAATCAGATATATCTAGGGGTGTCCCTGCCTCAGTAATATATACACCAATCAGATATATCTAGGGGTGTCCCTGCCTCAGTAATATATACACCAATCATATATATCTAGGGGTGTCCCTGCCTCAGCAATATATATACCAATCAGATATATCTAGGGGTGTCCCTGCCTCAGTAATATATATACCAATCAGATATACCTAGGGGTGTACCTGCATGAGTAATATATATACCAATCAGATATATCTAGGGGTGTACCTGCATGAGTAATATATATACCAATCAGATATACCTAGGGGTGTACCTGCATGAGTAATATATATACCAATCAGATATATCTAGGGGTGTCCCTGCCTCAGTAATATATACACCAATCAGATATATCTAGGGGTGTCCCTGCCTCAGTAATATATACACCAATCAGATATATCTAGGGGTGTCCCTGCCTCAGTAATATATACACCAACAGATATATCTAGGGGTGTCCCTGCCTCAGTAATATATACACCAATCAGATATATCTAGGGTGTCCCTGTCCTCATTAATATATACACCATCAGATATATCTAGGGGTGTCCCTGCCTCAGTAATATATATATACCAATCAGATATATCTAGGGGTGTCCCTGCCTCAGTAATATATACACCAATCAGATATATCTAGGGGTGTCCCTGCCTCAGTAATATATACACCAATCAGATATATGTAGGGGTGTCCCTGCCTCAGTAATATATACACCTATCAGATATATCTAGGGGTGTCCCTGCCTCAGTAATATATACACCAATCAGATATATCTAGGGGTGTCCCTGCCTCAGTAATATATATACCAATCAGATATATCTAGGGGTGTCCCTTCCTCAGTAATATATACACCAATCAGATATATCTAGGGGGGTCCCTCAGTAATATATATACCAATCAGATATATCTAAGGGTGTCACTGCCTCAGTAATATATATACCAATCAGATATACCTAGGGGTGTCCCTGCCTCAGTAATATATATACTAATCAGATATACCTAGGGGTGACCCTGCCTCAGTAATATATATACCAATCAGATATATCAAGGGGTGTCCCTGCCTCAGTAATATATACACCTATCAGATATATCTAGGGGTGTCCCTGCCTCAGTAATATATATACCAATCAGATATATATAGAGGTGTACCTGCGTGAGTAATATATATACCAATCAGATATATCTAGGGGTGTCCCTGCCTCAGTTATGTATATATACCAATCAGATATATATCTAGGGGTGTCCCTGCCTCAGTAATATATATATACAAATCAGATATATCTAGGGGTGTCCCTGCCTCAGTAATATATACACCAATCAGATATATCTAGGGGTGTCCCTGCCTCAGTAATATATACACCTATCAGATATATCTAGGGGTGTCCCTGCCTCAGTAATATATACACCAATCAGATATATCTAGGGGTGTCCCTGCCTCAGCAATATATATACCAATCAGATATATCTAGGGGTGTCCCTGCCTCAGTAATATATATACCAATCAGATATATATAGAGGTGTACCTGCGTGAGTAATATATATACCAATCAGATATATCTAGGGGTGTCCCTGCCTCAGTTATGTATATATACCAATCAGATATATATCTAGGGGTGTCCCTGCCTCAGTAATATATATATACAAATCAGATATATCTAGGGGTGGTCCCTGCTCATTAATATATACACCAATCATATAATCTAGGGGTGTCCCTGCCTCAGCAATATATATACCCAATCAGATATATCTAGGCGTGTCCCTGCCTCAGTAATATATATATACCACTCAGATATATCTAGGGGTGTCCCTGCCTCAATAATATATACACCAATCAGATATATCTAGGGGTGTCCCTGCCTCAGAACTATATACACCAATCAGATATATCTAGGGGTGTCCCTGCCTCAGTAATATATACACCAATCAGATATATCTAGGGGTGTACCTGCCTCAGTAATATATATACCAATCAGATATATCTAGGGGTGTCCCTGCCTCAGTAATATATATACCAATCAGATATACCTAGGGGTGACCCTGCCTCAGTAATATATATACCAATCAGATATATCAAGGGGTGTCCCTGCCTCAGTAATATATATATACCAATCAGATATATCTAGGGGTGTCCCTGCCTCAGTAATGTATATATACCAATCAGATATATCTAGGGGTGTCCCTGCCTCAGTAATGTATATATACCAATCAGATATATCTAGGGGTGTCACTGCCTCAGTAATATATATACCAATCAGATATACCTAGGGGTGTCCCTGCCTCAGTAATATATATACCAATCATATATATCTAGGGGTGTCCCTGCCTCAGTAATATATACACCAATCAGATATATTTAGGGGTTTCCCTGCCTCAGTAATATATACACCAATCAGATATATCTAGGGGTGTCCCTGGCTCAGTAATATATATATACCAATCAGATATATCTAGGGGTGTCCCTGCCTCAGTAATATATAAACAAATCAGATATATCTAGGGGTGTCCCTTCCTCAGTAATATATATATACCAATCAGATATATCTAGGGGTGTCCCTGCCTCAGTAATATATATATACAAATCAGATATATTTAGGGGTGTCCCTGCCTCAGTAATATATACACCAATCAGATATATCTAGGGGTGTCCCTGCCTGAGTAATATATATATACCAATCAGATATATCTAGGGGTGTCCCTGCCTCAGTAATATATACACCAATCAGATATATCTAGGGGTGTCCCTGCCTCAATAATATATACACCAATCAGATATATCTAGGGGTGTCCCTGCCTCAGCAATATATATACCAATCAGATATATCTAGGGGTGTCCCTGCCTCAGTAATATATACACCAATCAGATATATCTAGGGGTGTCCCTGCCTCAGTAATATATACACCAATCAGATATATCTAGTGGTGTCCCTGCCTCAGTAATATATACACCAATCAGATATATCTATGGGTGTCCCTGCCCAAGAACTATATATACCAATCAGATATACCTAGGGGTGTACCTGCATCAGTAATATATATACCAATCAGATATATCTAGGGGTGTCCCTGCCTCAGAACTATATACACCAATCAGATATATCTAAGGGTGTCCCTGCCTCAGAACTATATACACCAATCAGATATATCTAGGGGTGTCCCTTCCTCAGTAATATATACACCAATCAGATATATCTAGGGGTGTCCCTGCCTCAGTAATATTTATATACCAATCAGATATATCTAGGGGTGTCCCTGCCTCAGAACTATAACACCCATCATATATATGGGGTGTCCCTGCCTCAGTAATATATACACCAATCAGATATATCTAGGGGTGTCCCTGCCTCAGTAATATATACACCAATCAGATATATCTAGGGGTGTCCCTGCCTCAGTAATATATACACCAATCAGATATATCTATGGGTGTCCCTGCCTCAGTAATATATATACAATCAGATATATCTAGGGGTGTCCTGCCTCAGTATATATACACCAATCAATATATCTAGGGGTGTCCATCTGCCTCAGTAATATATACACCAATCAGATATATATAGGGGTGTCCCTGCCTCAGTAAATATATATATATATATACCAATCGAGATATATCTAGGGTATCCCCTCCTCAGAATATATATACCAAGCAATATATCTAGGGTGTCCCTCGCCTCGTAATATATATATACCAATCAGATATATCTAGGGGTGTCCCTGCCTCAGTAATATATACACCAATCAGATATATCTAGGGGTGTCCCTGCCTCAGTAATATATATATACCAATCAGATATATCTAGGGGTGTCCCTGCCTCAGTAATATATACACCAATCAGATATATCTAGGGGTGTCCCTGCCTCAGTAATATATATATACCAATCAGATATATCTAGGGGTGTCCCTGCCTCAGTAATATATATATACCAATCAGATATATCTAGGGGTGTCCCTGCCTCAGTAATATATACACCAATCAGATATATCTAGGGGTGTCCCTTCCTCAGTAATACATACACCAATCAGATATATCTAGGGGTGTCCCCTGCCTCTGTAATATATATACCATCAGATATATCTGAGTGTCCCTGCCTCATTAATATATACACCATCAGATATCTAGGGGTGACCTGCCTCAGTAATATATACACCAATCAGATATAATATAGGGGTGTCCCTGCCTCAGTAATATATATATACCAATCAGATATATATAGGTTGTCCCTGCCTCAGTAATATATACACCAATCAGATATATCTAGGGGTGTCCCTGCCTCAGTAATATATACACCAATCAGATATATCTAGGGGTGTCCCTGCCTCAGTAATATATACATCAATGACCAATCAGATATACCTAGGGGTGTCCCTGCCTCAGTAATATATACACCAATCAGATATATCTAGGGGTGTCCCTGCCTCAGTAATATATACACCAATCAGATATATCTAGGGGTGTCCCTGCCTCAGTAATATATATAAGTAATATATATATCCAATACTTACGGCATCACAGGACGGATGACCGAGGGGATCGGTCTTGTTTAATGTAACATCTTCAAACCCACAACAGTCTAGTTTGTTCTGTATGTTGTCCTTGAGAACGATGTCTGTATGCCTCCACCCATTGCGCACTAGGGTTATCTCTTGTTCTTTGTTAACAGCCAAACACGCACAGCCGAGGGAAAATTGTATCAGGAATATGATAAATAAAATGATCATATACTAAATATATTGTTAAGGAACACATAAATGTTAACTGTACTTGTGACAAAGAAAAATTTAACTAGATTACAATTGTGCATTATATTTTCATTCCTAGAATATTCTTTCCATGCACAAACATCTCATTCAGTCATAACGACACTGCAAAACCAACGTATTTGTTTTACAACAATAGCGAAACAAGATTCAATAACATAATAATTACATCAATCAATCTCGTTGGAGCGAATGAAAGCGTATATGTAGTCATTCATGTGAGAGGAAACTGGAGTAGGCTACTCGGAGAAAGACCACCTGTCCTATCTGACGACCCTCACACCATCTCTCGCTCAGAGAAATGAACCTGGGCTGCCAATCACCCTGGCTACCACGATACGTACGCCTGTCATAACACACACGCAGCAAAGAATGAGACATCAATTTTAGGATGTACAACATTTGCCAAGAAAAAACTAATTAAATGCCTTAATTCTGTCGTAAATAATGCCATTGGCTATTGCTAAGTTACTACATAAGTGCAGGAGTACTAGGATACAAAGAAGAGAAAGACTTGATGATGCCTCACTGCTCCCAGAAGCCCAACCAATGAAATGAAGAACAGCAACACTCCACACGCAATAACTCCACCAATAAGTCCGGGACTAACAACGATCGCCGCTATTCGAGAATATGCAGCAACAACAACCAGAATGATTGAGATGATCTGAAAAACAGAAAATAGTAACTTGACAATGTCAACATGATTGTCAGATTCTTAGTTGAAATAAGCTATGTCTAGAGTGAGCAATTAGTATCTATGTGGGTCATCAAGCATCTGCTGTGTGTCACCAATCACATCTCTCTTACAAACCAACTCTATTATTTGACCTAGGTAACTATATTTCGGAAAGACCAGTAATGGCTGTATTAACAATAGAACACTCGTAGGCAGGCCTATCTGTGCCCTTGAGCATTTCTATCTGTGCACTTGGGCATGTCTCTCTGTGCTGCACATGGGCAGGTCTATCTGTGCACATGGGTAGGTCTATCTGTGCACATGGACATGTCTTGCCAGTTCTGTGCATTACGCAGAATAGCCCAGAACGAATGTCTTAACGTATGAGGCACAAAACCGCAGTAAGTTGTGCTAACCTCTGACGAGGAGAGCGTCACATGGATTTTGGCGGGTTTTGTGCATGAGACGATTTGAGTAAACCAGTTCTTGGCTGGACTTCATCACTGTAACACATAATTTCGCCATTCGAATTCAGTCAGTGAATATCAGTAAAATGTTAGTAAGTTAGTTGAATTTACACTATGTATAATTGATGTATAGAATTAAATGTGGCGCTAGTTCTGAGAGGGCTTACGGAGATGAGACCCAACATCAAGTGGTAAGATAGTCGCAGTAACTCTGCGATGACAAACAGGTTGGAGGTTCCTGCGTATTTTGTCAGGTTTACCCGACCAGTCGACCACGTATGTAAGCATTTGCAAACTTCAGTAATTTTTTGAAAATGTACAACATATCACAGGAGTATCTTAGATATATTCGAATGCTTATCGATATTTGTTAAAATAAATATTACAAATTGGATATATACATATATATGTGTATATGTGTGTGTGTGTATATATACCATGTTGTAAACAAACATTGTATTGACGTACATTTGATTACCGGTAATATGGTCAATATTCATACACGATTTATGCGACTGCCTTTCGTCCAAATAAGCAGCAAGTCTTGCCCAAGCAGACTATGATGTTTGTCTTTTTTGCGTAGTTATGATAAGACTATATGTGCATGTTGGTAGGTCTGATATTCTAATTATGATACACACACGTACTGGATGTGTAAGTCTGATATTGACCTCGTGTTCGGTGACACCCCCTACCGGTACTCAGTCTACATCCTTTACATACATCTCAGTCAATGTTGGTGAAACTTGCAGTGGAACATCAGAGCAACTAAAATTTAGTAGATCAATAGATGTACTAGCTAACATTGTTCCAATCCGAAATCAGAAATGGCTACAACGATGGCAACAACGATGGCAACAACTATGGCTACAACGATGGCAACAACGATGGCTACAACGATGGCCATTCTTGAAAATCTATCTTTGACTTCTCTTCCTGAATCCTCAATTTTGTTAAAATAATTGAAATACGAAATTAAAAATGGTGGACACTTAGTGGTCCTCTCAAAAACCAATTTCAATTTCATCTGAACTGCTTTGTCAATTTCGATTAAACTTGGATAGCAGCAACTAATAGCAGACCTGTCAACACTACTGAGCAATAATTGAATTATTAAGCATATGCTCATACAGTGTGAGTGACAGTGACACTGATCAATTATTGCAGATTGCAAGGACCAATTAATAAATTGTACATTTGATCAAGTGATTTGATCTACTGGACAAATAAGCAGGTGATACACATTATTTAAATAACAATACATGGTGTCAAAAACTGTCAACCCTTGTTTATAAATGGAGATGATGGCAGAATTACTGTGGTCTGCTGTATTTTATGAAGTACTGTGAAGGTACATGTTAGGTTCTGACCTTCTGAGCATGAACATCCACTGTTTATTTATATATTCATCATCTATCAATAGCTTGAGCTACATGTACATGGCTAAAATTGTGTTATACAGGCCGTTGACATATATAAGTCATCTCATGGTAAAGATATTATACTTTGTATTACTCTAACAGTTAACAGTACCTTGATAGGTGTATTGGCGACGAGAGTTACTTATATCCGTCACCAAAATATTGCTAACTGTCCCAATGTAATGCTAATGATTACCGTTATGGGTATATAATTTAAAAACGATTGGTGCTGACAGTGAGTGATGACCTGGTGAAACGAAATATTACATCAGAGCACTGCTCACAAGTCAACCTACAGTACTGTAGCTATAGTTACATAGTTATATACTATAGTTAATCAACGTTTAATTGATCCCATAAACATGTCTTTAAGTACCGTTCATGGAAGATATCATTCATACTGGTAAGTGTAAATACCAAATCATACATGTATCTGGTTCCCCATCTAATCATAGTATTTAATTTCATATATTTTCTTTAAATTTATATACTATTTGGACGTCACATGATTGTTAACAGGGCTTCTAAATCTAATCAGTCCAGGCCAAAATCGACAGTTATGCGGTTCCATCCCTTATAGACTATAATCTTATTCACCATTTAGTGCCTCGGGCAAAATATCTGTCTCGGACGGGTAATGTATGGCTTTGGGATTATCGGACAATAGGGAGGGCAATATCGCAATAGGGACAGGTCGCATATCGATCTCAGACCGGAAACAGGTATGAACATTTATACACCTTATCGAGAGATATTTACCAATTTAAGTTTCTTAGAAAAATGTATTTGACAGATTTCTTGGCTTTTCCAACAATTTTCCAGACTGATTTTTTATAGCTTTTTGGTTCTACAAGCCGTCTGCCAGTTTGAAATTCGGTCTTGGACCGGGAGACAGGCGATTTTAAAAGCCCCGTCTATACAAGTACAAATAAATAATGATGGGTATATTTACTAAACACCTAACAAATATACTAATCCTACAAACATCAGTATGGAAAATGTAATGAGGATTAATTTAAGACTAAGATGATCGAGGAGACTTTTCCTGCAAGAGGGTAGTTTCGTAGTCTTCCATGGATTCTAGTCAATGAGACAAGGGGGTCCCTCGCCGGAACCGCTTGTACTCTACCAGTTACTGTCCAAAATCAGCAGACTGACCATTATTGCCATGTCATACATTATTGCCATGTCAAACATTATTGCCATCAAACATTATTGCCATGTCATGTCAGTATGGCAGAGAGTAAGCCTCAGAAGGAAGATAACTCACAATCCTGGCTTTCCACCATCAGAATACTTCAGCTGGTCTAGCAACGAGGATTGAAACGAAAGGCAAGTGTGAGGTAATACAGCACCATTTATTTGAATCTTGATGTAGATAATAATAAACACGATAAAGCTACAGAAAACCTACTTAAAATAATGATGAAATGATTAATGAAATCACCCTTTTGTTTTATTCCGGCAACATGTCCAAAGAGTGGTCACTAGACTTTGAGTCAAGAGTCAATGACCCTTGAGGTCAAAATCTCAAGTCAGCTGGGTTTTTCAAGAGTAAATATGCATGATGATTGCTGACGATTGCCTACTGTATAGAAAGGTTCAAAATCAGAATGACTAACAAACTTCAGTGACTTAAAAACCCTCGAACTTTGGGCTCAGAAATGGGGCATGTAGTTTAACGCCCAAAATGTTTTGTAATGAGTGTAATCTGTAAACATCCACATTTCTACTCTCTGTGTGATCAAATACTCAAACAGGTAGCAGAAAATCCGTACCTGGGATTAACACTTTCGGAAGATTTAACATGATCTAAACACATAAGTAAAATTACAAAGAAAGTCCACCATGGCTCTTTTTCGGAGAAATATTCGTCATTGTCCCGTAGAAAAATTGCTTATCTGGCATTGGTTAGGTCAACCCTTGAATATAGTGCTATTGTGTGGGATCCATACTTGAAAGGTGATATAAACAAATTAGAACGTGTTCAGCGTCAGACAGCGAGATTTATCACGGTGATTACAAGGCACGTGAAGAGGGATCGGTCACAAACATGTTAGAAACTTGGAAATTAACATCCCTCCAAGATCGACGAACAACTAGTCTACTCATGTTTCTCTACAAGGTGGCTGATGATTGAGCTTATTTACCCTCGCCTCCGGTGAACCATATGGGCGAGCGTACTAAGAAGTTTAGTTAACACTCCTATGTTATAAACTAAGGTGATTAAGTTGTGTGTGTTAATACCGGTAATACGATTTGAATGCTCACCCCGGCCATAGATTAGGCTACAAGCACCAAAATGTATAGAGTCGGTACAGGAGTCACTCTATACCGTCTCACATCTCATATTCGTAAATGTATGAATATGTTTGATGTATAATATTATTTGCATGCTCAGCCCGGCCATAGATTAGGCTACAAGCACCAAAATATATAGAGTCGGTACAGGAGTCACGCTGTACTAACACGCATCTTAATTCTATAATGTGTGAATTAGATGAGTAATGTTATTTGATAACTCAGCCCGACCATAACTTAGGCTACAAGCATCAAAATACATAGGGTCTGTTTAGGAGTCACTCTAAACTGTCCTCGTATCTCTTGTAATTTTGTATCTTTTTTCTTTTCCATGTTCTCTGATCTCTGTATCTCCGCATGCGACCAATTCACGACCCGATCTATTATGCTTCTCGCCATTTATATGTAATTTTTTATGGTTTAAACAGTCACAAATCTCCAAAAACAGACATCAGAAACAGTTTAACGTTTGAATGTTTTCGGCTAGATCTAGCGTTTGTATTGATGTTTTTCATTGTTCATCCGTTTTTTGGTCCTAGCTCGAACTGTTTACTGATTGGTTGATTTACTATCCGTTTTTGAAGCCTAACTCAGAGCAAATTTGTGACTGCAAGAACCTGTACTCATCGACATGTTAATAATACAAACTGTGACAATGACTAAAATAATTACATACTTTATGCTTAAAATATACAATGTTTTAATGAAAACATTACGTCTAGCTTATTGTTATCTACACTTGAATATTTCATATCAGTTCAAGAGGTAGATATATATAATGTTGTGGTTCTATAATTCTATGTTAGAATTTTAAATGTTTTTGCCCATATGATCTGTCTGCTTATGTTTCTCAACAGCCTAAATATGTGGTCTGAAGATACTTTGCAAACAAATATAAGCAGTTCAGACACTTTCACTGAACCCAGGATACAATCATTACAATGTGCTCCATTTATATATTTACAAGGGTTCAGTGTACACAGTAAAATAGTAAAAATAAAGATGCATATAATGTACAAAAGTTGGAGTCTTTATGACATATTAGGCTATTAGAGCAGATTATCATGTCCCATTCCCAAATATAGGTTGAAGATGAAAGCCTCATGAACTTAAAGTTAAAAGTCTCTCTACCTGTGCGGTACAATAAAAAATGGTACTAAAAAACAGTGCTTCCATATCCGCAGTAAATGTTCTGTATATATAATATATACAAACGGTTTCCTTTCAGGGCCATGTTAAAACTAACATTATAATATAAAAATAGATATATCATGTAATTTAAAACATTCGTTGGTAACGCACAGAGCAGAGTATTTAAGATACTGATTGTTTACGTTTGTCCAGATATTATATATCTAATTGTGGTCGCATCAGGTAGGAGGGTAACAAGGTGGCTGAGAGTCTGGTGCAAGCTATACCCTCATCGGATTACCTACAACCAGCAAGACGGAAAAGGCAAAACATTAAAAACCAAGTCATAAACAATTCAAGAGGCTTCGTGATAAAACAGTGCAAATCCGAGTAGTTAGGACTCATTCTTTGTGAAAACGTGTGTGTGGAACCATCTTCACAGAGACAATACAAGGGTTCAATTCTGCCCTACATAGTGACTAAGTGCCTCTTTCCAGTGTGTGAAGCTGCAACAGGCCCTACACTGTAACATATACTTTCCATATAGGTAACTTTTCCCCCCCGACCATAAAATAACATCTAGACCAACTTCACCAAGATGTGTCTTGGGTGTAACAACATCAGTATGTATGTATGTTCCATTAATGTCAAACCCCTTGCGGGGACCTAGACATGTTTTCCTGGGCAGGCTTAGCTGACCTAAGTGGTTAACCAGTACTAAGCAATGTCCCGGCGTGAAGAGTTTTCGCCCAGAACAGGTTTTCGCCTAACTGTGGGAATAGCAAGTCGCGAGAGATCACGCAATATTTCACGCTCCAGAATTATAAATAAACATACCTTGTGCATACCTTGTGCTGACCTAGAGATCAGACAGGTAAATAAGCGGTGAAAACTTTAAACATACCCTAGTTTTCACTAATTTCACTATATCCATCTTATGTCGCCATATAAATATCATTTTTTTCTCCAAAATGACATATTCATAGTCTGCCACGCCAATATATTTACGAATAAAAATGTCATTATAGTCTCACTGCTCAGTGTTTATGAGTTTCGTCCATTATTACACACAAGGGGTCCTTATATAATCGATATATATCGATTTTCATCGTTTTTCGCCTTCAGATCCATGTGTTGTCACAGAGCTTCTCCAACTGATATACATGGTTGTGTAAACCTAGTTATTCTCTGTTAGGCACCGTGTGATGTGTTCGATGGTTGGTCCATTTATGGTTCTGCACTCAGTCAGAGTAATTAGGAGGGATGACGACTTCTTATGCCCCGTGTGTTTGTCTAAGTTAAACTAAATGTTAGTGTTTTAGATACAGTATATAGACAAAATGCTGTCCAACAAATGAATTTTGAGTGAAAATGATAAATTAAGCCTATTATTAAAGTAAGTCTTCCTTATTTATATTGTTTTGTTAAAAAAGAACTGTTGCTTACATACTAATGCTTGCGCTGTAGGCAATTTCCATAGTTAGGCGAAAACATGTGACGTCATTCCGGATTACTGAGAATGAGGTAGGATGCATTATGGGTATATCGCGGTACTAGCTATTAAAAACCAAACTACAGATATACTCTTATGTACCTGAATATAAAACTCAGTTTGCATCATCTTATGACTTCTCCACTTCAACATTACAAATACACAAAGAAGAAATACTATTGGGAAATACTTGTGTTTATCATGTTTTTGGTGCCATCGTGTCAGCAGTTACGTAGTCAGTAGTTCCGAGTATACCGCGGCAAATGGCCGAGGCCCTGATTTGGGTGTTTATACAAAGGTAGTCATAATAAAATTATGTGAGTAGTTAATAGAGACCTTAATCTGTATAATATGTAAGTCTAGCAGTAAATTTATCATTTTAACATAAAACATGAATATCTTTTTAATCTCCCACCAGAAAACAACAAATAGCTTTAGGCCCACGATGGGCCTACTTTTTATGAATAATAAAATGCGGGGATCTGGCTATATCACCACATGTCGATAAATGTACATCACAGAAGAAAGTTCCATAGATATGAACATCAACTTGTTTTTTATAAAAAATACTAAATTTGGGGGAAAAGCTGTTTTGTAAAATAATCATTCAGTAGAAAAAGCGAATCTCGTACCTTAAAATTATGCCCATATTTGGTAATACGGGAATTATGTAGTAACCTAAACACATGATCAAAACAGTTTCATACATAAATATCAGATAGCAGACCGCCATTTTACAAAGTTGGAATGAACATAAATATATATTATGGACATTTGGAGTATTTTTTCCGATAAAGGGGTGGGGTAATTTTACATAGATCTTGATAGTCAGGTAAACATCTTGCATCAGTAATTTACTCACCACTTACGTTGACAGTTTATGATTTCTTGTTTATCAACACATGTTTACCTTTCTGGGTCAACATTGATCCAATGGAAAGAATGATAGGTGGCCTTATTTTACCTCGTTCTGAAAAAGTGTGGATGCCTCGGTATGTTACGACCAGCGGTATGTTAAGAAACGACTATACCGCTATTTTGTCAACTTTTCTCAAAAAGTAAACAGTCGGTTTTCTTCGAGATTTTTGTGAATGAATGGTAAAATATTGTTTATTCGGTGACATAAAATTGTTTGCAGTATATGAACATTCTAAACCTATAGGAGTCCGTTATGTATCCCGGTGTTACTGGTTTCCGATGATGTAGTACATAACGGACTCCTATAGGTTTAGAATGGTCTTACACTGCAAACAATTTTATGTCACCAAATAAACAATATGTTACCATTCATCCACAAAAATCTCGAAGAAAATCGAATGTTTACTTTTTGAGAAAAGTTGACAAAATAGCGGTACCTCATTCTCAGTAATCCGGAATGACGTCACATGTTTTCGCCTAACTGTGGAAATTGTCTACAGCGCCACCATTAGTATGTAAGCAACAGTTCTTTTTTAACAAAACAATAACCTAAGGAAGACTTACTTTAATAAGAGGCTTAATTTATCATTTTCACTCAAAATTCATTTGTTGGACAGCATTTTGTCTATATACTGTATCTAAAACACTAACATTTAATTTAACTAGGTCAAACACACAGGGCATAAGAAGTCGTCATCCCTCCTAATTACTCT
The DNA here is from genome assembly GCA_014843695.1 of Archivesica marissinica. Taxonomy (NCBI): domain Eukaryota; kingdom Metazoa; phylum Mollusca; class Bivalvia; order Venerida; family Vesicomyidae; genus Archivesica; species Archivesica marissinica. Next base: position 36,892,592 of record CM026386.1, on the reverse strand, counting down.
GACTAAATGCAGAACCGTAAATGGACCCATCCATCGAACACATCACACGGTGCCCAACAAAGAAAAACTAGGTTTACACAACCATATATATCAGTTGGAGAACCTCTGTGACAACCCGTGGACCTGAAGGTGAAACACGGTGAAAATCGATATTATTAATAAGGACCCCTTGTGTGTAATAACGGACATAACTCATAAACACGGAGCAGTGAGACTATAATGACATTTTTATTCGTAAATATATTGGCGTGGCAGACGATGCATATGTCATTTTAGAGAAAAAATTGTCAATTTCTTTAAAAAATGATATTTATATGGTGACATAAAACGGATATAGTGAAGTTAGTGAAAACTGGGGTAGGTTTAAAGTTTTCACCGCTAATTTACCTTGTCTGATATATTATGATCAGTTAGAAATAGATTGGAAGTGCACAAGGTATGTTTATTTATAATTCCGGTAACTGGAGCGTGAAATATTGCGTGATCTCTCGCGACTTGCTATTTCCACAGTTGGGCGAAACCCTGTTCTGGGCGAAAACTCTTCACGCCGGGATACTACATCGTCGGAAACCACTAACACCGGGATACGTGGCCTGACCGAGTATCGAACCCGGTACCACTTGATTCCAAATCCGACACTACCACTGGACCACTGCCAATTGAATCACCGATGGGCGAAGAGTTGCTGAGTGACTCACAATGGCGAAGAATACTAGATTAGTTTGAACAGTGTTGAAAATTTGTTGAAACTGCAGCCTGCAGGGCAACTTTTTCATTTCAGATTTTGTAACTGCATATTATATACACTGTATGATACTTACAATATACAATAGATTCAGGATAATGAGTGAATTCTTCGAACAACTGAAACCTCCACAAACCATGATTCTAGATTTTCAAAATATGACGCAGAATATGAAAAATCATTAAATTATATTCGGCTGTTATAGTACACAGAATAATACACACGTCAAACGGTGTAACAGTAAAATATTACTTCCTGTTTTTCAGTTAAATCCTGTTCTCTACGATACAAATCTGTACGAATTCCATTTTGTCACATGGTAATAAAAATGTGCAGGACGAACTCTCTAGTCTCTACACTGGAACGCTTGCGCTTACATATGATATAATGGTGAATTAGTCCGTACCGCGACATACTTCCCCCAAATTGGAATTCTGCCACGAATTTCCAGGGATAGAGAACAACGTGAACAGGATCCAATCGTGGTCTCGTTGGGCGCCAAATGGCACAGGGTGAGAAAAATGTGCCGCCAACCCGGGACCATTCGCTTACAGACCGAACGCTCTATCGACTTTCATAGGAGGAATATGACTACATCTCCGCGAGGGTGGAGGTGACATGTAAGAAAGATAGACGGACGGACGGACGGACGGACGGACGGACAGACGGACGGACGGACAGACAGACAGACAGACAGACAGACAGACAGACAGACAGACAGACAGACAGACAGACAGACAGACAGACAGACAGACAGACAGACAGACAGACAGACAGACAGACAGACAGACAGACAGACAGACAGACAGACAGACAGACAGACAGACAGACAGACAGACAGACAGACAGACAGACAGACAGACAGACAGACAGACAGACAGACAGACAGACAGACAGACAGACAGACATACAGACAGACAGACAGACAGACAGACAGACAGACAGACAGACAGACAGACAGACAGACAGACAGACAGACAGACAGACAGACAGACAGACAGACAGACAGACAGACAGACAGACAGACAGACAGACAGACAGACAGACAGACAGACAGACAGACAGACAGACAGACAGACAGACAGACAGACAGACAGACAGACAGACAGACAGACAGACAGACAGACAGACAGACAGACAGACAGACAGACAGACAGACAGACAGACAGACAGACAGACAGACAGACAGACAGACAGACAGACAGACAGACAGACAGACAGACAGACAGACAGACAGACAGACAGACAGACAGACAGACAGACAGACAGACAGACAGACAGACAGACAGACAGACAGATAGACAGATAGACAGATAGATAGATAGATAGATAGATAGATAGATAGATAGATAGATAGATAGATAGATAGATAGATAGATAGATAGATAGATAGATAGATAGATAGATAGAACATGACTTGACAATATTATTTCTAAATCGAACGGAGTTATATCCGGATTTTGTTAAAAGCATGCCACAAAGGAGGAACCGAAATGATCGGTCGATGAAAAAGTATTTGCTAATGTTGTAGATTTAGATTATATATTTGTAAGATTTGTGTTCTTTTTCATGTATATTTTGTGTATATATGTCTCGTTCATGTGTATCTATCGGCGATACACACAGGCGTTCCCCGTAATAATATACGGCAAGTGCAGTTAACTTATTTTGCTGGCCACGATATGTGAGATTTATGCCGATCAGAAGTTTCACTAATCCACAGGCAAACACTACCCATATCGGGCTTACACGGACTTATAAGAACGAATCGGAAACAAATACCGATGAAAGAATCAAACTGGCTAGCCGAACATTATATGCCATGCTGATAACTGGCCTCCGTGGAACAAACGTGATCAACTCCAAAATAACATAATAGTATACGATATACCGAGCATAATATAATGTAGGTCTAATCCCAAGATTGTTGTTCAATATTGAAACATTATCACTTAATGCCCCACAACAAATTAACCAGCTACTAGAACGATTCTATACTAAAACTAAAACGTAGAAGAACTTACAATCTCTTCCATTAAGAACGGCAACATCAGCAGTACTCCTCCTGATTGGTGCACTCCCGATATAAGCAGGAATCCATAACAGACAGCTAAGTCCGATCTACTACATAATAGACTAAAACCACACAACACTTTCCGTATTGATGGAACGTCAGTTAATCACCAAAGATAAAGCTACATGTAATTTCTATAGTACAACAATCTACGATTGCCCAATATACTCTATCGCCTGTATCAGAACTATGCAACTTCGCCAAAACAATGTGGAAATACAGCTGTACTGGCCAGACATACTAAGGAGCGATACTGACAAACGTACAATACTGAAATTCTGCAATACCCCCATCCTCAGGATAGCTCAAGTCCATCGGGTATGATGTACAGCTACTTCAACTACAGCTGACGTACCTATCTGCTACAGACAAACAAAGCAGTGTTCAACAAACATTATGTGGATAACAGCTGTCCCTTATGTAGATTGGAAGCTTAAAGATCAGATCACCTGAATACGGGTGTTCCTGCTCTCATCTGATCACGTGATGTCCTGCTCTCACATTTTCACGAGATGTCCTGCGTTCACATGTTCACGAGATGTCCTGCTTCCACCTGATCGCGAGATGCTCTGCTCTCACATTTTCACGAGATGTCCTGCGTTCACATGTTCACGAGATGTCCTGCTTCCACCTGATCGCGAGATGCTCTGCTCTCACCTGCTCGGGAAATGCCCTGCTCTTACCTGATCACGAGATGTCCTGCTCTCAACCTATTTACGAGATGTCCTGTTCTCACATGATCCTGAGATGTCCTGTCCTCACATGATCACGAGATGTCCTGTCCTCACATGATCACGAGATGCCCTCCTCTCAACTATTCACGAGATGCCCATCTCTCACCTGATCACGATATGTCCTGCTCTCACATGATCGCGAGATGTCCTGCTCTCACATGATCACGAGATGTCCTGCTCTCACATGATCACGAGATGTCCTGCTCTCACATGATCACGATATGTCCTGCTCTCACATGATCACGAGATGTCCTGCTCTCACATGATCACGAGATGTCCTGCTCTCACATGATCACGAGATGTCCTGCTCTCACATGATCACGAGATGTCCTGCTCTCACATGATCACGAGATGTCCTGCTCTCACATGATCACGAGATGTCCTGCTCTCACATGATCACGAGATGTCCCGCTCTCACCTGATCACGAGCTGCCCTGCTATCGCCTGATCACAACACGAGCTGCCCTGCTCTCAACTGTGCGAGAACTACACGAGATACAGCCTATAATTAGGCACAATCTTGGGGATCAGACATGGAACCCGCTCTGCTCAAAGCAAATCCTAACATCACTTATTATCGACTGTACTTACCTGGGTAAACAACCGTTGCTGAGAGAAGAATCAGGTATCCTGGGTGAGATTTTGATACCTACCTGGCTAAACAACATCTTCTGACAGAAGAAACATTTACACTGAGGTAGATTGATGTACTTTCACGAGTATTCCACAGCGACGAACTGTTCAACCAATATACTAAGTTCAGTTTATGCAAATTTATTATAGCTCGATTGCGAGACTAGTTTTTACAACATTAGATTAATCGTTATCGAGAACTCATTTCCCAATGTAATGTAACGGCTAATGACTGGCGCTGACTGTAATCCACTGAGTGGTGGTTCATGAGCGCCCATCTGGGAATACGGTATTAAGTATTAGAATGAGATGGATCCCTTTACAGAAGCCTTGCAACAAGAGAACAAATAACAACAATTACTGCATGATAATATTGATACTACATTCTCTCAATATATATCATCTAAATTTAAGTATGGTTTCCTTGATAAACATACATAAGTTTCTAGATTCAGGAACATTTTCACCACATTCATAGCAAAATCTAATATTTGGATTTTTACGGTACTCAGCATGTAAGAAACGTTTTATACTATTACTAAATATGTATTGAAAGTGTGCATATGCGTCTTGAAAGTACAGTGTCATTCCAGCTTCCAGTTTCTACAGGAAATGTGTGGTTTCTTGTTCTAAACCTCACAACATACAACTTAAATTTAGGGGGAGTTTTGACTAAATAGTTTTCAAAGCTAAATCATAAGCAATCTATAATTCGTACTTGAATTTTCTGAAGTCGAAAACCATTTATACAAGAATAAGTCAGATCATTTCTGTTTAACAGACATATAAAGCCATTTTTGATTTAGGAACTCGTGGTTATTCCAAACATTGTATAATCCACATTAATTTTATGTAATAATATTATACTTTTAACAGACTTACTGCACTGGAATCTAATTCTAGATATATATATTTACAACCTATAAATTTGCTAAGCGATAATAGGCATAACAGACATGCTAATTTATTGCACTTTGGTACAACTAGATTCGACCAATATGAAATAATTGTTCATTCTATTTCTACAGAAAGTGGTTTAACACCCGTTTCATTATATACCATACAATTTGGATAAATGAACAATTTAATAAGAACAACTGGAGTTTTTAACTTTTAAAGAGCACTATCGCGCACATCAGAATATGTTTTAAGAAATCAGAACCACCTCTGATCAGATCAGGGATTGATGAATTAGCAGCCTTTACATACATGTAGTTCACATAAAGATTTGTTACATTATTTACATAGATAAGACCTACGATGCTGTAAAATATTAAAGCAGGGTTTGGCACGTATTAATGCCGGATTAGTGAATAACGTGATCAATTTATTTGTTTTAGGCAATGTAAGAAAATTATCACAGATACTGAAAGCTATAATGACATTCTCAACTGCATTACAAACTGGACCAGTGTGATTATGTACAGTCAGATATTCGTATCGCCCAGTTTCAATGCGTAGAGGGGCAATCCCACAACGAAACTTATTAAATGCTGAACGATGGCTAAATGGCATACTAATCTTACAATATTGTTTTACATCGACATATTGTTTGAAACCCTGTTACGGTCGTTTCCAGACAGGCTATCTAGTATATGTACTGACTCAAACCAATCAATAATGAATAAATCCATTCACTTTGTTTCAACAAATGATACACATGGGTGTTTGCTAATGCTTTCACAATTGTCAGAATAATAGCCGTGACCAAATTATATTATAATTTACAACAACGAACCCATTTTAGCATGATCTACTTGACTTTGCCTGTGCCCAGAGTGCAACACGTTTATTCACCCGGTATGATTTATACAAGAAATGCAGCACAAGAAATTCGCAATGCTTTTCCACTTAAGGACAGAAGTTGGTTGCCATGCCAGTTCACCTATCACTGCCGAGTTTGGAATATATTTTCCAACCCCGAGAACAAATCGCATTGCACGGTTGTGGATAGTGTTAATGCATGATGTTCCCCATACAGCGCTCCATAGTTAATGATTGGCAACGCAATTGAATCATATATCTATATAAATAAATGAGACGTTAATAAACATATCTATCTATCTATCTATCTCTCTCTATATATATATATAACTTAGTAAATACGTCATATGATGTCCAGGTAGCGTGAAGCTTATTGGTCGTCGGGCAATTTGCTTGTACAACAATAGCACGATATATCTATTTACAGCAAATCCATTTTCACGTCATCAGAATAATTTTATAAATAGGCTTGATTACGTGGCTTTCTTTCTTTCACACTTCAATTTTACAATTATTATCAGTAACAATTTAACAATAAAAACAATATTTTTGCCGAAGCAACAGGATAACAATTGGAGAAAGTAATGCAAAGTGCATACACGTACTTAGCAATTCTAATAACAGGTAAGAACATACACCTTTGTAGCCATTCTAGTGACAGATAAGTATATTCACACTGTGCTCATTTAAAGGCATGTTGTAAAGAATAATTAATGTACGAACTATTAGTTACTGAACATAGCATAACATGAGGTTAATAATATAATCTAATGGTATGTGAAGAGTGTATATACATAGATGAATTGCATAAGTGATGCACATTATGTGAACACTATAAAGTAAGAGTAAATACACTATATGATATGTAAGATGAACTTGGTGTTCATGTACATATATCTGAATATCACTGAATGCCCAAGGTCTATATTATACCGGGGAAATGGTTCGGTGTTTAAAGTCGTATAAAGTGGTGTAGCTTAATAACCAAGTTCCGTTGGTGTTTATAAATTGTATTTACGGTTTGATTTTATACAAGTTCTTAACACTGGATATCCAATGTTTCAAATAAATAGCAATGTCAACATCCACTATGGAGATCCATATAACTTTTTATAACAGTAACACATATTTCGGATATCCTTTCTCACTGGAATTCCAGATACAAATGTATCTATCCTCCTCTTTCAAATAGTGAACACCTTCTTTATATACAAGTACAAAAAGCCTTTATAATCTTCAAACATAACCTAAGTGGCTAATTGTACAAACATAGGAAATTAAGTAATCAGTCATATACTTTGTTTTATAAACTAGTTTCTGGCAGTTGTCACTTAATATGTGTTTTACTTAATTTGTTAGCACAAACAATTTCACATGTTTTAGGGGGAACAAAAAACTTACCAATTAGCTAAGGCCAAACATTGGATAAATACATTTTCACAGTTTTGACAATGTGCTTAGAAATACAGAAGTTGATAACCTAATCTTCTGAACAATTTAAATGTAACTTCTGCAACTTGAAAAATGAAATAGATGCATGTATATTTTACTATCTATGAAAAATAAAATTACAAATCCAAAACAAATATTCCTATTAAAATTACATTATACACCAAGTATGGTTTCAATATATATATTAATATTTCGTGATGACTACGTGGAATATATGGGGGCATAATATCTACTTAAACAATGTATTTTCACTGCTGGATTACTCTGTGTTTTCCTTTTACCAAAGGCATGTATTATATATTTGGCTAGTTTATACAATAACTGTACATTATTAGGTGACAAACGGTCAATACGTTTAGCCATGTTCATAATGGAGATTGTATCTTAAAGAACTGCCAATTATCCATGCATAAAATGTGATGTCATTTAAAATCGCGTTTAAGTAAAATATATATTTCTATATTGTTGTAGATCATCCCCGTGTTTCGTTTTCGCAGTATAATTATGTTGGAAGTACATAGCAACACGTACTAGAACAGTAGAAATCATAGCGCGTGTCATTTCTTCAACAGTTGATAGCCACTTTATATTTTTATATAGTTTAAGACACGTTCAATCTAAATGAAGATTGGTCAGTTTGCGAAATGGAGTAACAAAACAGTTTGCTTCATATTGTTTGTACATTTCAATGTGTATATATTATAATCTCAATTACGTGACATATAAGAAAATACAACAAATATATATTATATTATAGAACAGTACAGAGCCATTTCAATATTTCAGTAGAATCATAAGATACTTATATACCACATGATATATACACAGATGAAACCAATGAACAGTTAAACACAATTCGACAATAATGCTGAAAGGAAAATAGCACTAATACGCATTTAGGAAATGTTCAAAACAAAATAGATATCATCTTGGTCAGTAGCGACGATAAAAAACCCCTGGCGGGGATGTATATGTTGTGCGCCAAACCGCAAGAAGTTAAAGGGATGAGTAGGTCAAAGCAATTATAAGAACGTATAATGGAAACTAACTTCGGATAACAGTTTAAAAGCAGCAAGGCAGACTAACTAGAGACTAACAGATATTCTAAATAATTACAAACAGACAAAGGTTCGGAATTTAAAAATAAAATATTTCAAACAAGGCACTATAACATATATAGGCCATGTTTTTATAATAAAATTTATTTTTTTACAACTGAAAATACCTCAAAACCAGTACTTAACTGTAAATATAATAACAGCAAGCTTGATATTGAATTCTCTTATTAACAGTATCATAACAGTAACCACTTTCGGAAATAATTGTATTTCTGTTGAATAGACTGGCTAATTTCAGTATAATTTAGATACGTATATAAACTATTTTAATAATTAAATTTCAACGTACTTTAAAAAATAAAATGTGGAAATGTTAATAATTAAATTCAATTACACAGGTTTAACAAGCACTGTGACAATTATAATTCAATGCACGGAACATATAAGTTGATATCATATTTGAAAATAAACTTTAAAAATATTGAATTTAGCAATACGAAGTAATTTAAATTTGTTAAAACATAATCTGAACGCTCGTGTTTACGTCCAAGGCTCGTGATAAATATTGTGCAGCTTTCATATGGATCCAGTCATTCAGAATTGCATGATTGACTATTATATATATATATATATATATGGAAGGTTGAACATTATGTGATAATTAATGTGAAATAGGCACTACCTATAAACGGGGAAAGCCAATAATAGGTCAACATCAATGATTGAAATAGAAGGAACACGAAGTTAGTTCTACATCCCCGCGACATCCGTGAGGGGTTTGACATACAAGGGAAATTAAGAGGATATTTGTATGTTTCAAATAATATTTGAAATAATTGTATTTATATGATAGAAAACGATGCAACCTTGCGCTAAATGGCGATAAAATGTCGTGTTTAGACGAACAAAAATTACGTCATAATAGACGTCAAACATCACATTACTGACATCTTGAGTGCGAAAATGTTCTCATTGACAATATTTCGACATACAGGGGCTAGATATCACACGTGCAAAGTAGTGCGAAATAATAGTGTATTATTCCCCTTAGGAAATTGAAATCTATAACGAGAGACAATGGTATTAAAAGAAGAAAATGTTTATTTTATGAACATAATCTCACAAACTTTGTATTTTATTTGTATTTTAAGATTATTTATGTCGAATATTTATTATGAAAACAAGAATGAAATAAGTTTTAAACAATGTGTAACCAACATTGTGTTCGAATCCGGGACATTTCGCTTACAGGGAAAACACTCTACCAACTGAGTTAGCCGTGGCGCTTACTCATAATCCAAACTAATCGGATTTTGTAACAGTCCAAAACGATGACATCAACTGTATTATAAGAAGTGATCACATGAGCATATTGACAACTAACATTGCATAATGTAGTATTGTAGACTTGGATTTGGTTTATGTTCTTTTTTATGTATATGTTGCGTACACTTGTCTCGTAGGCGGTATTCATTGCATACAAACTTACACCCATATCGGCAAATAGTGTATGCGCAATTAGCAGAAATAATAAAAACAGTGGTAAATTCCGGTTCATAGCGAAAGCGGGAGATTATGAAGTTTGCATTGCGCATGTATGATTTGAATTATGTATTCCCGTACCGTTCAACACGTATACTATATATATATAACTATACCGAATCTGCACGGAATTATCTATTCCCGTACCGTTCAACACGTATACTATATATATATAACTATACCGAATCTGCACGGAATTATCTATTCCCGTACCGTTCAACACGTATACTATATATATATAACTATACCGAATCTGCACGGAATTATCTATTCCCGTACCGTTCAACACGTATACTATATATATATAACTATACCGAATCTGCACGGAATTATCTATTCCCGTACCGTTCAACACGTATACTATATATATATAACTATACCGAATCTGCACGGAATTATCTATTCCCGTACCGTTCAACACGTATACTATATATATATAACTATACCGAATCTGCACGGAATTATCTATTCCCGTACCGTTCAACACGTATACTATATATATATAACTATACCGAATCTGCACGGAATTATCTATTCCCGTACCGTTCAACACGTATACTATATATATATAACTATACCGAATCTGCACGGAATTATCTATTCCCGTACCGTTCAACACGTATACTATATATATATATAACTATACCGAATCTGCACGGAATTATCTATTCCCGTACCGTTCAACACGTATACTATATATATATATAACTATACCGAATCTGCACGGAATTATCTATTCCCGTACCGTTCAACACGTATACTATATATATATAACTATACCGAATCTGCACGGAATTATCTATTCCCGTACCGTTCAACACGTATACTATATATATATAACTATACCGAATCTGCACGGAATTATCTATTCCCGTACCGTTCAACACGTATACTATATATATATATATAACTATACCGAATCTGCACGGAATTATCTATTCCCGTACCGTTCAACACGTATACTATATATATATAACTATACCGAATCTGCACGGAATTATCTATTCCCGTACCGTTCAACACGTATACTATATATATATAACTATACCGAATCTGCACGGAATTATCTATTCCCGTACCGTTCAACACGTATACTATATATATATAACTATACCGAATCTGCACGGAATTATCTATTCCCGTACCGTTCAACACGTATACTATATATATATATAACTATACCGAATCTGCACGGAATTATCTATTCCCGTACCGTTCAACACGTATACTATATATATTTAACTATACCGAATCTGCACGGAATTATCTATTCCCGTACCGTTCAACACGTATACTATATATATTTAACTATACCGAATCTGCACGGAATTATGTAATTATCTATTCCCGTACCGTTCAACACGTATACTATATATATATAACTATACCGAATCTGCACGGAATTATCTATTCCCGTACCGTTCAACACGTATACTATATATATATTACTATACCGAATCTGCACGGAATTATCTATTCCCGTACCGTTCAACACGTATACTATATATATTTAACTATACCGAATCTGCACGGAATTATCTATTCCCGTACCGTTCAACACGTATACTATATATATTTAACTATACCGAATCTGCACGGAATTATGTATTCCCGTACCGTTCAACACATGTACTATATATATTCAACTATACCGAATCTGCACGGAATTATGTATTCCCGTACCGTTCAACACATGTACTATATATATTTAACTATGCCGAATCTGCACGGAATTATGTATTCCCGTACCGTTCAACACATATGAATGAATGGTGTTTTACGGCGCATCGACATATAAGGTCATGTAGCGCGCATTAAAGTTATGTTTATTGTCGAATGTATGAAATAAAATTCTATATAAGTATATGCATTACGTAAAAATTAATACTAAGAAGTTATAAAGACGTAAGATTAATTACAGGTAATATATGAATGAATGATTACTACAAAGGCATGATTAACAATTGATATCACAGCTTATTATAAATTCCTATTGCCTTGATAAATCAACACATATACTATATATATTTAACTATACCGAATTCGTCGATATTAGGCCTTTTCAAAATCAATACTATTCAGGATAGATTCGTTAAGAAGTCTTCCACTGCAAGCAAATACAATGTTCATGGACTGCAGAAATACAATGTCCATGGACTGCAAGCAAATACAATGTTCATGGACTGCAGAAATACAATGTTCATGGACTGCAGAAATACAATGTTCATGGACTGCAGAAATACAATGTTCATGGACTGCAGAAATACAATGTTCATGGACTGCAGAAATACAATGTCCATGGACTGCAGAAATACAATGTTCATGGACTGCAGAAATACAATGTTCGTGGACTGCAGAAATACAATGTTCATGGACTGCAGAAATACAATGTTCATGGACTGCAGAAATACAATGTTCGTGGACTGCAGAAATACAATGTTCATGGACTGCAGAAATACAATGTTCGTGGACTGCAGAAATAACAACGACTTTGGGTAGATCTAGATGTGTTTTTGTAAGAGAAAACATTTTTCACAAAAATGGGTAAAACATTGTAAATTTACTACAGATTGGTAAAATAACTGTTCTTAAAAGTGTTGCCTTTTCTACGCCTGTATTCCCATTAACAGTAGTAGATAATCCTAGTAAGTGTTCTAATCCTATATTCCCATTAACAGTACTAGATAATCGTAGTAAGGGTTCTAAGCCTATATTCCCATTAACAGTACTATATAATCCTAGTAATAGTTCTAAGCCTGTATTCCCATTAACAGTACTAGATAATCATAGTAAGGGTTCTAAGCCTATATTCCCATTAACAGTACTAGATAATCCTAGTAATGGTTCTAAGCCTGTATTCCCATTAACAGTACTAGATCATCCTAGTAATGGTTCTAAGCCAGTATTCCCATTAACAGTACTAGATAATCCTAGTAATGGTTCTAAGCCTGTATTCCCATTAACAGTACTAGATAATCCTAGTAATGGTTCTAAGCCTGTATTCCCATTAACAGTACTAGCTAATCATAGTAAGGGTTCTAAGCCTGTATTCCCATTAACATTACTAGATAATCCTAGTAATGGTTCTAAGCCTGTATTCCCATTAACAGTACTAGATAATCATAGTAAGGGTTCTAAGCCTATATTCCCATTAGCAGTACTAGATAATCCTAGTAATGGTTCTAAGCCTGTATTCCCATTAACTGTACTAGATAATCATAGTAAGGGTTCTAAGCCTGTATTCCCATTAACAGTACTAGATAATCATAGTAAGGGTTCTAAGCCTATATTCCCATTAACAGTACTAGATAATCCTAGTAATGGTTCTAAGCCTGTATTCCCATTAACAGTACTAGATCATCCTAGTAATGGTTCTAAGCCAGTATTCCCATTAACAGTACTAGATAATCCTAGTAATGGTTCTAAGCCTGTATTCCCATTAACAGTACTAGATAATCCTAGTAATGGTTCTAAGCCTGTATTCCCATTAACAGTACTAGATAATCATAGTAAGGGTTCTAAGCCTGTGTTCCCATTAACATTACTAGATAATCCTAGTAATGGTTCTAAGCCTGTATTCCCATTAACAGTACTAGATAATCATAGTAAGGGTTCTAAGCCTATATTCCCATTAACAGTACTAGATAATCTTAGTAAGGGTTCTACGCCTGTATTCCCATTAACAGTACTAGATAATCCTAGTAATGGTTCTAAGCCTGTATTCCCATTAACAGTACTAGCTAATCCTAGTAAGGGTTCTAAGCATGTATTCCCATTAACAGTACTAGATAATCATAGTAAGTGTTCTAAGCCTGTATTCCCATTAACAGTACTAGCTAATCCTAATAAGGGTTCTAAGCATGTATTCCCATTAACAGTACTAGATAATCATAGTAAGTGTTCTAAGCCTGTATTCCCATTAACAGTACTAGATAATCATAGTAAGGGTTCTAAGCCTGTATTCCCATTAACAGTACTAGATAATCCTAGTAAGGGTTCTAAGCCTGTATTCCCATTAACAGTACTAGATAATCCTAGTAAGGGTTCTACGCCTGTATTCCCATTAACAGTACTAGATAACCCTAGTAAGGGTTCTACGCCTGTATTCCCATTAACAGTACTAGATAATCCTAGTAAGGGTCCTACGCATGTATTCCCGTTAACAGTACTAGATAATCCTAGTAAGGGTTCTAAGCCTGTATTCCCATTAACAGTACTAGATAACCATAGTAAGGGTTATACGCCTGTATTCCCATAAAGAGCGTCATTTTGCAAATTATAACGTGTTTGTTTTTCTTTGGGATTCGAAACCAGACAACATTTTCAGAATAAGCATTGTTCTGGATGTAACAAAATGAAAGTGACCATTTTAACTAATGTGTAGTTGGGGTCTCTTTATCAATGGATTTCAGAGCATTTTGTCGTACCATTGAAACATTTATTCAGTGATTTTATCATAAATTGGGATGAATGTATCTATACCAGATAAATGACAGTGGTGTATTATTCTATATCACTTATAAGGGATATTTCCGTTTATTTGATATAAATCCGACTAGTATTAGCAGATTTGGGTTTATTCTTTTCAAATCACTGTTCCCTTTATCAGTGAAATTAACCTCCAGGGCCTGATCAGAACGCGCAGTCAATATGGTATGTTTCATATCGGCTGATAAAATTCATGGAAAAGTCGTGCGTAGACTCAGAGAAGGCGCTATAAATTCGACCCCGTACGTTGCACTGACATTGCTCTCGGAACATCACAACTGACTGTTGTGAATTGTACATGCGACAGATTTGGGTATGTAACTATATATTATATTGTTCGTAGTTGTCATTAGAGGTATTTTATCTGAAACGTCGTCTAAAGCAACTGTCCGAGACGTTACCAGAAACATGTTGTAGTAAATCGTCATTAAATGTAGTTCTAGTGATTTACGACGATGGATATCTACTGTTCATTACATACATAATAATTAACTAATAACTACTGTTGAATCCAGTGTTGAATATATGGCTGGGGCAGAGTTGTTATCAGCTGTTGTTGAAAGGGGTGTCATGTACGCTCAAATTGCAGGAGCGGAGTAATAGGTCTCGAGTGGTTCTAAGATTGTGTATATATATATATATATATATATATATATATATATATATATATATAGATATACCATATGAGGTCATGATGGGTACGGAGTCGTTGTATATTTAGACCGTGAAGGTCACCATGTGTATTGATTCTACATAGACGTGTGTGTATCTATGTCTAAGCACTATGGTAACTATTGTCTTGTTGTTGTACCACAATGTTATAATATAAGGTGGTAAGAAGAGCCGAGTAGATCGACGTAGCACAATGGTATTATATTTGTTATTGTTGTAGTCGTTTCATGCCTGAGCCGTGATAGGTGTAGCTCAGGGGCGTAGATCCTGTTCGGAACGATCAAGATAACAAGCTGGGGCACGAGCCGACTGGGATAGTTTGCCGGCGTGAGCTGGTGACGTCCATATACTGGAGAGTGTCAGCGGTTAGCGGTAGCTGTACAGAATCGAGTCCGCCGTCAGTGGACAGGGTCCTTAGGACGCAGGGAGTTAATGATATTGTGTATTGTAAATCTTTGAAGTGTGCATTATAGCACTGTGACGGCAATACTTGCCAAGCTTTTTAAGTGTGCATTATAGCACTGTGATGGCCATACGTGCCAATGTTTAAATAGGTGTATTATAGCCTAAAGTTAAAGCCGAGTGTGGAACGGCAGATAGTTAGATCTCGAACTGTTACAATAATTAACGGCATTACCAGCCGAAGACCGGACTCTATATCGGAAGTGAAGCCATCATCGGTGAAGAGCCAAACTACGGACAAACATACGTCTCCTACCATACATTGTCTTTGTTGCTAGTGTTGTTTGATGTATATTAAAATGTGTATATCTACTTAGTCTTTATGCATACACTTGATCCTGGTATCCGCGACCCTGAGATAAGCTGGCCCTCATTATGTGACACTGGATTATGGAAATGGCTAAATATGATTGATTTAGACTCTTCTAGGTACAGTTATGAAGGATACATGTATGGTGTAGACTCTTCTATTACAGCTATGAAGGGTACATGTATGGTGTAGACTCTTCTATTACAGCTATGAAGGGTACATATATGGTGTATACTCTTCTATTACAGCTAGGAAGGGTACATATATGGTGTATACTCTTCTATTACAGCTATGAAGGGTACATATATGGTGTATACTCTTCTATTACAGCTAGGAAGGGTACATGTATGGTGTAGACTCTTCTATTACAGCTATGAAGGGTACATATATGGTGTATACTCTTCTATTACAGCTATAAAGGGTACATGTATGGTGTATACTCTTCTATTACAGCTAGGAAGGGTACATGTATGGTGTATACTCTTCTATTACATTTATGAAGGGTACATGTATGGTGTATACTCTTCTATTACAGCTATGAAGGGTACATGTATGGTGTAGACTCTTCTATTACAGCTATGAAGGGTACATATATGGTGTATACTCTTCTATTACAGCTAGGAAGGGTACATGTATGGTGTATACTCTTCTATTACAGCTATGAATGGTACATATATGGTGTATACTCTTCTATTACAGCTAGGAAGGGTACATGTATGGTGTAGACTCTTCTATTACAGCTATGAAGGGTACATATATGGTGTATACTCTTCTATTACAGCTAGGAAGGGTACATGTATGGTGTAGACTCTTCTATTACAGCTATGAAGGGTACATGTATGGTGTATACTCTTCTATTACAGCTATGAAGGGTATATGTATGGTGTATACTCTTCTATTACATTTATGAAGGGTACATGTATGGTGTATACTCTTCTATTACAGCTATGAAGGGTACATGTATGGTGTAGACTCTTCTATTACAGCTATGAAGGGTACATATATGGTGTATACTCTTCTATTACAGCTAGGAAGGGTACATGTATGGTGTAGACTCTTCTATTGCAGCTATGAAGGGGATGTGTATGGCGTAGACTCTTCTATTGCAGCTATGAAGGGGATGTGTATGGTGTAGACTCTTCTATTACAGCTATGAAGGGTACATGTATGGTGTATACGCTTCTATTGCAGCTATGAAGGGGATGTGTATGGCGTAGACTCTTCTATTGCAGCTATGAAGGGGATGTGTATGGTGTAGACTCTTCTATTACAGCTATGAAGGGTACATGTATGGTGTATACTCTTCTATTGCAGCTAGGAAGGGTACATGTATGGTGTATACTCTTCTAGTACAGCTATGAAGGGTACATGTATGGTGTATACTCTTCTATTACAGCTATGAAGGGTGCATGTATGGCGTAGACTCTTCTATTACAGCTATGAAGGGTACATGTATGGTGTAGACTCTTCTATTGCAGCTAGGAAGGGTACATGTATGGTGTAGACTCTTCTATTACAGCTATGAAGGGTACATGTATGGTGTATACTTTTCTATTACAGCTATGAAGGGTACATGTATGGCGTAGACTCTTCTATTACAGCTATGAAGGGTACATGTATGGTGTATACTCTTCTATTACAGTTATGAAGGGTACATGCATGGTGTATACTCTTCTATTACATTTAGGAAGGGTGTGTGTATGGTGTAGACTATTCTATTACAGCTATGAAAGGTACATGTATGGTGTATACTCTTCTGTTACAGTTATGAAGGGTACATGCATGGTGTATACTCTTCTATTACATTTAGGAAGGGTGTGTGTATGGTGTAGACTCTTCTATTACAGCTATGAAGGGTACATGTATGGTGTATACTCTTCTACTACAGCTAGGAAGGGTACATGTATGGTGTATACTCTTCTATTACAGTTATGAAGGGTACATGCATGGTGTATACTCTTCTATTACATTTAGGAAGGGTGTGTGTATGGTGTAGACTCTTCTATTACAGCTAGGAAGGGTACATGTATGGTGTATACTCTTCTATTACAGCTAGGAAGGGTACATGTATGGTGTATACTCTTCTATTACAGCTACGAAGGGTACATGTATGACGCCACGTGTAAGCAATGGAAGTAAAGGGCAATGCAACATATGGAATATGAATAATAATTGTGTCTGCTACAGATAGCTCGGCATTACGACAGGTTTACTTTAGCGGTTGCGGTTGATCTACCAACCGCTAAAAATGCATGCAATTATGGGACAACGCAACGAGTGGGTGACTATTTGTCACAGACCGACACTATAAATATCAACTCATTGTTCTAAATTCAGTTCATAGGTGGAACTGTAGTTCAGTGGTAACACGCTGGACTGGTAATCCAGGGATCGCATGTCCGATCCCCCGTTTGACCATAATAAAATGAACAGTCTTTCAGATGGGACTTTAAACCGAGGTCTCGTATCGGTGCTGCACGTAAAAGAACCAGAGGAGAAATCTGTAATGGGTATATGTTATATATCATTGCACTATCCTCCAAAAATCTAAAATGACTAATCTCTTCTGGAGGCGTCGTTATATGGGCAACCGGTAGCGACGATAAATAAACGTAAAACACACATATAACTTCAGTATTTCCTTTTAGTTAGTTGAAAGCTTGTCTAGTACTCTACCATCATACGACTTAGTAGTCCTGCGTAGCTCCCTCACTTCTATAATTTCCTTTTTGTTTTATTTCGTGTCTTTCAGCCGTGTCAGTGGTGACGATTTCTGAGCAATGCAAATGTTTACAGTGCATGCATGTTTATAATATACGACGGCGGTGTGAATGCTGTGTCTACATGTTGCATGGGAAACGTTCAGACGTGCACATGGGTGTCCAGCACCCTATCAACACGCATCCTGATTATGATAAAGCTACCAGCTTTGAGAACGGCTATGGTAAAGCTATCAACACGGATAATGGATATTACAAAGCTATCAACACGGCGGACGGTTATTATAAAGCTACTAACACGGAGAACGACTACTATAAAACTATCAAGACGGGTGACGTTTATTATAAAACAATCAACAAGGAAGATGGTTACGATGAAGCTAAACAAAATAGAGCCGACCAGGTGAAAGTTACCGGATCAGCCGATATTATATTAAGAGACCTTCTCGGTATTATCTACAAAAAGGAGTCCAATTTCGAAATCATCCCTGTACGGAACAAGGAAAGCAGTTACGTAACACATGGTATTTCATTACCGAATGGAAAAACCCAATTTGAAAGAGAAGAAGTACGCATTAATTTGTCAACAAGAAAGAACATTGACAAATCAAAATCTCGTGATGTGATAAGAAAAAGTATATTTGCTGTACACACTGATATTGATAATTCAGTTGCATTATGAAATCTGAACAAAACAATATCTAGCAATATATCAATAATAAATCCAAATGTTATGTGAGTATACTTATTACATAATCATTACGAGAATCCATAAACTAATGGCTGTTACTCCACGTTATTTTATCCAATCACGTTATTTGATCCAATCCGTACTTTACAGAATACTCTGAAATAATTAATTACTTTCAAATGTTTAACATTTTCTCAAACTGTTAGAAAATCACGTGTTCTTGAATGCAGTAGTTTGCATGTAAATGTGGTAAAAGACCCATACAAAGTTGTAATAGTAAATGTGTCTGCATTCGAGATACGCCTGGAACATGCCCTTACGTAACTGTCGCTCTAGTTTGGTTTAGGATTCTACTTGGAGTTAAATTAATTGAGACTTTTGTTCCGATATATGTGTCATGCACGGCAGGACGGATCAACGGATGTACAGGCTCGTTACGTATTTCTATTAAATCAATTTTCTTCATAAAAATTCGAGTACACGATTCTGAACTGTAATGTATCACTACGCTAATAGCCGGAGTTATCCACTACGCTAACAGCCGGAGCTATCCACTACGCTAACAGCCGGAGCTATCCACTACGCTAACAGCCGGAGCTATCACTTAATTGGCACAACAAAGTAAGCATGGCCCTAAGGACCAAACAAACGCTTCCGAGCAAAAGTAGAATGTTTAAGCAGAAAAGAAACACTTGCCATAATGGCATTAAAATGGATTAACAGTTACACCCGTCACCCAATCTTGAATGTAGACAATCCTTGTCAACAATATCATAATTGCAGAAGTTGCATAAATTGTATTGCTACGTTGTATTGCTACAGTGACACTACACTGGTCAAGCGTCTATTTCACTCGTCAACCATCACTATCATATTAATTAATGAAGACGAGCAGGGTTTTTCGAATCCTAATTAGAACACACATAGCTCAGAATTAATAAATGATGGAATATATACCACTTTAAGAAATATGTAAACAATAATAAAATCAAATGTATTTTTCTACCCATATGCTCTATCAGTAGTCCTATATATAAGACCTCTACCCATATGCTCTATCAGTAGTCCTATATATAAGACCTCTACCCATATGCTCTATCAGTAGTCCTATATATAAGACCTCTACCCATATGTTCTATCAGTAGTCCTATATATAAGACCTCTACCCATATGCTCTATCAGTAGTACTATATATAAGACCTCTACCCATATGCTCTATCAGTAGTCCTATATATAAGACCTCTACCCATATGCTCTATCAGTAGTCCTATATATAAGACCTCTACCCATATGCTCTATCAGTAGTCCTATATATAAGACCTCTACCCATATGCTCTATCAGTAGTCCTATATATAAGACCTCTACCCATATGCTCTATCAGTAGTCCTATATATAAGACCTCTACCCATATGCTCTATCAGTAGTCCTATATATAAGACCTCTACCCATATGCTCTATCAGTAGTCCTATATATAAGACCTCTACATACTTTTGTTTTCGATCTGTTATTTCGAGGTCTTATCTTTGAAGTTTATTTTCGCATAGCACTTTCCACCCTGATCCGATGGCGGGATTTTTTACCAAGATTTTGAATCTTTCCGGACATGAACGTTACAGATGTGTGCATTGGTGTTAAGAATAATCATAAATATAGATATAAACACCGTTTAAAATATATTGTCTTACCATTGTGCATACAATTTTGACGTTTGAAATCGACAGGTGTTATTCTCCCTACGTTTCTGTGCAATGGCTGGGCGTCTTCACAAAAGAAATCCGAATGAATTATTTGTTAGTACATTTCATGCGTATGAACAATTGGATATTGAATGAATCTTATTTGGGTCACCGTAATGGCATGGGAGATAAATCTTGTAAACAAGTTCGTCTAATGATTTCTATTTGGGCTTATAACCAATATATTCAAAATTAACGAAATGGAATTGTGAAGCTCTCCCATGAAATTTAAACGTTGATTTATTGTATGCATATGTATCAAGAGACGTTATAGACTGTGCAGAATTCAAACAACGGTATGTGTATACTTGTTAACAATTTTAATTTATAAAAACGACTTTTTAGAATATAAAATATGCTATGCGTAATTGAGGTTTATCGTTTAGACTTTGAAAAATGCCTTGATAGTAAAATGTTACATTTTCAAGTCTAAATATTTGGACTACTCTATCAGGTGCATACATTGGGAATTATCGAGTTTAAGGACCAAACCCAGCGAAGACATTTCCCGCCTTTTTAATAATACAGCCAGAAAATTTTGAAAATTTCTCAAGCGGCGCAGTTCGCGTTGAAACGAGCGTTCTGATTGGATTATTAGAATGTAACTAGATGTTTGTTTGTTTTATGAAGTATAATAATAATCCAATCAGAACGCTCGTTTCAACGCGAACTGCGCCGCTTTAGAAATTTTCAAAACAAATTGAAAAATTCTACGAAATCTCTTTTTGACGTACATTTTTGCCGAATAAACCTACACGTTAGTGGAAACACATTTTATTGATAATGTTATTCACTGTTAAAACTCTCCTGTCGAAGATGTTGTTGTTGTTGCTGACAGAACCCGTGTCCTAGTATGGAAATATGACCTGCTATGGCCAATGTCTGTGGTAATTGTTTGCAAAGTATACATGCATGCAGCTTAAAGTTGTGTTTTATTTGAAGAACAATATAAAGACTCGGGATAGGCGTTATATTTGGACAGATTTGTTCAGAATTGTTTCAGATAGGGCCACTTTACTGATTGATGCGAAATCTGACATCCCACAGAGTAGAATCCCTGTACTTAAATATATATACTAGTACCCCCAAACGTGCCGAATCCCTGTGGTCATGACGTTCTTAAATTGTCATGACATCACTATGAAAATCAGCGTTATATTTATGTTTTAAACAGATTTCCAGACTCGTTTTAAATTGTAGTTAGCCTTACCATTAATGTACCAATTCAAATAGAAACATGCTACTTTAACCGTTTGCATGCTGAGTAAATAAAATCACATTGGCAAACAACATAGATCCAAATCAGCCGCGACATAACGCCGTGTCTGATCAGGATCTATGTCGTTTGCTATTCAGCAACTTGTTTTAGCTCCACTATCCGAATAGCATAGAGCCTGGCCAGACGCCACCGAATAATCAGACGACACTTTCTGTGCCATCTTATCTGGCTCTATGCTGTTTGCAAAATTGAAAAAGTTTAAATTACAAATTATTGGCGAAACTGAATACAAGCAAAGTTATGTGATACATATATGTATGTTCTTGGATTGAATAGGAGGTACTATGTATGTATCAAAAGGTGGACTGCACTTTATTTCCCTTCTAGACAGAAAATAATATTTTGAAAAGCATCCACCTTCACTGCAGGTCTCATCCAAGGTCATAATTGTTGGCAGATTTTGTCCTTAATTAGTACTATTTAATAAATTTCAATAAAATAAAACATACATTACGATCATTAAATACAACAATATAGTGTTAAAACACACAATATGATCATTAAATACAACTACATAGTGTTAAAACACACACTATGGTCATTAAATACAACTACATAGTGTTAAAACACACACTATGGTCATTAAATACAACTACATAGTGTTAAAACACACAATATGGTCATTAAATACAACTATATAGCGTTAAAACACACACTATGGTCATTAAATACAACTACATAGTGTTAAAACACACAATATGGTCATTAAATACAACTACATAGTGTTAAAACACACAATATGGTCATTAAATACAACAATATAGTGTTAAACACACAATATGATCATTAAATACAACAAAATAGAGTTAAACACACATTATGATCATTAAATACAACAATATAGCGTTAAACACACAATATGATCATTAAATACAACAAAATAGAGTTAAACACACATTATGATCATTAAATACAACAGTATAGTGTTAAACACACACTATGATCATTAAATACAACAATATAGTGTTAAAACACACAATATGATCATTAAATACAACAAAATGGAGTTAAACACACATTATGATCATTAAATACTCCAATATAGTGTTAAAACGCGCATTATGATCATATGATCATTAAATACAACAGTATAGTGTTAAACACACATTATGATCATCAAATACAACAATATAGTGTTAAAACGCGGATTATGATCACATGATCATTAAATACAACAGTATAGAGTTATACACACAATATGATCATTAAATACAACAATATAGTGTTAAAACGCGCATTATGATCATATGATCATTAAATACAACAATATAGCGTTAAAACAACACACATTATGATCATTAAATACTCCAATATAGTGTTAAAACGCGCATTATGATCATATGATCATTAAATACAACAATATAGCGTTAAAACACACACACTATGATCATTAAATACAACAATATAGTGTTAAAACACACATTATGATCATTAAATATAACAATAGAGTGTTAAACACACAATATGATCATTAAATATAACAATATAATGTTAAACACACATTATGATCATTAAATACAACAATATAGCGTTAAAACACACACACACTATGATCATTAAATACAACAATATAGTGTTAAAACACACAATATGATCATTAAATACAACAATATAGTGTTAAACACACATTATGATAATTAAATACAACAATATAGTGTTAAACATATACTATGATCATTAAATATAACAATATAGTGTTAAACACGCATTATGATCATTAAATACAACAATATAGTGTTAAAACACACATTATGATAATTAAAAACAACAATATAGTGATAAAACACACAATATGATCATTAAATACAACAATATAGTGTTAAACACACAATATGATCATTAAAAACAACAATATAGTGTTAAACACACAATATGATCATTAAATATAACAATATAGTGTTAAAACACACAATATGATCATTAAATATAACAATATAGTGTTAAACACACAATATGATCATTAAAAACAACAATATAGTGTTAAAACACACAATATGATCATTAAATACAACAATATAGTGTTAAAACACACATTATGATCATTAAATACAACAATATAGTGTTAAACACACAATATGATCATTAAATATAACAATATAGTGTTAAACACACAATATGATCATTAAAAACAACAATATAGTGTTAAAACACACGCATTATGATCATTAAATACAACAATATAGTGTTAAAACACACATTATGATCATTAAATACAACAATATAGTGTTAAGCACACAATATGATCATTAAATATAACAATATAGTGTTAAAACACACAATATGATCATTAAAAACAACAATATAGTGTTAAAACACACAATATGATCATTAAATACAACAATATAGTGTTAAAACACGCATTATGATAATTAAATACAACAATATAGCGTTAAAACACTCAATATGATCATTAAATATAACAATACAGTGTTAAACACACATTATGATAATTAAATATAACAATATAGTGTTAAACACACATTATGATCATTAAATACAACAATATAGTGTTAAACACACATTATGATCATTAAATATAACAATATAGTGTTAAACACACATTATGATCATTAAATATAACAATATAGTGTTAAACACACAATATGATCATTAAATATAACAATATAGTGTTAAAACACGCATTATGATAATTAAATACAACAATATAGCGTTAAAACACTCAATATGATCATTAAATATAACAATATAGTGTTAAACACACATTATTATAATTAAATACAACAATATAGTGTTAAACATATACTATGATCATTAAATATAACAATATAGTGTTAAACACGCATTATGATCATTAAATACAACAATATAGTGTTAAACACACATTATGATCATTAAATACAACAATATAGTGAACATTAAACACACATTATGATCATTAAATACAACAATATAGTGTTAAACATATACTATGATCATTAAATACAACAATATAGTGTTAAAACACGCATTATGATAATTAAAAACAACAATATAGTGATAAAACACACAATATGATCATTAAATACAACAATATAGTGTTAAACACACAATATGATCAGTAAAAACAACAATATAGCGTTAAAACACGCATTATGATAATTAAATACAACAATATAGTGTTAAACACACAATATGATCATTAAAAACAACAATATAGTGTTAAAACACACATTATGATAATTAAATACAACAATATAGTGTTAAACCACACAATATGATCATTAAATACAACAATATAGTGTTAAACACACATTATGATCATTAAATACAACAATATAGTGTTAAACACACATTATGATCATTAAATACAACTACATAGTGTTAAACACACATTATGATCATTAAATACAACAATATAGCGTTAAAACACACAATATGATCATTAAATACAACAATATAGCGTTAAAACACACAATATGATCATTAAATATAACAATATAGTGTTAAAACACGCATTATGATCATTAAATACAACAATATAGTGTTAAAACACGCAATATGATCATTAAATATAACAATATAGTGTTAAAACACGCATTATGATCATTACATACAACAATATAGCGTTAAAACACACAGTATGATCTAAACTGAACTGAACTGAATCTTTATTTCCTCCTCTCGGGAGATTCACATATATATTGACATTACATTAATAATTACATTTACAACACATTACATATAAAACAATTATTATAAATTATGAATAACATGAATAGCATACATATAAGTGTAATGCAAAGACATTATATATCTATATCACTTCCAATGGTATAGTAACGAATTCCACCTCCGTGTAGTCAACATGATTCGTCAAAGTAAATAATATGTGTAATTATTTAGCGACTATGATTAAGCAGTTTATAATGTAGTCATACGAAATTTCTAAGAAACTTTGAGTTACTTTCGATACTGTAGTTTGGGTCATTATCTGACATCCCGCCTAACAATTTAATAGTATATGTTTTTTCACTCAGTAGTCTTAAACTTGTTGTAAAATCAATATCAAAATTCGATGACAAAGCTGCATGGTATTCGTCTCGCCTTATAGCGCTAATTGAACAATGCGATATTACATGTGATAGGTAATCGCCATAGATACTGCCACATCTATCACATAGTTCATTTTCAATGTGTATGGACCTCGCCCAGATGACTGCAATAATTTCGTTCTTAATTTTGTTTGTAACACCTTTACCAATGCTGTAGACGATAGTTGTTCTAATGTCAGTCTGTAGGTGTTTAAAATAATCAAAGTCGGAGTCGGCTTCCAAGCCTCCCCTCCATAGAGCAGATTCACTAGCAGTTATTGTATCAATGACTTTCTTTTTCCAGGCGTATTTTGATGGAATTATATGATAGGTAAAGTAGTCGTTTATAATATATTGAAGGTCGTATTTAGTCAAAATGTTACATATATCTGGAATATAACCAGTACGAACAGAGGACTTATCTTCTATGTATAACAGGTATTTTCGAACAAAAATACTGTTTGAAACAGACATGCAGGGTAAGGATAGGATTTTATACAAGAACATCAGTTTGTGTTTTTCTACCTCGGATGATAACCTATATAGTCCAAGCATAGACTCGCAAATATCTGATCGTGTTAATACCGGAAACCCCTGGATCTTTTTAACGGCGATTAATTATGCCTATATCCGTGTCAGTCATTCCGTGCCATAACTCTGAACCGTAGAGTGCAATTGGGATTATAACTTTCTTGTATAGACTTGTGGTTGTTTCAGGTTTGATCCCTTGCGGATGAAGTCCGAGACCCCCCATTGCGTAAAACGCGTTCTTTGCTTTTTGACAGCGCTCTTCAATGCGTTTATTAACTTTCACATTATCATCTTGTCGTATTCCAAGGTGTTTCGTACTTTTGACTTGTTCTAGTATTATATCGCCGTAATATATACACACAGGTGCATGCGCTCGTTTTTTCGTGTAAATAATATTTGATTTAGTGGCACTGATGTCAAAATACCATAGTGTGGCATATTGGTACACAATATCCACCAAATTTTGAAGACCGGCCGAGGATATTGCAATCAGCGAGATATCGTCTGCGAAAGTGGGGCTGCCAGAATTTTGTTTGGAAAGGACACATGCTCCTGACTGATTGCTTTGTAACAGGTTGAGCAATTCGTCTACATAGACTAGATAAAACAGAGTTGAAAGAACCCCTCCCTGACGGTTCAACAATGACCGGAAGTGACGTCATCGACTGAAGACGAATGACGCATTGGAGGTCGCTGTAAGAGTTAATTAGCAATCTCAGAGTTTTGCCTGTAACGCCCAATTCACCTAATTTGAAAAATAGGCCGTCATGCCATACGACGTCGAACGCACCCTTTATATCTAGATATGCTGTGTATACGTCCGACTGCCGATCCATTTGGAATAGGATTGTTTCCTGTAAATTAAAGGCGGCCGTGATGCAACTAAAGCCTTTCTGAAAGCCCTGCTGATGCTGAGAGGGGAATTTTGGTGATCTTATCTTAAGATATTCCGTTAAACGTTCCAGTAATACCTTTTCGAAAAGCTTATTCAGGCAGGTTAGAAGAGATATTGGCCTATAGCTGTTAGGATCAGACTTGTTTTTACCATTGCCTTTGTATATTGGGATGATAATACTAGTTGTCCACTTGCTAGGGATAGTTTCACTAGAAATAATGGTATTAAAGAGCAAAGTTATGGCTTTGATAAGTGATGGGCCACCTCGTATAATATGTTCATTGAGCATGTTGTCAATGCCAGGGCTTTTTCGACTTTTAAGCGACGTAATACGCTTCTTAACCTCGTTCTCCGTGACATAGTCATGCAAAGTAGTACCTAGTCCTCCCGGCTCTGTTTTGGAATGTTTAGACAATAATCTCTTAATGTTATTTAAGTGTTGGCCATCGGGAGTATTGATGTCGTTTTGGCTGCTCTGTAGCTTGAAAACGTTGTCGCAAACCTCTCTTTCTTCTTATGTATATTGTCCGATATAAATGATCTAACCAGGGTCTATCCTATCGTAGACTCGCTGGAGTTGTCTAGGGGGTTTCTCTACGGTTCTTCAATAATGCTCTAACCAGGGTCTATCCTATCGTAGACTCGCTGGCGTTGTCTAGGGGGTTTCTCTACGGTCCTTCAATAATTTATAACTCAACACAGTCTATCATTTTCCTTTGTATAATATAATTTATAACAATCGCCTTTAATTTATATCTATACATGTACCATATCTTCGTGATATCTCGTATCTTATTGTTCGCCTCACTATTCCAATGTGTTCATAATAGTCCTATGACTATATTAATTTCTTTCCTTTATTAAACTATTCCAATAGATATATTAGCCAAAACAATCGTTTCTTACAAGGCCTAATTATCTTCCGTTCACGTATTTGATACGACTTTAATATTTAAGAGTTAATACTTCTTTAAATATTAATTGTTCTAACTATCATAGAAACAGTTTATATCTTAAAAGTGAGTTACATAAATTCCTTAATACCTCCTTGGCTGGATAAAAATGCACTAATTTCTTCATCATTTCCCATTTCTTAAATAGCAGAATTAACATCTATAACAAACATAACGGCGCCAAACATCTGTGATGTTATACAATATTATTACATGTTTTTCTGTCATCAATAAAGCGGCGATTATCTTACATAACTGACCACCTGCACTCGGTAGTGAAAAGTTGTTCCCGCGCAAACAGAGAACTGATAATTTAGGCGCGAAAATAATAGCAGACGATTATACATATTACATAAAAATCATAATCTTACATGGTTAACAATGTGTCATATATATAAATAAATAAATGTATTTATATAATACATTTCTATTTATATATGACAATAATTTATTCGTGCAAATAGATTGTTTGTTTTTTCTATCTTTTGCACAACGTTATCAAAATGTTTTTTGAAGCCTGAAGCGATATTTTCATCCACGTAACGCGTACCGTCTACGATAAGTTCAGTGCTTGACTTATTTTTGCGTTTTCTAAGTAGTTTCCAAAAGAGCCTATAATCTGTTTCTGCTGCCTGATCGATATCGTTAAGGGCCTTACTTAAATATGTACCGGCTTCATGTCTTTGCATGCGACGAAAGAGTGCTTTGGCTCTTTTGTATTCACGGTACGAGACATGCTGTTGTCCTCAAGGACGGCCCTCTACAATCCATCGCCGTCTAAGGCGTCGGGATTCAGTGTGTGTCTTCTTTACCAATGGCGACCAATAGGGTTTTGCAAACGGATTAAACTTGCTTCTTGGAAGTGCAATCTCGGCAGTACGAATATATTGTACAATTTTAGTATAAACTACGTCGGGCGAGGATTGATTATTGACATCAGCCATATCACAGAGAGCATCCGCGAGGTTATCTTGGTATACTAGAATGTGAGTGTCGGTACATTTGTTCCAAGCAATACAAGATTTATTAAGTGGTCTAGTGTACTGGAGCGTGGGAAGTTCAAATTTCATTATTAAGGGTAGGTGGTCAGATGTGTGAACTTCTTGTCTCGTCTTGTCCACACATTGTCAACAGGAAAAAAACCCTGGAAAAACCCCTTGGCTTTCGCTAAGGACAGTGAATTCGGTAATTCTATTTACGAAGTCTCTTTCCACAAAGATATGGTCTATTGAAGTTTTACTAGGTATGAACGTATAGTCGGGTCCTATAGTATTGGTATTTGATGCATCAACAAGACCATTGTCTTGAACAAAAGCGCTAAGTAGCGTTGATTACCTACCTTGAAATACTGAGCCAACCGAGTAATCTTTTATTTGACCATTGAAGTCTCCGGCTAAAAGTATAGTTCCTTTTGTACAGTAAAAGGTAATCAGCGCTTGCAGATCACTGATGGTGTCTTTATAAGCTTCTATATTATTGTCTGCTGGCATGTACACGCAGAAAATGAAAATTGGTGTTATGTTAGGACCACTAAATTCAATACCAGAAATGCGTTCATTAGTTATGTTTTCTACTGCTGACACGATGCGACCTAATTCCTTTTTGTAAAGAATGCCAGTCCCCCCTTTACCACACCTAGCATAGCCGTACTGGTCGATGGATGTGTCAACTGTCAGCATTGAGATATAGCCCGGATGTATCGAATTCATAAAGCATGCCGATCTTTGGAATAACTTATGCTCGGTTATAAGAGCGACATTAATGTCAAAAGTGTCAAGAAATTCTGACAAAGGGTACGCAGATGACAGTATGCCACGAACATTCCAGCACATAATATTACACAACATAATTAATAAATATAGTTTTTCTGCCATTATTCTTAGTTAGTTGTACCGCTATTGTGTACATAACTTACAGGTGGTAAGGAGCAATCGCCCATTCTTCGACATTATTGTTCCAGTCCTCTGTTTCGTATCTATGTCTCCATTCGTTATACCCGTCCATACTGTTCCTCGCGTCGTCATCGTAGGTGTAATCGTCTCTGTTCTCATTTATGTTGCGTCTGGGTCTACGACTTTCCCGTCTATTTTGTCCGTATTGTCTTTCCCACTCCGGCCTCCGTAACCATTTCCGGACTGTGATATTATCGGGCCAGAAGTTGTCTGATTGCACCTTATGTTCGTCCGTATATGGAATGTTAATCATTGCCGAGGACCCATAGCGACCAGTATACATAGTACTATTAGACACATAAACACCGGCGTATTTAATGAAGTCATATATGTCTTTCTCACATACATCACGATCAATGTTACCAACAAAATAAGACACCGTTTTGCGATTCAGTGTTAGGAACGAACTGCACAGTGTTGCGGTCATGCTTATGGTTGCCGCTTGTTATGTTGCTATACGAATGGCTTGGGGGTATGCACGTGGACGATTCACCAAGTATTTCAGTGGAATTCAAAATCTGGCTATTGTCGTTTGAATTACAACTTACTGGTGGACTGTAAGAGGTAGGATCAATGCTATTTACCATGGAGGATCTCGGTATAGTTGCTGTCGGTGGTCGGACGTCCAAGGTATGTGGGTTAGGTTCGATAGACTTATTTGGTTCAGTGCCAGCCATATAGTGTAGTGTCAGTTTTTGGCTGTTGCTGCTGAGTAGATGTTCCCACCTCGGGTGATGTCTCTATACGATTTTGAACGCTATCAGAATAGGTACGAATACTTGTCGCCATGTTGTGTGGTAGCTGATGATTTGCTGCAATTGCGTCGTTGAGTTTTTTGTTCATTATGCCGACGGAAGAGCTCAACGTGGAAATGTTCGTTTGTAGGCTTTCTATTTTTCCTCGAGCAGTAGTATCGGGACTTCTACTGAGTACACTATTTACTTTTGCGTGTATAATATGAAGATTGTTTGACATAGTCTTTGTATCATTGTACATTTCACTTATTAGCGCAGAGTTCTTGGCTTGACCGGTGCTGATTGCCGAAATATCTGCTTGAATTTCTTAAAGATCATAGCAGACAGATCTATAGCTCTAAATTGATCCTTGGACAGCGGTTCGTCATCGTCGATCCTCGGATGGGTGTCTTCAAGAATAGTGTCATCAATTATGTAAGCTGTAGAGAATACATTATTTATTTCCTTAGTGCGAGACCCGTTGATAAATGACATCAGAACGTAACAATCATTAGCACATTTTTCAAGCTTTGTACCTGTGGCAGAATTCCTCCTATTTACAAGTCTTGCATCTGGGCATTCGGGGAATGCACTGGCCCTTTCAGCCAGCCTTATCCGATAGTCGTTGACTCTTTCATAATCGTGTGAGCACAGCTTGAGCAATTCTGTAGCATATTGCTCTTTAGGAAGACCATTTAACCCAGTATCAATCAATATTTTGATAGGACTGTTTGGGTCTATGTGCCTGTGAAAAATCTGCATAGTCAGAATCGTAACTGCTTAAACTATGCGAATCGTCCATTTTCTCCTTTTTAATGTTCAATAGTTTTTCGTTCACCAATGTCTTGGGGCTAGTTTCGTCAATGTCAAAATTGACCCTCTCGGCCATTGTTAATCTTAGTTACAGTTATAATAGTTATCAGATGTGTTAATACATAGTCAGAGGCAACACAGCTACATACACATCAGCAAAACAGGTTTCGATGAACACAATGGTGATCATAAAATTCACTATTCTTTATCCTCTATTGTTTTCAGTGTTTTATATCATAACTCCTTAATTACGCTTTAAATTCGTTATTAAAGTCCACAAATTGGAGTAACATAGAGTCACGATGATTTTGGTATAATTTATATCCAATAGCTATCACGAAAACATTATATAATCCATGATTTTATAGATCACAACTTTGACACGTCTTGTCCACACATTGTCAACAGGAAAAAAACCCTGGAAAAACCCCCACACAATATGATCATTAAATACAACAATATAGCGTTAAACACACATTATGATCATTAAATACAACAATATAGCGTTAAACACACATTATGATCATTAAATACAACAATATAGCGTTAAACACACATTATGATCATTAAATACAACAATATAGCGTTAAACACACATTATGATCATTAAATACAACAATATAGCGTTAAACACACATTATGATCATTAAATACAACAATATAGTGTTAAACACACATTATGATCATTAAATACAACAATATAGTGTTAAAACACACAATATGATCATTAAATATGATGAATTATGTCCCTTGAACTAGACGGTCATGGATTTCAAGCTCCGTGAAAATTTTGGAGTAAAGTGCAAAATAAAAGTTATTTGTGGACTATATTGTTGAACTATCTCTGTGAAATACAATTTTA
This sequence comes from Archivesica marissinica, assembly GCA_014843695.1. Taxonomy (NCBI): domain Eukaryota; kingdom Metazoa; phylum Mollusca; class Bivalvia; order Venerida; family Vesicomyidae; genus Archivesica; species Archivesica marissinica. Next base: position 36,859,459 of record CM026386.1, on the reverse strand, counting down.
TTCATGCAACTACACAAACATTCAGATAATAAGGATTTAGGACGAAAACCGAAACGAGGAAAGAGAAAAAACATTTCACCATTGTTATTGAACAATACACAAAATAAGGAGGACATTAAAAAACCGGTTTGACCAGTTTGCAACAGGTGAGTGGTCAATCGAATAACACTTGTATGAATAACATAAACAGTGACGACAGCGAACAAAACAAACGAGTTCACCCTCAATCACAAGAGTATTTTGTATATAATCCGAATTTATATCCAAATAACAATATGAGCTTTACACAGCCGTTCAGCAGTCAATATATGCAGTCGCCTCCAGGATTTGCACCGCAGTTTGCGGCTACCCAATCATTGAATAATACACAGCCGAGGGCCTCCATGGGCTACTTGTATCATATGACATTAAAAGTATAAAGCTAGCAGTTAGCATAATTGAAAATGTTGAAAAAACTGTCAATAAAATTTCAACGAAACTGAGCGATCTTGAAAGCAAAGAGGATTCGATAGACAAACGTGTTGCAGAAGCTGAAGCAGCCACTACATTCATATGTAGTCAATATTACATCCAATCAAAAGAGTTAAGATCTGCCAGTGACAGTGTAAAACTACTTCAAAAATCGTGCTCAGATCTTAACAGCAATATAAAATCTACCGAAAGAGACAGGGAATCTGTGAATAATAGACTTTCTGATTTAGAATTTCGTGCGATGAAGGAGAACCTAATCTTCTATGGAATACCAGAAACACGGCCAGGGTCGATGGAAAGTGAAAATTGTGAACTCTTAGTCAAGAATATGATCAACAACTCTTTGAGCATAGAAACGGGCACATCGATTGGGCAATACGCCATATACATCTGGGAAGCCACGCCCAATCGTGGTTAAATTCCATGCATTTAGCGATCGTGAAAAGGTTCGAACCGCAGGTTACGCCAAGAAGGACGAGTTGAAAGCGAAAGAGCTGGGTATCGGTGTCCAGCTTCCGAAGGAATGGCGTGACTCTCGCAAAGAACTTTATCCTATAATGCAGAATGAAAGAATGAACGGAAAAACAGTAAAATTCATTGGTAACAAACTCTATATCAATGGAACTCTACATACGCCAGCATCCTCCACTGCTTAACGGGGTCATATAGAAAGTTTGGACATATTGTGTTGGAACATAAATGGTTTAACAAGAAAATTATCAGATTTACACTTTTTAGATATTATAAATTTTCACGATGTTGTAATCTTGTCTGAGACATGGATATCACCTAAAACATGTTATAACTTAAATATACCAGGATACTGTGCTGATCATTTATTCGGAAACAAATCAGTTAACACTAGAAAAGGCAGATACAGTGGTGGTATCTCTATTTACTATAAATCGAACCTCAGAGACAAAATACATATAATAGAAAAGCAGCAATGTGGTATCGTAATGGGTCAAGTTTTGTAGAAGTTTGTTTGATTTTGATACTGATGTTTACCTCTGTAATGTATATGTAAAACCGATTGTTTCTAAGGTTATAAATCAGGACGATGTTGATATATTTGAACAAATCGAATTAGGTATTGAAAAATATAATATATGTGGGAAAATATTTATAAATGGAGATTTAAATGGTAGGACTTCTAACGAAGCAGATTTTTCAATACACGATCGTTTTTTTAGATACTCATACTGAATCATTATCAAATGTTTACACTATTCCGAGGGCAAATAAAGATAAAATCCTAGACGCATACGGTAAGCGTATTATACATTTATGTAAATCTACAAACTTATTAATTGGTAATGGTAGATTATATAAAGATGCCGATGTAGGGGAATTCATATATCTTTGTACAAATGGAGCAATCGTTGTAGATTATTTCTTACTCAAATATGAAGATATTATTAATATACACAATTTTCAGGTCATGCCACCAAATGAATTTTCGGACCACTGCGCACTTAATATTTGTATAAAACGTGTACGCCCACAATCCGAAAGCGAATCATGTGATGATAGCACCGCCCCAACAGTAGTCCTAGTATGGGATGTCACGCGCATTGATACATTCCGAATTAATCTACTCGATAATAGTACAACATTGCAACGGATTACTGATAACTTAAATAATAGTAGCATTGATGAGTCAGTAAATTCCTTTACAGATTATATGCGCAATCATGCATTTAGCGTGTTTGGGAAACCCCACAACACAAATATAAGAAAATCAAGAAAGCGTAACGGTAACAAACAGTGGTTTAATCAGAACTGTTATGAGGCACGCAAATCGTACAATAAAGCAAGAAATACATATATCCGAAATAAAACTTCAGAAAATAAAGTTAGTTTTCTTGATAATAAACGCAAGTATATAACAATTAAAAGCAAATATAAATCAAATTTTAAAATAATAGAGGGCACACGTATTTCTGAGTTGGCAAAATCAAGCCCAAAATCGTTCTGGAATAATGTAAAAACACAATATAAAAATGTTCATTGTCTTCAGATTTAAATATAAATGATTTATATGCCCATTTTAATAACCTGTATGGTTCTCAACCACAGGCGGACGCAGATGTGTTACCTGATGAAAATATTATAATGGATGAAGATTTAGATGCCGAGTTTTCATTATCCGAACTAAAAGCAGCAGTTTATTCTCAAAATAACTCAAAAAGTCCAGGAACTGACAAAGTTATCGCAGTATTTAAGCATTCATTTGACATTATCTCACCATTTATATTAAATCTTTATAACAAAATATTATCCGATGGAATATTTCCTGAAAGTTGGAACGAAGGTATTATTGTGCCCATATTTAAAGGTGGTAACTATAATGAGGCCAAACATTATAGGGGAATAACATTGAGTAATATTTTGGCAAAAATATATTCGAAACTTTTAGTCAATCGTCTTACAAATTGGTCTGAGAAACACAATAAGTTAATCGATAATCAATTCGGTTTTCAGAAAGGTAAATCTACAACAGACTGTATTTTTATTTTGCACGCCCTAATTTCTAAAACATTAGGTAGTAAGAAAAAACTGTATGTCGCATTTTTAGACTGGGAAAAAATGTTTGACCGAATAAACAGAGTATATCTATGGCAAAAGTTAATGAACGAAAATATTAGTTCAAAGTTTATAAATGCGATTAAATCAATGTATAGTGTTGTCAAGTCGTACATTCGGTATAACTCTCTTAAATCCGAAAATATTAATTCTAACATCGGGGTGAAACAGGGGGACCCGGCTAGCAGCTTACTATGTTTATTTTTCTTAAATGATATTATAGATAGTATAAACAGCAATATAAATGGTATATTAGCAATTGAAGAGCTACAAATATTCTTATTACTATTTGCAGACGATGCAGTCGTATTTGCTCACGATCCCGCTTCGCTTCAATCAATATTGACCGATAGTGAAACATATTGCAACGTATGGGGTTTACGTCTTAATATAAACAAAACTAAAATCGTGATATTCGAAAATGGACGACACACGTCTTATGATTTCTATATTTATAATTCACTTATAGAAGTTGTTACGTCATTTAAGTATCTTGGAGTTCATTTATTTAAAAACGGTAAATGGAATCGTACGCAAAAACGAGTAGCACAACATGCCTCGTATTCCATGCATAATCTGTTTATTGTTTACAATCAGTTAGATTTACCAGTTTCAAAGCAAACGCAATTATTTGACACTCTTGTCGCACCTATATTAAACTATTCTGCTGAAATATGGGGGTATCACTTGGGTCCAGATGTTGAATCCTTACACTCTAAATTCTGTAGAAAAGTTTTACATGTAAGACGCTCAACAATCTGGATGCATTATACGGAGAACTTGGAAGAACTCCCATGTTTGTACGTCGTAAACTTTTAAAAAAAAAAATTTTTATTTTTTTATTTTTCAGGCCCCCTTTCGGAGTAACCCCATTTATTTTCCACGTCATAGGTCGAGTAGGGGTCGAGGAGCATCCCCTATTCGCCTTACAATTTATATATACAATACAATATTCATAATAGATATATGTACATTCATATGATTTACATAGGTTTTTTTTGCACAGACACAACAAAAACACATACAACAAAAATAATTGTACCCCCACCATATCCTACAGCATCTTTATATCAATATGACAAAGGGAGCTCAATAACTTATACTCGAATAACACACACACACACACACACACACACACACACACACACACACAAATACACACACTCACAAATACCCGCCTGTCTTATCGTTGTCCGTGCGTATATAGATAAAACATGCTTCTCAATATTTCTACCTTAGATGCGTTTACATACATGAGGTAATGCTTTTAATATCGACCAAAGTTGTACAGTTTGGTAAAAAAAATAAAATCAAATACAACAACATTTCAACACAGCTCTGGCATAAATACGTTCATAGATTCCCATATTCTTCTAAAGTTATCTATATTATTATTAACCACTGCAGCCTTTTTGTTTATATTGTAATAATATAATATGATATGTTTTGCTCCTATTACTGTAAGGGGGCATTCTTGCATTTTACATTTATATATATACATTTTCAAAAAGATAATTATCAAATTCTTTGCTATCTCGTTATTATTGAGATTAATGTATCCAAAGATCATTGTATTTTCATTTAAAGGTGCAAATAAGTCTATTGATGGCGTTAATAAAGCAGTGATTAGTTTCCTAGTTGCATTGCATCCCCAGAATAAGTGTTCTATTGTTTCATTCTCAGTCTTACAGAAGGTGCAAAGTGGGCTGTCCTTGTACTTTATTTTATTTAGTAAATCGTTTGTTCCTAAAATTCTATGTAATATTCTTATTTGGAACCACTGTAGTTTAGAATCTTTTGTTATATTGAAAGGCAAAGAATAAATTTGTTTCCACTCCTCTTTATTAAATGTTACACTAGGCTTTTCTAACCATTTTGCTTGACTAGTTGGCATAGAAGTATTGTTATTTAAGATATTATACATTGCTTTTGACCCTTTCTTATTTATAGTTATGTCTTTTAGAGTGGGTGGTAATGTTGGTCTGGGTGGTATGACAATGTCGTTTGTAGTTATATTGTACGTTATTAATAGTTGTTTTACAGCATTTAAAACACCCTGATAAACTAAATAGTTTGTTGTGACATTGTATGTTTTCTTAAATTCATCTAATGTTAAAAAAGTGCCATCAGCATTTAAAAGGTCAGCTATGTAATGGACACCTGCATCAAACCAGGATTTTAAGAAGACACTCTTCGCACCAATTAATAGTTTATGATTATAAAACAAGGGTATGTTACCTATACACTCTTTTTTCACTACACTGTGCTCTATCAAATTAGCAAAGGCACCTAAGGTGTCCTTCCAAAACATGTTATTACTTTCTCTAGATAGTTTTTCAACATAGTGTTTTCCGCAATGGAATAATTTCTGCATTTCAAGTTTTTCATTAACAATACTTATCCAACTTCCATTACCTAATATTCTTCTTAACCATGTAAGTTTTAAAGCCTTTATGGAAGCAGTTATATTGATCATTTTTAAACCTCCCCATGTGTACTCATTTACTAGAATATTGCTTTTTATTTTGGCAGTACCTTGCCAAATAAAATCATAAGTTAATGTATTTAGGTAATTAATAAGTTCCTCTGGTGGGTTTGGCAATGCAATAAATAAGTGGTTAAGAGTGGAAATTAATAGAGTTTTAATAACTGTTATTTTTCCAATAGGTGTTAATATTCTTCTTTTCCATTGTTTAATAACGTTTTGGATCTTTTCAATTTTATCTTTATAATTTATTTCTATTATCTTGTTCAAATCTACATGGAAATGTATGCCTAACATTTTGAAACTATGTTGATTCCAAGATAGTTTCCATCTTGTTTTTATACTATCACTAGAAAATTTCTTTCTACCTATCCATACAACCTTAGTCTTATCAAAGTTTACATTTAATCCAGATATAATAGCATAATCCGATAAAGTATTTAATGTCTGATTCAGAGATTCTGTTGATCCATCTAAGATCATGGTTGTGTCATCTGCAAATTGTGATAATTTATGTTCTACGTTATTTATGTCAATTCCTTTAATCTGTTTATTGCTTTTTATTTTCAAAGTAAACGTAAACATTTAATGATTAAATATTATATATATACAAGTCACGTGATTTCCGGTTATGGTTTATTTATTTATATCAGCTGACTATTATTTTGGATATAAAGTGCTTTAAAGTGTTTTTGATGGAATAATTTTTAATAAAAGTGAGTTTGGATGTAACGGATTATAACTGTGCGTGAGTCTTTTCTGATCGCTATCTGGAATTGTGACTTTGAAACATGTACTTTTTACTATGATGGGTGGGGTACGAACAAAGAAAAACGCTAAAACCCCCTGTCCGTGCGCGGGTATTTCGGCACGCATGAGTAAACAGGACAAGTGTTCACAATCGCATGGATTTATTGGATTATATTGACACTATATAACGGAAAAAGGATAACGATTGTAGATACATTTTGTAAGACAGTGATTAACTTATTATATAACCCGGTCAGTTGTCTGGCCCAGTAAATGATAAACTGCCCATGGGAAAGAAACATAAATGTAGCTTTAAGCATCAGTGCAGGAAAGAGGACAAAAGGAAATGCAATAAAAGTAGTTCGTCCTCTAGCAATGATTTACCTGAAACGCCAATTAAACAGTTGCGACGGAATAGTCCAAGAACTGATAGTGTGCACGATAATTCCATATGTGTCAGTGACGTTTTGTGTGAAGTGAACTATGTTCTATTACGAGGCTGACACCGAGACGTCAGTGTTTGAAGACAATACTGTAGCGGAATCCGAATCTGAAAACCATATAATGGCTGCAAACGACATGGCGGGAACACAAAGTGACAACATTGATAAATTGTGCCACACTATGGACACTGTGTTAAAAACAGTCTCTGACATTAAAACGAACCAAGACAATATGTCCGCCATGGTACAGAAGAAACTTGACATTATGAGGAAAGATATGATAGAGAATATTGACACTCGTGTGCGTGATTTCAAAGAAGACATAAATATGACGTCATTACACGGCGAAAGGGAGCGCATGGATCATGTAATGCAGATGCTGCAGTCAGTTCAAACGCGTCTCGGTGATCTAGAGGAGAAAGACCGCGTTAAGACGCAAGACGAGTTTCCAGCCCTAATAGCAAGAACTCCTGTGGCCGCACAACGCACTGATGAGGACTATCTCAATGATCCAGAATTATGCATAATAGCAAGTGGTGTCCAATATCATGCTGAGGAAGATCTTAAGAAAAAGGTCAATGATATTGTAGAAATATTGGGCCCTCAAGTGTCAAGCAATGTGGAAATAACGGCAGTAAAACGCCTTAGAAATCGATTTGGAGATCTTAGGCCACCGCTTGTTAAAGTAAGTTTCCGGAACAGAGAAGAAAAAGTACATGTGTTACGAAATAAAATGGCGCTAAAAGATACGGCAGACTATAAACGTGTGTACATTAAAAGCAGCAAATCACACGCGGAAAGACTGATTGAACTTAATTCCAGGGCATTAATTAGAAACATGCCACACGCACAACGGCAATATTTCAGAGTAGACGCAAACGGCCGTATTCGTGCACGTCAGGGTCCGGAAATGGGGAATGCGCCTGCGCCACCCACTGGCGAACCGATGCATTAGGAAGATGAGCCCAGTGAGCCCATCCGTGTCGCACACATTAACGTTTGTGGATGGACTTTGGAGAATCATGAACTCCGCATTAATATAGTGAAGTCGTTAAATGCAGATATTATTTCAGTAGTTGAAACTCATTTAGCAGGCCGAAATGTTCTTGAAGTTGAGGGCTATGTATGGTTTGGGCACAATAGGATCGATATTCATAAACATGCACCAAAACCTTCAGGCGGGGTCGGTGTTCTAGTTAATAAAACATTGTGTGATCAGTTTGATGTGAAAGTGATTGACAGACATTATGAAGGCATATTATCAATCTTACTTGTGCACAAATTAAGTGGGCATGATATTCTTGTATGTTCATGCTATTTACCACCGGAAAATTCGTCACGTGGCAGAGATGCTCAGGGTTTTTACGCGCACTTACTGACCCAGATTTACAGCAATTGTGACTCTGACACTATAATACTTTGTGCAGATTTTAACTCGAGAATCGGATCACATTCAGACATCCTTCAAGAATGTGACGTCATGCCCAAGCGAATAGTATTAGATAAAAGTGTAAATCAACATGGACACGAACTTCTTGAATTCCTAAATGAGTCCAAGTTTTGCGTTTTAAATGGAAGATTTGATAGTAAACATGACAATTTCACATCAGTGTCTAGGAAAGGAAAAGCCGTTGTAGACTATATTTGCGTACCACACGACAATTTTCAATCATATAAAAATTTCAAAGTATTATCCGCACAGTCGATTATAAATGACAATGGACTGCAGGCATTGTTGGGCGATCGATCACGCATACCTGACCATAGCGTACTATTATTTGACCTTGAAACAAACTATAGTTATATCCATGAACAAAGTAGTCTGCAAAATACACCAGTGAAACGTGAACATAGACATAACCTACGGCGCATTCCCGTGGATTTCATGAATAGTGAAACATGCCGTCTAGCCTTTTTAAATGTGGTCACTAATATAGAACGATCCTGAGAAACACAACAAAATGTTGACTTGATCTATGACCAGCTGTGTGACGCAATTAGAAAAGAAATGAAAGACAATATTCCCGTGTACGGAAATTCCCGAGAAAGCTCACCGCGTCGTAGGGTTCGCAAGCCGTATTGGAACGATACACTGAACAATCTGTGGAAAAGTATGCATACAAAAGAAAATGAATATTTAAACTGTCACAATAACAGGCACACTAGGATACGACTCAGAATGGAATATACCGCAGTGCGGGGTGTATTTGACAAAGAACTGAAAAGATGTGAACGATCCTACAGGCATTCGGAATGCATAGAAATAGAAGATATGACGACTAACAACCCGTCAGACTTTTGGCGTAAAATTAAAAGTTTAGGCCCGAGAAAAAACCGAGACATCCCGATTGAGATAGTAAATGACGATGGCTCAATATTAAGCGACGAGCAAAATGTTTTTGATCGTTGAAGATTAGATTTTGAAAATTTATACAATTGCCAGGAAAACAACGGCTTTGATGATGAACACTATAATCAAGCAAAAGTTCATAAACACTTAATAGAAATTAACATGTTGGACCCACTTTATGACAGCAACCTGGAACTAAACAGGAATATTACTCTCGAAGAAATCGTATATGTCGTTCAAAAATCAAAAAATAGATCTGCTTGTGGTTATGACGGAATCCCATATGATGTTCTTAAATACCCTATTGTTATAGATGCTCTGCACAAACTCTTTCAACTCATATTTGACTGTAGTCTCATACCATCTGTTTGGAGAAGAGCGATTGTATGCCCTATACTGAAGGACACTAACACAGACCCATGTGTACCAATGCATTATCGTGGTATAAGCCTACTCAGTTGTATAAGTAAGCTTTATAGTGCATTTATCAACAAGAGACTTACAGCATACCTAGACCACGAGGATATACTGACTGATACACAAAATGGATTTCGTTCAAACAGGTCTTGTGAAGATCATGTGTTTACCCTCAATAGCATTGTGCGAAATAATAAATCAGTGTATGCGGCATTCATCGATCTAAAGCGCTGTTTCGACTATATCGATAGAGACATGCTTCTCTATAAGCTATTGTTAAATAATGTTGATGGGAAAGTATACAACGCAATCAAGAACATATATGCCAATACAGTTTCTTGTATTCGAATTAACCAGAAAATGACACAGTGGTTCGATTGCACAACTGGTGTCCGTCAGGGATGTACGCTCTCGCCCACATTGTTCTTCATCTTCGCCAACGACGTAGCTATTGAGATAAATGACCTTGACCTAGGTGTGTCCATGGATGATGTTAAGATATCACTACTCATGTATGCAGACGATATAGTTTTAGTGTCAGATACAGAAGACAATCTGCAAATTATGCTAGACAAAATAGAAAACTGGTGCAAGAATCGGAGAGTACTAATAAATACTAATAAATCGAAATGTGTACACTTCCATGCGTTACTTTATGGGGGTACACAGATTTACACCAGTACTTGCATTGACCGGAGACATGGGATGGTTACCAGGATTATACCGGAGATGGTTATCAGCGCAACGCCTTTGGAATCGGCTTGTTCTGATGGATCAGAATAGGTTGACATTCAGAGTGTTTGAAACAGACTATAGAAAATGTACTAGTAATTGATCTAACGATATGAAGTCACTTATGTATACATTGGGGTTAAATGATCAATTCGATAACAAAATGCCTGTTAACATTCCGCATGCTAAATCACTAATAAACCGTCATTATTCACGGATTTGGTCCCATGATGTGCAGAGTGTCTAAATTACGTACATACAGGCTAGTTAAATCTGAATTCAAAACCGAAGAATATCTACTTATAAACCTACTTAAAAATGAACGGTCATTACTTTCACAACTAAGAACTGGGATTCTCCCGCTGCGTATAGAAACGGGACGGTACATTGGTGAAAGAGTGGATGAACGTATATGTAGACAATGTGATTCAGGAACTATGGAATCAGAAATGCATTTTCTGTTTGACTGTAGCCTGTATAATGCGATACGACGAAAAGTGTTTGAAAGCCAATTGTCAGACAATGATTTTAACAATATGTCATTAGAGCAGAAACTGTTGTATTGTACAGAAAATTACCCTAGAAAACTAAGTAAATATGTGGTACATGCCTATCTGTTGAGAAGAAGAACTTTTTATACATAAACATAACCATACAACACACAATTACACAGTGTGTCCTATTTCAATATGGAACATCATTATTTTGCAAAGGAAACGCTGTTTGTAGTTTATTTTTGCTTAATGTCCAACTGTTAATAAATCTTTCTCTCATTGATTATATTTAAACCATAATTGTTTGAAATCGTATATATATGTATGTTAGTTAAATGTCATTAACTGTAACTTTGTACATGAGGTGACTTATAGGCCCACTGGGTCGGGTGCAACATTTTGTATATATATTGTTTGTTATTTATGTTTAATGCACATGTCACTATAATAAAATAATTTCTTCTATTGGATTAAACTATTAGCTCTCAGTGATAGATCATTATTATTTAAAACATATAAAATGTTAAAAACAGATACTGATACTGGACTTACCTATAATAAAAACAACTGGGCTTATCAAATTAAAATTATTCTAGATCAATTTGGTCTAACATATATTTGGCAGCATCAGTTTAATATTTTACTAAATTTTAATCAAATCAAACAAAGACTACTAGATATATATCAACAAAGCTGGTATTATACGGCAAATCGGTCATATTAGAAAATTCCTAACAGCTGATGCAACAAAAACTCTAGTCAACTCATTAGTTACATCACGGTTAGACTATTGTAATATGCTGCTGACTGGGGTACCAAATACAATTCTGAACAAATTACAGAACGTCCAGAATACAGCAGCGCGCCTAATTACAAAAACGTCCCGATACGATCACGTGTCTCCAATCCTGAAGGAGCTCCATTGGCTGCCAATACAATACAGGGTCCAGTACAAGATCCTTACTCTGACCTACAAAGCACTACATCATCAGGCACCGAAGTATATCACTAACCTCATGAGTGTATATCAACCAACACGAAACTTAAGATCAAAGAATAGCTCACTTCGACTCGTGACACCAACAAATCGAACAGTAACATACGGAGACAGGAGTTTCGGAACAGCTGCGCCGAAATTATGGAATGCGTTACCACCAGGAATAAGAGACTCTGAGACATTGTGTTTATTCAAAAGATCATTGAAAACTCACTTTTTTGTGCAAGCACATGGAGATTAATGTTCGACAATACTCTGGACGTGCATAAAGTGACTGTGTGTATATAACATATTATTAATTATTTTGGATATGTAACTACACTTATTTAATTTCGGATATACATGTTTTTTATCACTGCTAAAATGACTTTTGTTTATCTATGTAAAATAGATTTATTTTACTTCATATTGTAATGTTGAAATACTTTTTGTTTTATTATTATGTCCTTTTGTATTCGTTCTTAAACTTTATCTGTAAATTGCAATCATTATTTTAAGTATAAGGTTTATCTGTACTTTTACCACTTGACTTCTATTTTTGTACTTTTTATTCTATATGTGTTAATTGTTACATGAACATGTAAAGCGCTTTTGAACGTATAATTTTTATATGATAAAGGCGCTATATAAATATGGTATAATAATAATAATAATATTCAACATTAAATAATTCTTTTAAATTTGAATCATATCTGGATATCATAACTGAAAGTAAATATAGAACAGCACTAACTAAATTTAGAACATCATCACATGATCTTTTTATAGAAAAGGGACGTTACTTAAATTTACCTAGGCACCAACGACTATGTACTCAATGCAATATGAATATGATAGAAAGTGAATTTCATTTTCTCCTAATATGCCCTAAATATACTGACTTAAGACACAAGTATTTTAAAAGATATTACTATACCTGGCCTACGTTACAAAAATTTATCAACCTTTTAACAGCCGAATCAAAAGAATTATTATTAAAACTGTCCAAATGTATTTACTTTGCAAATTTACTAAGAAAGTAACTTCATTACACAATTAAAATTATTTGTATTGGTTAAGCACTTCTCTGAAAATCCATGACTGTCTACTCATATATATTGTGTATTTGCTATAAGCATATGACTATGGTTTATGCAATACATTATTGTTGTTGTTGTTGTTGTTGTAAAATACAACAATATAGTGTTAAAACACACATTATGATCATTAAATACAACAATATAGTGTTAAACACACACTACGATCATTAAATACAACAATATAGTGTTAAACACACATTACGATCATTAAATACAACAATATAGTGTTAAACACACATTATGATAATTAAATACAACAATATAGTGTTAAAACACACATTATGATCATTAAATACAACAATATAGTGTTAAAACACACAATATGATCATTAAATACAACAATATAGTGTTAAAACACACAATATGATCATTAAATACAACAATATAGTGTTAAAACACACATTATGATCATTAAATACAACAATATAGTGTTAAAACACACAATATGATCATTAAATACAACAATATAGTGTTAAAACACACAATATGATCATTAAATACAACAATATAGTGTTAAAACACACATTATGATCATTAAATACAACAATATAGTGTTAAAACACACAATATGATCATTAAATACAACAATATAGTGTTAAAACACACAATATGATCATTAAATACAACAATATAGTGTTAAAACACACATTATGATCATTAAATACAACAATATAGTGTTAAAACACACAATATGATCATTAAATACAACAATATAGTGTTAAAACACACAATATGATCATTACATACAACAATATAGTGTTAAAACACGCATTATGATCATTACATACAACAATATAGTGTTAAAACACGCATTATGATCATTACATACAACAATATAGTGTTAAAACACGCATTATGATCATTACATACAACAATATAGTGTTAAAACACTCAATATGATCATTAAATACAACAATATAGTGTTAAAACACGCATTATGATCATTACATACAACAATATAGTGTTAAAACACGCATTATGATCATTACATACAACAATATAGTGTTAAAACACTCAATATGATCATTAAAATAAAATACAAGAATAGGGAGACGTGTGGCCCCAGGCAGCAAGGTCAGGTTCCCTAGGGCGACAAGTTCCGTCACCATCTACAATGAGCTCTGAACTATATAGTTTGTTTGTTCAGGGTTTAGGCCTGCATCAGCACCATTTGGGCTATATCGCCGGCGGGTAGTTTACCTAACAACACCTTTCCTGGACAGGCTCGAGTTAACCAGTACTTGATGCACAAAACTCCGTAAGACACTGCCAACTGATAAATGAGACACGGCCCGAGCAGGGCTCGAACCATTGACCATCAGTGATTATAGGTTACAGTAGTATACAAGTCAGCGACCGTAACCACTAGACCACGGAGACTCTGAACTGTATACCTTTCATTTCACGGAAAATTGCTTGTATATGTAATAAATATACAACGTTTGTCTGCCTTTATACATTATTCTAGTCATTGGCAAAATACTAATAAAACTATAATATAATATTATACTATTCAAAATACTAACATCCAACGTCTATTTCTTTGATTGTACAAGTTTAACTGTTCTTGTTTATGCTAACCACAGGGACTGTGTCTCAGTCATAATGTGTCTCAGATCAAATGTTTAATGTATAAATCCGCAATACAAATACTTTTCATCGATGCAATCTATATAAATGTATTGAAAATGGACTGGGAGCGAATATAAAACAGCCAAAAACAGCCAAACAACAACCATTGTCCTAATGGCAGGGTTAAAAACAGGAAAGAGGTAGCCATATAAGCAAGTTGCTTTCTCCTCAATCCTACATGTATTTTCTTATTGTGATCATTATACTATGTATATTCATTGAAATAAATTAGTGTTTAAACTAACCCTGGTCCTAATGGCGGGGATTAAAAACAACAACCCTGGTCATAATGGTGGGGGATAAAAACAACAACCCTGGTCCTAATGGCGGGGTTAAAAACCCCATCCCTGGTACTAATGGTGGGGGTTAAAAACAACAACCCTTGTCCTAATGTGGGGGGTTAAACCAACAACTCTGGTCCTACTGGTGAGGGTTAAAAACAACAACCCTTGTCCTAATGGTGGGTGTTAAAAACAACAACCCTTGTCCTAATGGCGGGGTTTAAAAACAACAACCCTGATCCTAATGGTGGGGGTTAAAAACAACAACCCTTGTCCTAATGTCGGGGGTTAAAACAACAACTCTGGTCCTAATGGTGAGGGATAAAAACAACAACCCTGGTCCTAGTGGTGGGGGTTAAAACAACAACCATGGTCACAATGGCGGCGGTTTAAAACAACAACCCTATTCCTAATGGTGGGGGTTAAAACAACAACCCTATTCCTAATGGTGGGGGTTAAAACAACAACCCTATTCCTAATGGTGGGGGTTAAAACAACAACCCTAATCCTAATGGTGGGGGTTAAAACAACACCATGGTCACAATGGCGGCGGTTTAAAACAACAACCCTATTCCTAATGGTGGGGGTTAAAACAACAACCCTATTCTAATGGTGGGGGGTTAAAACAACAACCTATTCCTAATGGTGGGGATTAAAACAACAACCCTATTCCTAATGGTGGGGGTTAAAACAACAACCCTAATCCTAATGGTGGGGGTTAAAACAACAACCCTATTCCTAATGGTGGGGGTTAAAACAACAACCCTATTCCTAATGGTGGGGGTTAAAACAAAAACCCTATTCCTAATGGCGGGGGTTAAAACAACAACCCTATTCCTAATGGTGGGGGTTAAAACAACAACCCTATTCCTAATGGTGGGGGTTAATACAACAACCCTATTCCTAATGGTGGGGGTTAAAACAACAACCCTATTCCTAATGGCGGGGGTTAAAACAACAACCCTATCCTAATGGTGGGGGTTAAAACAACAACCCTATTCCTAATGGTGGGGGTTAAAACAACAACCCTATTCCTAATGGTGGGGGTTAAAACAACAACCCTAATCCTAATGGTGGGGGTTAAAACAACAACCATGGTCACAATGGCGGCGGTTTAAAACAACAACCCTATTCCTAATGGCGGCGGTTTAAAACAACAACCATAGTCCTAATGGTGGGGGTTAAAACAACAACCCTATTCCTAATGGTGGGGGTTAAACAACAACCCTAATCCTAATGGTGGGTAAAACAGTAGTAAACCCATCTCTTTAATTGTAAACAAACAGGCGCCATTTTGAATACGATTTATAGTAACTCATTTGCATATAAGGTAATATAAAGTAGGTCACACGAGTGCGCGTTTATTTTTAGTATACGCGTCACTATAGAGCCTATTGATGACGTATCGCGCAACTACCGAGCTCGGTGTACGAACCTCTATGTGCGGTGTCCATCTCGGACGATCTAGTAACAGCGTATAAGTCTCTACGCGGCGGCCATTTTGGATGACCTTATATGACCATGACGTAAAATAATCGAGTACAAATCTTTAAATACGTTCATTCCGTCTCGAGACACCGCTCTATAAATAGCGATCGTGTACGTTTCTATAAATATCGACTACGTACCGATCCATAAATAACGATTACGAACGCTTCTATAAATATCGACCGATTAGAACGGACTTAGGCCTCAAACGTTTCATAAGCTTCACAACCATGCTGTCAACGGGTAAGTTCATTATATTATTCAAACTCGGCGTACGTTTTTATCGCGTAAGAAATCCTAATTATACGCTATATACAAACTTAACCTATGTAATTTAGCGAAAATGAATAATATATATCTTACATCGTTACGTATAATTCCATAAAAACGCGATAAATTATTAATAATCCGTAATGTACGTTTTAGAGGGCGATGGATTCCATCAGGAATGAGATATCCAGAGCGATTAATATAAGTTGTAAGAACTTGTTTCGCGATCGAGCAAATATAAATTTGTAATAAAATAATATTATCCATCCAACATATTCACATATCAAGGAATATGAGACGCGGGATGGAACGATTAATATAAATGTCTAATACTCGGTGTTCAAATTATAAAGCCCGTCTGGTGGCAATCCAGGTTTGTCATATAAATACCGCATATATCTCCGAATAAATCCTATCGTTTCGTATGACGCATCCTAGTTGTCTGGTCAACGGCTCAATACATTGGAATGACTTGATAGTACATGCGCGGTGCTACATATCTCGAAAACCCAGTGTGTCATATCTAAATATCTTTGAATACTTGGAAGATTATTCACTATACAGTATCCCGTATCTTCAAACATAACTCATGGACTCACTAACGGTAGAACATCATTAACGTAATATTTTATGTCTCAAATAATCTTAACAATTTATCTAGGAATGCGAGAGAAATTTCTAACCACCATGGAACCAAATCTGACGCAGGTAATTATATATATCGCATGTCGAATTGTTTCATGATTCTAATCAAATTGAAGTAATTAATACGTTTACATACCACGGTTGCTTTCACATTAAAACCAGCCGTTAAAATCTAAAGGTAAGACGGGTAATTAATTACGAATTACTACAAATCGACGCGGAAATCCGTAAACGTAATTAAGAAATGTTAAATGTCAAATACTTGTCTGCCTGCCTGCCTGCCTGCCTGCCTGCCTGCCTGCCTGCCTGCCTGCCTGCCTGCCTGCCTGCCTGCCTGCCTGCCTGCCTGCCTGCCTGCCTGCCTGCCTGCCTGCTGCCTGCCTGCCTGCCTGCCTGCCTGCCTGCCTGCCTGCCTGCCTGCCTGCCTGCCTGCTGCCTGCCTGCCTGCCTGCCTGCCTGCCTGCCGGTCGGTCGGTCGGTCGGTCGGTCGGTCGGTCGGTCGGTCGGTCGGTCGGTCGGTCGGTCGTCGGTCGGTCGGTCGGTCGGTCGTCGGTCGGTCGTCGGTCGGGTCGGTCGGTCGGTCGGTCGGTCGTCGGTCGATCGATCGATCGGTCTGTCTGTCTGTCTGTCTGTCTGTCTGTCTGTCTGTCTGTCTGTCTGTCTGTCTGTCTGTCTGTCTGTCTGTCTGTCTGTCTGTCTGTCTGTCTGTCTGTCTGTCTGTCTGTCTGTCTGTCTGTCTGTCTGTCTGTCTGTCTGTCTGTCTGTCTGTCTGTCTGTCTGTCTGTCTGTCTGTCTGTCTGTCTGTCTGTCTGTCTGTCTGTCTGTCTGTCTGTCTGTCTGTCTGTCTGTCTGTCTGTCTGTCTGTCTGTCTGTCTCTGTCTGTCTGTCTGTCTGTCTGTCTGTGGAGCATCTTCTGCCTTGTGCACTATCCTCCAAAACATGTGACTACTAGTAACATACTTCTGGTATATTTCAACTTCATACAGGTAGAACTTTGTTATATGGGTTTCCATAAGATGAACATATCCCGTCATCTTATATCCAGAGAAACAGTTTAAAGCATTGCTACGGGTACACGTTTTATAATGAGTTTTTCGCTGGAACGGCTTTGCTGTTTTCGTGATGGATATGTATTGGTCATTTAGCGTACATATGTCATATTATGTGTGAAACAGAATTATAAGATGTACATGTATGTAATTTCTCTGAGCTACAACATAGCGGTTTATCTGATAAGCCCAGAGTGCGTACATAACTTAATCATGAGGTCATCCGCAGCTAATTGGTCCTAATTGACGTGGAGATATCCCAACGATGGTGAAGAGAGATCGACAGGGAATGTTCGTTCGCTTGATACTGTGTTATCACAACTACACTATCTCATAAGACAAGAACAGTTTGTGATGAGTCATTAATGGACAATATTTTATTAGCTAACACCCAAACAAGATTGTCTTTAAGACGTATCTGCAAATAATTAAAATCGCTTTCGTTTGCTAAATGTATGCGTACTTGCCGTGGGGAATTCTTGTAAGCATGAACAGAACATATTCTCAATATTATATAGACGGATATACTATTTTTATAAACAAAATGACTCATTTTGATCTCATCAATCGTTCCCAAGAACACCGGGGATGACTCACATTTAGACTCCCTCTTTGTTTGTATGGGGGCCGTGAGAGTAATGACGTCTCTGGATCGTTTGGGAGATGCTAGTTCGTCTGCGTCATAGCATCGCACGCGCGTTCTAAAAATAGACTAATCATAGCGATCAGCTGTTTGGGGAGATGTAGCACACTTGTATAGCCGCAAAAATGCAGTAGCTTAGATAAACAGACTCTTGACGTATTTTGTATACGTTAGAAATCAAAATCCAGGTAACTGTCTATTTAATGAATGGAAATGCTCTCTCCGTGGGAAGCAGATACCATCTCCGTGAAGCAGCCGACAGTGACGATACGCCAAGCTCGACGTCCCGATCGGCTTTGCTGTTTTCATGATGGATATGTAATGGTCATTTAGCGTACATATGTCACATTATGTGTGAAACAGAATTATAAGATGTACATTTATGTAAATGTTGTATGTAGGCCTACAGTGGTACTCAAATCAATCTAAAAACAGCAACAATTATGGGGCGACGTTTCGCTATTTATTTAGTATTTATATGGATAACCATAATTCGATTATTAGATATAGGGTTAGCGCCGCGTATGAGCACGCTCTATGCTGTTTATAATGGAGCTAAAAGACTTGGCCTACGAATCTGACGTCATCAAGTGTTCGACTCGGCGTTAGAGCGTAGAAATCTGTATAATTCGACGTAGCTCGGCGAGACCGATCCGACGATATCTTTCCTTTATTTATACGGCGAGTAGTTTTCGAGGTATCGAGGTTTAAAGATTTTATATATCATTGAAAATGAAAAAATATTTAACCGCAAATAACGTAACTATACATTAGTTCTAATATACGCGTATCGTCGTCACGAGTCCGACGCTACCCTTCATTTTGATCTATCATTATTCGATATATCTATAATACTGATTATCTCCCTTTAATCGTAAATAAGTTTGAAGAAAAATGAACTTTCGAGGAAACTGGCCGTGTTTGGTATCGTCGGAAAGATCTCGAAGAGACAATGACGAATCCGCGACAAATCGACGATCCGAAAAACCGGAAGTACCGATATAAATTCGTTATATAAGCTTTAGTATAGGTCCTATCTATCCGGGGGTTTCGATAATCGTACTAAACGATTATACGTTCCGCATCTACGATTTTCAAAATGGAGGATAAAAATGGCGGGAAAACACTATCTCGCTTATTAATAGTCCATTCGACTAGGGGTGTGTTGCTCCATTTATGTCCGTATCTACCCTTAATTCTAATTACGTAGCTACTGTCCGTACACAATTACCTCCCTCTACACATTCTCATTATACCGATAAAATGATTATATTTATTATCGTCATTTCGATCGTAAGATTTTGATGGCCGCGATGCTCTATTATATCATTCGTATAGGTACCTAAATATCCTTACACTTTGGCATCCGATACTTAAGTCACAAAGGACGCGCGTGTTTATAGTTTCCGGAATATTGCATCAGTCAGTCGTTGGCGTCACGAAATCATGCCCAGACACGTATAGACCTATCCTATAAATGACCTACGTTACTATAAATAGAAAACTAGTTGGAACAGGCTATTTATATTCATCCAATCAGAACGTATTGCTATAAATAACAATGACATACATTACTATAAATAGAAAACTAGTTAGAACCGGTATTGCTATTTTTATGTATCCAAGGAGAGCGTAATGCTATAAATAACAATTACCTACGTTACTATAAATAGAAAACTAGTTAGAACCGGTATTGCTATTTTTATTTATCCAATGACTTTATAACCGACCAATCAGAATCCAGAATAGTGACGTACGTTACTAAAAATAGCCGACCGATGAAACGAGAGACCGTAGTATATAAGAAGGATCTCTGCTCTATAAATTCATTCTTTTACAAGAAACCAAGCCTTCAAGATGAATTCGGTAAACGATATTATAAATTCGTTCGACAATGAAAACGATTTGATGAACTTCGCCGTCACGTGGGGTCTTCAAGAATGCCCGGGGGTGAGGTTTCGGCTGTTTCAGTTACTACATCCGGAGTACGGCGACGAATTTGTCACTGACCAGTTAGAAGGGATGATTAGAAATATGGCCACCCCCGAGGCCTCACCGTCGAGCCCCGATGATACCGAAGAGACGTTTAGAGTATATTTATCGGATCAAGAAGAAATGGAGGAGATAGGAGATATCGCTCAAATAGGGGGTGGAGATGACCCTCAACCCGACACCCCACCTTCCGGGGGTCTACAGTATACGATAAGAAAACAGTCTGAGAGGACGTACGCTAAGAATTCGGCCTTGGATAAAACGTACCAGGTCAAGGTCGACGAAGAGCACCGTGGTCAACGGCTCAACGATGTCAGGGACGGGTTACATCGGATGTTAGACGACGTTCTGGACCGAGCTCGGGGCGATTTGGAGGGGAACGATTTAGATCGGGTCGTCATCCATCACGACGGGCTCCAAGATCCTATCGTAGTACCTTTGAGACCCTGGGACGAGTTGAACACCGAAGCCGTCATGGAGACCGTAGGTAAAGTCTTAAATAGCAAACAAGACTTATCCTTGGATCAGAGTTTCGAGATTTCAATAGGAACCATAGACCTACCTAAAGGCGGAGCCAGGCGACGTATTACCAGACTCCACGGAAAGAATAATTCGCTGTACTTAAAGAAATCCATCGTCACCATCGAGAATGACGACCAGCTGTGTATGGCGAGAGCGATCGGGATGGCGTGGGCGAAACTAAATACATGTACTCCCGAAGAATGGAAAGATATAACGAAAGGGAGAGGAAGGAAAAGTAACCTGGAACTAATATTCCATCACCAGAAAGTTCCAAGAAGTTATTATTATGATCTCTGTAATAAAAACCTGAAGCAGCAGAAGCAACTCGCCGTTACTTTAAGCGAAATGGCGGGTGTTTCGACCGACCGTCCATCCAGTTTGAACGATATAGAGGCATTCGAAGCGGCGTTGAACGTGAAAGTGATGGTGATTAACGCCTGACTCGGGAATAAGTTTATCACATGTCCCAGTACGAACGAACGACCATGTATTTACCTCTATCTGGTGGACGACGATCATGTTCACGCCATTACCAGTATTACCGGCTTCTTCAGCTCCAATTATTTCTGCGACAGATGTCTCAAACATTACGACCACAGGAAAGAACATCAATGCGAAACCCATTGTATAGTTTGTAAAAGGGACAACTGCCCAAAATTGGATACGCCCGTGGACTGCTCCGAGTGTAATATGACGTGTAGATCCAACGCCTGTTATCAACATCACTTGGAGAAACCGGTACACAAAAAAGACAAAGATAAAGGACAGGTCAGAGGCCCCTCCCAATGCGAGATATGGTGTAAATGTCCGACTTGCTATAAAGTTATAAATAAACAGAAGAGGAAGAAGGAAGATCATCGGTGCGGCGAATATTTCTGTACATCCTGCGAAAAATACGTGTTAGACGATCATCTCTGCTATCTCCGATCAATTCCTGCCAAAGAAGATTTCAAGCCAAAATTCATCTTTTTCGATTTCGAGTGTACCCAGGATGATGCTGACCAATGTTCCCAAGGATACCTACCGACCAAGAAATCCGAATGTACAGACTGCAAACATGATCAGCTTTGTAAAGTCTGCTCAACATGTCAGAATTGTAGAACCTCGTAGTGCGGGAAGGCCACCCATCGACCCAATTTCGTCGTGGCCCACTCTGTCTGTCCAAAATGTATCGATAAGACATTAACCCCAGAATCTGTCTGCAAGGGATGCGGTACCAGATGCGAAGAATGTGATAACGCTGAAAACGAAGATACCGGACCATGCCCAGGCAAATGCGGATTCAGAGAAACTATATTTCAAGGAGAAAATACGACTAAAGAATTTGGAAAATGGTTATTCTCTGACCAACATAAATATTTCAAGGCCGTAGCTCATAACATGAAAGGCTACGACGGTTATTTCCTGCTAGAATATTTGATCGACCAATCCATACGTCCGGACAAGATTATCTACAACGGGAACAAGATCATGTACATGACGGTAGAGAAAGGTCTACACATCAAAGTGATCGACAGTCTCAATTTTGTACCCATGAAGTTAGAATCCCTGCCGAAAACGTTTGGATTGACAGAGTTGAAGAAAGGTTGGTTCCCTCATTTCTTTAACACGAATGAGAACCAACAGTACGTAGGATCATATCCAGTACCGAAATATTACGGCGTTGCCTTTATGAGTTCCAAAGAACGGGAAGAGTTCCTGGAATGGCACGCCACCAACACAGATGAGACGTTCGACTTTAGACAGAAAATGTTACAGTATTGTAGAAGCGACGTCGATATCTTGCGTCAAGCGTGCTTAGAGTTTCGCCATCTTCTTATGACGTCTACCGGCGAAGAGATAGAATGTATCAACGATAAAGGAAAGATTGAAACCAGATGGGAGGGAGCAGTAGATCTGTTCAATTCAGTTACTATCGCCTCTGTATGTATGAACGTGTACCGTACCAAATTTCTAGAAGAAGAATGGAGAGTAAAACTAAATAACGACAATCAATGGATAAAGGCCAAACTAGCCGATGGAAAACTATACGTTCTACAGGGACAGGAGTGGGTATCAGAGGCCGAATTGAAAATCCAAAAGAGGGAATTTGTTCGTACACCTATCGCAAACATCCCCCAGGAGGCTATAAAGACCAGTACAGTAAAGCGTCGATTCAATGGTTAGAGTGGGTCATGATGAAATACAAATACAACATGCCCTCAATGGCGGCGAAAAACGATTGCTAGGTACCAGATACAAATTGGATGGGTATTGCGCCGAGACGAATACGGTATATGAGTACAACGGATGTCCGTACCACGGTTGTCCTACATGTTTTCCTGTAGCCAGAGAAGGGACTGTACATCCACTTACTTATCAGTCCATGCAAGAGTTATATGCCCTTACGTTGAAGAAAAAGTCATACATAGAAAGGTTAGGAATGAATTACGTAGACATTTGGGACCACCAGTTTCGTCAACAGTGTCAAGAAAATGAACAGCTCAATACATTTATCCAAACGTTAGACGTAGCCGATCGATTAGACCCTAGGGAGAGTTTCTTCGGAGGTCGCACCAACGCCAGTCAATTGTACTACAAAGTGAAAGAAGACGAGCAGATAAAATATGTGGACTTTACCAGTCTCTACCCGTGGGTCAATAACTATTGTCAGTATCCAGATGGACACCAAGAAATCACTACCTCGGACTTTGAAGACATCAGTCAATATTTTGGCATCACTAATGTCAAAATTCTACCACCTAGAAGATTGTACCACCCCGTTCTACCCTATAGATCAAACGGAAAGCTGAAGTTCCCTCTCTGTAAAAAGTGTGCGGACCATGAGAACCAATCGTCTTGTACTGGTTCCGACGAAGAAAGAGCCATGACAGGCACCTGGTGTACCCCGGAAATCCAGACAGCTATACGTGTAGGCTACAAATTACTCAAAATATACGAAGTGTACCACTGGAAGAAGACTACCAAATATGATTCCAATACTCAAAAGGGAGGTTTATTCTCCAAGTACATCAATACCTTCCTCAAATTCAAACAGGAGGCAAGTGGACCCCCTGACTGGATCCAGTCTGAAGATGACATAAATAGATACATCACGCGGTATTTCGAAAAGGAGGGTGTTCCACTAGATACGACCAACATCACGAAAAATCCCGGATTGAGAGCTTTGGCCAAACTCTGCCTTAATAGCTTTTGGGGAAAGTTTGGTCAGCGACTCAACATGCGTCAAACCAACTTCTTCCACGACACAGAAGCCGACCAGGTTTTCCAGACAATTTCAGACCAGACTAAAGAAGTACAAAACATTCATATTGTGGCGGACGATACCATACAAATGGAATGGATTCACAAAAAAGATTGCCTCCCCGAAGACAACAAGACCAATATTTATGTGGCCACCTTTACCACCTGCTGGGCCAGACTTAAACTCTACAGTGTACTCGAATCGTTGGATCGTAGGGTTTTGTACTACGATACGGATAGTGTCATCTACGTGAGTCGCTCCGGAGAGTATGATCCACCGCTGGGCGACTATCTAGGAGAACTGACCGACGAATTGGATGGCGACGAGTACATTTTAGAGTTTGTGTCAGGCGGACCAAAAAATTACGCTTATAAAACTAACTCTGGGAAGGAAACGTGTAAAGTGAGAGGTTTTACCTTAAACTACACCAATAGTCGTCTAATTAATTTTGAATCTGTGAAAAATATTGTGATTGAAGCGGTAAGTGACAAATCCATCACTGTTACCAATCCGAAGAAAATATGTAGAGACAAAATGAAGAGAAAATTGTACAATAGAGAAGAAGAAAAAAAGTACCAAATGGTGTACACAAAACGAAGAAGAATAGACGATTTTGATACAGTGCCCTATGGATTTTAAAATACAGAACTATGTATGAATGTTTGAACCGTTTATTGAATATTGTCATTGTTATCTTTGTCATTTGTATTATAAATTTGATTTGTGCTACATATAAATAAAAGTACATCCAAATACAGCGTATTATGTTTTTTCTGTAAGAACCTGAACAACACCCTTTAGGGTGATGTGATGGTGGTGGTAAACTATGACGAAAAGACAAACGAAAGTTTGACAGGGTTTATTTACATATATTATACGGTATAAGAATTCACTATAACTCTTGTAACATTATCTTTTTTAACACGTTCCATTGCTGTAGATTCAATCCAATACCCGTGATCGAAGCTGTACCGTTAATAAATCGCCTTATATCCAACACCACAGTTCCTCCTATCTCACATATAGTAGCGAACACATTTCCCGTTAAAGTAAATTGCTTTGTGTACGAACAGGCGGTTTGATTTGAAATTCCCTCTTCATCGTCTGTATTTTGATAAACGGTTGCAACAGAGATTAAAACAATCGCCGGTATGGCAATACACGTCACAATCGTAAAAAGGATCCATAGCCACTCAGTGATCTTCGTTCTTGGTGTAGATTCCATACTGGCGTGTAAAGACGACAATAAAACGGATGGTATCGGATTGGTGTCTAACAACAAATTGATTTGGTAAGGTCTATTCTTACGTAGTTAAACATCCCCCTGACTAATTATCGTGTCCCGCATCTTCCAACACAAAACATGGACCTTACCATAGCATTATGTCGTTAGAACATGTATTACACCATAGCGTTTCAGTTTTTGTATCTAATGTTTCAATTTTTGACAGTAGCGTTTCAGTTTTTGACACTAGCGTTTCAGTTTTTACCCTTAAACACGTAATTCTCCACAGAGTCCGTTTCAGTTTTTGACACTAGCTTTTCAGTTTCTGACACAAGCGTTTCAGTTTCTGACACAAGCGTTTCAGTTTCTGACACAAGCGTTTCAGTTTTTGTCATTGTTATTTCAGTTTTTGTCATTGTCATTTCAGTTTTTGTCTCCGTCGTTTCGATATGTGACGCTACAATCGCAATTAATGTCATTAGCATTTGGTTTTTGTCATCATTTGATTTGTATGATAAGAATAAAAGTACGTAAGAATACATTGCCTCGCATTTTTATTACAATGTATAGTACGTAAGAACATGAACAACATCGAATATAATACACCCGAAAGGGAAACTTTCATTAACTTTCCCAAACCCGACGAAGAAAACAGATCCGATGGAGACAGGTGGCAATTATTAGGAACTAGGGTACCACAAGCCGAAATTGTCTACTTTAGTCAAATGAGTATCGTCTACGTCATCATAATTACGTCTATCATAAACTTGTCACTTCAAAACGGTACCAACGAGTTGTGGATAAGTTTGTTGAGCAGTTGTATCGGTTACGCTCTACCTAGTCCAAAGTTAAAGAAATAATGAAGTCGTTGTTGCCATTTGAACCGTGTTCCAGTATGTGTATCAGTGGACAAACAGGAAGCGGTAAAACGCAGTGGGTGTACAGGTTTTTAAAGAATTTACCGCGCATGTACGCCAGAGATCCTCCTTCTCACGTCTGATACTGTTACGGTATACATCAACGGATCTTTGATGAGATGGAACAAACCGTACCGAACTTTACCAGTAAACTAGGATTACCGACGTCAGAAGAATTGGATACGTTTACGCGCGACAGACGTCATAAATTGATCGTTATTGACGATTTGGTACACGACGTTGTACAAAACAAAGAAATGGAACTGTTGTTTACGCAAGGAACGCACCATAAATGCGTCAGTGTTATTTTAATTTCACAGAATTTGTACCCTAGAGGAAAACACTCCAGACCTATCGCCTTAAATACTTGGTACATGGTATTGATGAAAAACTTGAGAGACGTATCGCAAGTGGGAATTATGGGACGCCAACTCTACTCAGGAAAAGCTCGAGGTTTCACGAAAGCTTACGAAGACTCTTTAAAGCCAGGCTACTTCATCGTCGACATGAGTCCTCACAGTGACGACAGATATCGCCTTACGACGGACATCTTTCCGGGACAAGATCCCATAATCTATAGATTGACGTAAGAAGAAGAAATTCAGACATAAGAGTAACCATGGTTGAACTTATAAAGCAACAGCGCCATTTCTTACAACTTATAATACAGACGTCCACGACGCAGAGAAAAGCGTTACTACGCACTATAACCAGAAATCAACTTAGAGTCATAGGTCAGATCGCATACAACATCATCAAGTCCAAAATTAGATTATCACCTACCGAAAAGAACCGACTGAAACGTCACAGGCTACTTATTCATCTTCTGGGCAATAGAAAAGTGGGATATCGACAGAAGAAGGAAGCTATAAAGAACAAACAGCGTATTGTGTGTGCATTGGTGAACATTTCCTCAGTTTATTTGGAATCGGTGTTACAGTAATGGAGAAACTAATACTAATTCCCTACGAAAAGTACCAACGTTTGCTCCAGGACACACCTAAGAATAAGGACCCCGTGAAACCTAGGACGTATAAGGACATCGCTTTATTACCACCACCCGGTGAACGTGAAGACAAGAGGACAAAAACAGACGTTGAAAAGAAGAAGAAGAAACCTATGGTAAAGAAACAAAAGACCAGTTTGCCAATAGACTGGATATCATTTTGAATGAACAATAAAGACGATAAAGTTCTATTCTAATAATTTATTATACGATCTATATACATAATAAAATTCACAAAAAGATACATTTTATTTGTTTTTCTTTAAAAATGTCTCAATATAGTCATTCCTTGACAGTCCGTGAACTTGAAATGGTTTCACTATGTCCTTCATTGACATTCCGACAGATCGATTCATGACGTAGTACACGCAGTAAAGTCCGCACATGTCCGAGTTGGAACGTTGTAGCTGGTCACAATTCATAAAATGGTGTCATTGTAATATTGTTTCGAAGCCCACATCATAGTCCATTGGTTTTCTTCCTAGAGAATCGAAAAATTCGTAGGGTCCTCTGACTGGAAAGTAGAACGTTACCCAATGTTTACCCGGTCCGTCTCTGGTGTCTGTGTTTGAAATAACGAAGCGTCCCCTTTGTATTCTAACTTGATCTGCAGCGCATATAGTGACTGGATATTGTCTCAGGAGTTTCTTTAACTGCCAATTATTCATTTTACAAACACTCCCCTGGCACCGTTAATGTTGAGAATGTCAGGGAAAGTTGCGTACATAATCAAGGTGACACTCTTTGATAAGGCGGTGCCAAACTTGAGTTCCAGACGACAATGTCCTTTCCTTTTGGTGTTGAACGTGTAGAACGGATCGATATCCATCACGTACAGACAGTAACCGTTCTTATACTCGTCCCTGTCCACGTTGATATCGTTCCTGAATAGGGTTAATGTCCTGTAGCAGTCTACGTACTGATTGGCTCCGTAATTAGGCTGTAATGGTTGCGAGGGATAAGACTGGCCATCCACGTACAGGCCCATTGAACTACAGTCATAATTCTGAAAGTAGAACGGGTTCTTGCCTTAGTCTCCCGTATACGCTGCACTGGCTACTAGTCCCACGATCAGTTTATTGGGTACTAATCCTTGAAAAATGTCGTCCGAGCTGTAGCTATACTGTCCTGCTGCGATGGATGTCGTCTTGATCTCTGAACGTACGTGAGGGTAGATGGCAGGTTAGTCTTGAATGAGTCTTTCGTGCGCTAATATGACCGCACTGTTGAGACGTTGGACGCATACCTTAAAACGGGCGTCCACAATCTGTACTTTTTCTTTCTGATTTATAGAGTCTGACATCAGTCTGAAGGAGTTCTGTCCCGACCACAGTTTGAGACCTATCGATACGCCGTTGATGAGAAGTTTGGACTGTTGAAACAAATCCAAAAGCAATGGTCCCTCCAAATCCACGATTTTCCCTCCTAACGTTCTAGTATATCTAATAAATAGTCCTGAATTAGGGCCCGTCTTGGCATCCAGTATCGGTTCCTACATCTTTGTAAAACATCTGACTTGTCAATACGTTTTGTTGGATATCTCTGTTGGTCTTCAGAATCGTGTCTATCTAGGCTTTGTAAGGGTAGTCGGTTCCGTCGTGAGATATCTGAGTCTGTTGAAAGGTGACATCCACCTGCCTAAATATAGTGTGTAGGGGCATATTGATGAGCCCCGCTACGACCGAATGTTCTATAGGCGTACCATCCTCACCGACGATCCTCAACTTGACGTTCAGGACGCATCTCTTGAGGTCGACGTAAGCCGATGACTGCGGCAAAATGTTAAACTCCAGAACGGAAGTGTCCGTAATTTGATTGATGGGTCGATATTCGATCCATTCTCTCGACTGAATAGAACCATCCGAAGGCGATGCAACAAATAGAGATAATTCGTCTCGGTGAAAGTAGTCTTGGTTCATATTTTACTAGTATGCCAGTTGGTCTTCAGGATCGTAGGTATTGCGTTTTGTACGTTTTGATATAGACAGTACGCTTTTCGTGTTCTTACGCTTTTTACCATCTTCCTTCTTACGCTCTCTTTCTACTTCCGCTTTGGCAATCTCGGTCGCTTGAGCTACGGGTGACACTAGTTTGACTACTGGACGACTCTGTTCTTCTTCCTTTAATATTCTGTTTCTAGAACCACTTCCCACTATATACCGTCCTAAATGATCGGGTTGTACGTAGCCGTCTCTCATGTCCTTAAAATGTTGATACCATTTATCATAGTCGGGTACGTAAGGTATCCATTTCTGTTGTTTGTAGTCGTATACTTCTATGGAACCCATTCTCTCCTTTTCAAATGCAGAACGCAGTGAAGATCGCTGGACTGAAACTCGACCTGGTTTAAATGTTCGTCCAGCAAGTATAGTCTGATTGTATTCAAATTTGTGACTTTCACGGGTACGTACGTCGGAATGCTAAACTCTGACGCCTTTAGTTTCTTTTAACGGCTCTGAATCTCGATATTTCTCAACACCGGAAGCGAGGTTTCTCTGACGTAGGACTCTTCCACTATATCACAGCAGAGATACAGTCTTGAGCTCTTTGGCGTGAAATTAGAGGTGAATGATATCTCTTTCACAGCGCACATCCAATGACCTTCGAGAGTATAAGTTCGTGGGAACTGAATCCAAAAGTCTGATGGATTGTTATTCTTACGTATATCGAGTGAATCCTGGCTACTTAGGTACAGGTGAAGGTCGTACATGATTAAGCTTTATAAACTGCTACTCATTCTTACGATGTTTCTAACATGTCTTCACTTCGTCTAACACTGTCTGAATCATGTAAACGCTGTTTAGCATCACGGGTATGACGGAATGATACCGTTTTACCAGACTCTTTTTCCTGTCTGCACTTACTCTAGCTGAAGCCATAGCTGTTAGCATCATTCTTCGTCTTTCCAACGCTCTAACGTCTCTTCTCAAAGGATTAATTGTCCCAGTTATCAATCTCTTAGCCACCTGTCCTATAGCCGACAATTGACGGCCATTAATGTTTAGTAACATTCTTTTGTGATCCGTATCGCTATCGTCTCTCAATGTCGTCATATAATGGATAGACGGATACACTTCGGAACGTTCCATGCCGATAATAGGATAGCGTTCTTCGTCTTCTTACGTCTATCCTGTATAAAGTTCCAGTTCAATGAATACCGGGTAGACTACATCGTCGATTTGAGACTTCCGTTTAATGCCGGTGATCACGATCTTACCGCTACGAAAACAACTAAAGGTCACCCCTCGTGTCTTAAAATTGACAGTGGGAAACAACTCCGGTTCGTAAATGGATGGTCTTTCCTTGGCTAAAAGTTCCAAATTCAGGTCAGCGCTTAACGCGTGACTAGCTGAAACGGTTATACACTTTACGTCTTTTAATTCGACCTTTAGGCCCAGTTTTTGTAATCTTCTGGCGTATCTCCTCAGTCTTTTAAAACCTTCTTCGAAACTGGTGGCCTTTCCGTTACAGTAAACACTAAACAGTTTCCTCCAATCTTCCTATGTTGCCATATCAGTCCGGGAAACCGACGGATATCGTATCTAACGTCTGATATACTATAGCACAATCGTCGTAGATCTATCATACAACCTATATTAGCGCTACACACCACGTTGGTTAAATACATGATGTTATCTCTTACAAGTCCGAGGACAGACTGAAGAAATAATGCCTCGGGTATGTATATTATAAAAAAAGAACGAATCACGTGATAGTTTTATTTTTTAGATACGATACACAAACTTTAAGAATATCGATTAACGTCTGATTCAGGAATCCAACTGTCGTACTTTTTAGGCCAATGTAGCCAGCGGACCAATACTTCTCGTTGTTTATTTCGCATTCGCTTCTTAAGCACTTTTTCGATATGATACTCTGTGGTCTCATCTACATTCACGGCTTGCAGTTCCTGCTCGTAAAACGTACCATCCACACTATCCTCGTCGTCCCATTCCACCAGGGTATAGACAGGTAGGCCCTCTCTTCTAAAACGGGTCTTCACTTTGAATATTTCGCCTGTCCACTGTTGAGAATATTCTCTGTCAAACACGCTTCTCACGTGGGATAAACGTACTGTTTGTCGTAGTTTAAATTTGTATCTTCTCTGTTTACTCGTTGTTGAGATTCCTTTGGTTCTCAGTAAATACTGTTGCAAACGGCTTTCGCCTTCATTTTCTGTACTGATGGTGTTGGGTGAGGTGCCTAAACTGCGATGTATCGTGTGGTTGTAGCTGTGCGCCGTGTCTTGAAGAGCGTCTATGTAACGTTGCTTTCTGTTTTTCATCAGGTACCTAAATAGCTTATGTTTTAAGGTCTTTATTAAACGTTCGCTGTAATTGGCTTTGGTCTCAGTGTTCAGAGCGTAGTAGTGGTGTATATTTTGGTCTCGTAAATACTTATTAACGTCTTTGCTTCTGAACTCCATTCCTCGATCTGTACGAACCGTGTTTGGTTTCCGTGGCCCCGATAGTACTCTCGTTAAAGCGTCTACTACATCTTGTGCTTATTTACTTTTAACTGGTTGAACGTGAGCAAAGCGTGAAAACACGTCTATGGCTACCAATACGTATTGGTACCCGTCATTCTGCTTCGACAAGTAAACCATATCCATCAAATCCATGTCCCAGAGACTGTCTACACCGTCCACAACTACTCTAGAACGCTTAAAATGTCGTCTGGCTACTCTGGTTAGGGAGTAAGATTCTTGATCTTGCAGCCATTTTCTGATTCTGTGTCTACCGATTTTATGTTTGCCTTCTCCCTTGACATACTGATAGAGCTTCTCGGGGCCAGAAAAACTAGCTGGATTCTTGGAATTATAATACAATGACGATAAATACTGTTTCCAATTCAACATTATGGGTCTAGTCTTCTGTAGATCTTATTTCGTCTAAAGGATGGCGTGACGTAAATAATGTTGTCTCAATATTCTTGGTACAAGCGTATGTCTCATCAAGAGTATCTGTTTCTTACGGGCGAATGAGACCCAAACACTCTTTAGCGACCTAAGAAGGGAACGGTAGCGTTTAAAGTAATCAGAATCTCGGTATAATACGGACTTTTGGCCGTCCACAATCTATAATTTGTATACATTCCATACCGATTATTAATTACTAGACCAGTTCATATTCTTAAGTATTCCTACAAATACAACAAAGGTGTGCGTAAATTTACATTTTTATTTCTCGCGTAGAGACGCTGTTACTAGATCGTCCGAGATGGACACCGAACATAGTGTCTTCGTACACCGAGCTCGTTAGTTGCGCGATACGTCATCAGGTGGCGACGCGTATACTAAAAATAAACGCGCACGCGCGTGACCTACTTTATATTACCTTATATGCAAATGAGTTACTATAAATAGAATTCAAAATGGCGCCCGTTTCTTTACAATTAAAGAGATGGGTTTACTACTTAAAACAACAACCCTTTTCCTAATGGTGGGGGTTAAAACAAAAACCCTATTCCTAATGGCGGGGGTTAAAACAACAACCCTATTCCTAATGGTGGGGGTTAAAACAACAACCCTATTCCTAATGGTGGGGGTTAATACAACAACTCTATTCCTAATGGTGGGGGTTAAAACAACAACCCTATTCCTAATGGCGGGGTTTAAAACAACAACCATGGTCACAATGGCGGGGGTTTAAAACAACAACCCTATTCCTAATGGTGGGGGATAAAACAACAATCCTGGTCCTAATGGTGGGGGTTAAAACAACAACCCTATTCCTAATGGTGGGGGTTAAAACAAAAACCCTATTCCTAATGGTGGGGGTTAAAACAACAACCCTATTCCTAATGGTGGGGGTTAAAACGAAAACCCTATTCCTAATGGTGGGGGTTAAAACAACAACCCTATTCCTAATGGTGGGGGTTAAAACAAAAACCCTATTCCTAATGGTGGGGGTTAAAACAACAACCCTATTCCTAATGGTGGGGGTTAAAACAACAACCCTATTCCTAATGGTGGGGGTTAATACAACAACTCTATTCCTAATGGTGGGGGTTAAAACAACAACAACCATGGTCACAATGGCGGGGGTTTAAAACAACAACCCTATTCCTAATGGTGGGGGATAAAACAACAATCCTGGTCCTAATGGCGGGGATGAAAAACCCCAACCCTGGTACTAATGGCGGGGGTTAAAAACAACAACCCTTGTCCTAATGTAGGGGGTTAACACAACAACTATGGTCCTAATGGCGGGGATTAAAACAACAATCCTTGTCCTAATGGTGGGGGTTAAAAACAACAACCCTGGTCCTAATGGTGGGGGTTAAAAACAACGACCCTGGTCCTAATGGCGGGGATTAAAACACCCTGTGAGTGCTACCTGTGGTTTAGTGAGTGCTACCCGTGGCTTAGTGAGTGCTACCTGTGGTTTAATGAGTGTTACCTGTGGTTTAGTGAGTGTTACCTGTGGTTTAATGAGTGCTACCTGTGGTTTAATAAGTGATACCTGTCGTTTAATGAGTGCTACCTGTGGTTTAACGAATGCTACCTGTGGTTTAATGAGTGCTACCTGTGGTTTAATGAGTGTTACATGTGGTTTAATGAGTGCTACCTGTGGTTTAATGAGTGTTAGCTGTGGTTTAATGAGTGTCAGATGTGGTTTAGTGAGTGCTACCTGTGGTTTAATGAGTGCTACCTGTGGTTTAATGAGTGCTACCTGTGGTTTAATGAGTGTTACATGTGGTTTAATGAGTGTCACATGTGGTTTAATGAGTGTTACCTGTGGTTTAATGAGTGTTACCTGTGGTTTAATGAGTGTCACATGTGGTTTAGTGAGTGCTACCTGTGGTTTAATGAGTGCTACCTGTGGTTTAATGAGTGTTACCTGTGGTTTAATGAGTGTCAGATGTGGTTTAATGAGTGTTACCCGTGGTTTAATGAGTGTTACCTGTGGAAAATGAGTGCTACCTGTGGTTTAATGAGTGTTACCTGTGTAAAATGAGTGCTACCTGTGGTTTAATGAGTGTTACATGTGGTTTAATGAGTGTTACATGTGGTTTAGTGAGTGTTACATGTGGTTTAATGAGTGTTTGTAACAAAATGAAAGTGACCATATTAACTACTGTGTAGTTGGGGCCTCTTTATCAATGGGTTTCATCACATTTTGTCGTACCATTGAAACATTTAGTCAGTGATTTTATCATAAATTGGGACGAATGTATCTATACCAGATAAAGGACAGTGGTGTATTATTATATATCACTTTTAAGGGAAATTCCCGTTTATTTGATATAAATCCGACTAGTATTAGCAGATTTGGGTTTATTCTTTTCAAATCACTGTTCCCTATATCAGTGAAATAAACCTCCAGGGCCTGATAAGAACGCGCAGTCAATATTGTATGTATCATATCGGCTGATAAAATTCATGAAAAGACCGTGCGTGTACTCAGTGAGGGCGCTATAAATTGGACACCCGCACATTGCACTGACATTACTCTCGGAACATCACAATTGACTGGTGTGAATCGTACATGCGACAGATTTGGGTATGTACCTATATATTATATTGTTCGTAGTTGCCATTAGAGGGTATTTTATCTGAAACGTCGTCTAAAGCAACTGTCCGAGACGTTACCAGAAACATGGTGTAGTAAATCGTTATTCAATGTGGTTCTAGTGATTTACGACGATGACTATCTACTGTTCAGTACATACATAATAATTAACTAATAACTACTGTGGAATCAAGTGTTGAATATATGGCTGGGGCAGATGGTTATCAGCTATTGTTGAAAGGGGTGTCAGGTACGCTCAAATTGCAGGAGCGGGGTAATAGGTATTGAGTGGTTCTAAGTTGGTATATATATAGACATACCATATGAGGTCATGATGGGTACGGAGTCGTTGTATATTTAGACCATGAAGGTCACCATGTGTATTGATTCTACATAGACGTGTGTGTATTTATGTCCAAGCATTATGGTAACTATTGTCTTGTTGTTGTACCACCATGTTATAATATAAGGTGGTAATAAGAGCTGAGTAGATTGACGTAGCACAAGGGTATTATATTTTTATTGTTGTAGTCGCTTCACGCATGAACCAGGAGCCGTGAGAGGTGTAGCTCAGGGGCGTAGATCCGGTTCAGAACGAACGAGATAACGAGCTGGGGCACGAGCCGACTGGGAGAGTTTGCCGGCGTGAGCTGTTGACCTCCATAGACTGGAGCGTGTCAGCGGGTAGCGGTAGCTGAGCAACATCGAGTCCGCCGTCAGTGGACAGGGTCCTTAGGACGCAGGGAGTTAATAATCGTGTGCATTGTAAATCTAGTGAACTATCACTGTAATGGCAATACTTGCCAATCTTTTGAAGTGTGCATTATAGCACTGTGACGGCAATACTTGCCAATCTTTGAAGTGTGCATTATAGCACTGTGATGGCAATACTTGCCAATCTTTTGAAGTGTGCATTATAGCACTGTGACGGCAATACTTGCCAATCTTTTAAAGTGTGCTTTATATAGCACTGTGTAGGCAATACTTGCCAATCTTAACTATGTGCATTATAGCACTGTGATGGCCATACGTGCCAATGTTAAATAGGTGCATTATAGCCTAAAAGTTAAAGCAGAGTGTGGAAACGGCAGTTATTTAGATCTCGGAACTGTTACATAAATTAACGGCATTGCCAGCCGAAGACCGGACTCTATACCGGAAGTTAAGCCACCATCTGTGGAGAGCCAAACTACGGACACACATACGTCTCCTACCATTCTTTGTTGCTAGTGTTTTATGTATATTAAAATTTGTAAATCTGCTTAGTTTTTATGCATACACTTGATCCTGGTATCCGTGACCCTGAGAGAAGCTGGCCCTCGTGTCATTCTGTGACAGTGTTACATGTGGTTTAATGAGTGTCACATGTGGTTTAATGAGTGTCACCCGTGGTTTAATGAGTGTTACCCGTGGTTTAATGAGTGTTACATGTGGTTTAATGAGTGTTACATGTGGTTTAATGAGTGTTACATGTGGTTTAATGAGTGTTACCCGTGGTTTAATGAGTGTTACCTGTGGTTTAATGAGTGTTACATGTGGTTTAATGAGTGTTACCCGTGGTTTAATGAGTGCTACATGTGGTTTAATGAGTGTTACATGTGGTTTAATGAGTGTCACATGTGGTTTAATGAGTGTCACATGTGGTTTAATGAGTGTTACATGTGGTTTAATGAGTGTTACATGTGGTTTAATGAGTGTTACCTGTGGTTCAATGAGTGTTACATGTGGTTTAATGAGTGTTACCCGTGGTTTAATGAGTGTTACCCGTGGTTTAATGAGTGTTACCCGTGATTTAATGAGTGTCACATGTGGTTTAATGAGTGTCACATGTGGTTCAATGAGTGTTACCCGTGGTTTAATGAATGCTACATGTGGTTTAATGAGTGCTACCTGTGGTTTAATGAGTGTTACCTGTGGTTTAATGAGTGTTACCCGTGGTTTAATGAGTGCTACCCGTGGTTTAATGAGTGCTACCCGTGATTTAATGAGTGTTACCCGTGGTTTAATGAGTGTCACATGTGGTTTAATGAGTGTCACATGTGGTTAATGAGTGTTACCCGTGGTTTAATGAGTGTTACATGTGGTTTAATGAGTGTTACATGTGGTTTAATGAGTGTCACATGTGGTTTAATGAGTGTTACATGTGGTTTAATGAGTGTTACATGTGGTTTAATGAGTGTTACCCGTGGTTTAATGAGTGTTACCTGTGGTTTAATGAGTGTTACCTGTGGTTTAATGAGTGTTACCCGTGGTTTAATGAGTGTTACCCGTGGTTTAATGAGTGTCACATGTGGTTAAATGAGTGTTACCCGTAATTTGATTAGTGTTACCCGTAATGTGATTAGTGTTACCTGTAGATTTAAGGAGTTGTGCTTTGCTTTCTCAGCATTTATCATCCTGTCCTAATCGGTTTTTATATAGGGGAGGTAAACACAGATCATTTTATTGACTGAGATGCATATTATATGCTTGCTATATGCAGAATTGTTCTCAGAGTTGGTCTTCATTAAACGAATGCTGTATCATGGATAATTTAAATAGTAAACTAAATGATGCCCAGCATATTGCCCAATTTAGCATAAATGAAGCATTTACAACCAGCAAATAACACAATGCATATTAAACTAACGTATAAATTACAAATATTATAGTATTAATCAAATTACTTTAAAATGTTATAGTACAGAAAATACTATTCACATTAATTGGAAATGGGAAGAAATTGTTTAGATTATTAGAACAGGAATCTGGGAAATATGCGAACACACTGTTACTTATTAGTAAGACACTAAGCTAAATATCTAGACATAAAAGTATAAAACATTTAGTAAAAGGAATTACAGAAGACATGCTAAAACTAGTAACAGAAACAGAACATCTATACTATGCAATGGTATGCGGGCTGAAGCTAAAGAGTGATACGAGAGACGCAGTCTCTGAGACCAGGGAGAACGTGTTTCAGATCAAAGTGGGCCCTAGTGTCACCTATTTTGAAGGTCTAGCTTAATAATGCACTGAGAATAAGACACAGTATAATATATTATATATATATATAATATAATATATATATATTATATATGGAATTATAAAATACAACACAAGATTATTCAGCTGACATTGGTGTTGTATGTGTTCCAGATAAATGTACTTCAATGATGGGAATGAATGATGACCCTCATGTTGAAAGTTTAAACTGTATTTATTTTACAGGGTATTGCGTCAATAAGTTAGTAAATATCAACTATTTAAAGTGACTTAATTTAATCATGTAATCCGGGGATCGCAGGTTCGATCCCCCGTCTGACCCTAATAAATATTAACAGTTTAAACCTTTTTTATTTTACAACGATTGCGAAGCATTTTTAACAACTTATATTAATCAATCTCGTTGGCGTGGATAAAAGCGTAAATTTGGTCATTGGTGTGG
Source organism: Archivesica marissinica (assembly GCA_014843695.1). Lineage (NCBI taxonomy): Eukaryota > Metazoa > Mollusca > Bivalvia > Venerida > Vesicomyidae > Archivesica > Archivesica marissinica. The sequence continues at coordinate 36,820,800 of CM026386.1, read as the reverse complement.
GAGGAAACCGGAGTACCCGGAGAAAATCCACCTGTCCGATCTGGCGACAACCGTACCATCTCACATACTTCCCAGTCCGAGGTTCGAACCCGGTTGCATTGGTGAGAAAGTGGGAAAGCGCTCGCTTCTCACCAATGACCGTCATGTAATTTCTAGCAAATGATTGCACACATATCTAACATATTAAATTTAGAGTTAATTTGTATAGCCTATGTCTAATCATAGTGCCTGTTCTATGTGTATGAACATATTCTAATATGAGAGAGTTGTATGCATTGGCTGTACATGCTGTATGCTCTAGATTACGTGCATCGTTTGCACTTTAATACGCTACTTCATTGCCACGAATACCAATATGACATGGTACCCAGCAACATGTAACATTCTTATTCAATGAAATATCTGTATGTTTAATGAGTAACGTGTTCATAAGGTGATTTTTAATGTTCATTTTGTCTATTGATTGTAATACACATAAAGAGTCTGAAATAATCATACATTTTCTACCACCATGACTCATCAGCGAGATCCATGGCTAAATCTGCTGAAAATACAGAAGCGTGGTCAGGAAGCCGTAATTTACAATTATGAAGTCACTGCATTGCTGCCGTCTTTAGATCCATCTTTGTATATTGGTATATACTTTGAGTTAATTTAATTTTGATTTAAAGAAGAGCAGGTTAGTATTTGATTTCATGTTGTCATGAAGATGTACAATAGCATTTGGTCTAAACAGGTAAAAGGGAGCTATATCTGATATAGAAGTTTCATGTACATTGTCAATATTAAAATATACGTTATGAATAACTTCCTCGTATCGTGTGTTTAGTATTGACTCCAATGACAAACAAACATCAATTCAGGAGCGTGGATGACCGTGTATACCACAAAAACACTGTTTATTGATTCAATGTTATGTATTCAGAAGTATTTGTAGTAGCAATGCATTTATACGTCAAAAATGCATTTTATTTGCTTTTTGCGATGTAAATGTCGCTTTAAGGAGGACCTTTCGATCAGCTCCCCAGTCCGTATGAGATACTACTATATTGATGAGATGCATTGCCTTGAGACAGCTTGCTTTCAAGTATTGCAAGTGAGGAACAGACAAAGGTTTTCGTCAAAAATTACTCCAAGAGTTCAAGAACAACAGGAATGGAGACTCTATCTATATAGGGTCATTGTGTAATTGTTTTGACTGACAAAAGTGAATACATTTCGTTTGGTTTTGGCTTTCGAAAATCGAACAAAGTTATTAAATCCTATGTGTGGACTTTAATTAAACAAGGTTGAAGGTGGTGTTCAATACTGTACACTAAATAATACGCAGTGTTAGAGCACTGTACGGTATCTCTTATGTAGTAATATTAACACAGAATACACAGCAATTCAAGAATCTGTCAAACTACAGCTATAAAAGAACTGAACATATATTGGGTAAAACTACACGAGATGTACCTGTTAAAATAGTACAATAATTACATCATCTATGTTCCTAACTAAATAGAAACAACAATTATATAATAGTACATGTGGCTTGCAACATGCACAAAGCCATTATAAGTGAACTTTTACAAATCCAAAATGTGTGAGAGGGTGTTGTGTGTTATATACTTACATCATCGGTGCTCCTGACTAAATAATTAGAAACAGTTGATTGTTTAATAATAATTCCTATAAAGGGATGTAAGTTACAAATGGTAACTTCACATAAGTAGGGTCGTTTGTGACCAAATGTTACCTTTGACCATAAAGGGAGGTAATTTTACAAATGGTAACTTCACATAAGCAGGGTCGTTTGTGGCCATATTGGAAATATGTTACCTTTAGTCGTAACAATATATTATTGAATATGATATACAAATATAACCAAAATACCTATTTGTCCGTTCCCTGTACAATCTCAGCATGCGACACATTCTAATTAAACGTATAATGAGGCTTTATATACGAAACGTGTTCAATGCTGATAGTAGTGTACATGTATACTGAAAATTGCATAATTTGCTTTATAACATTACACCACACGTATTTGATAAGTATTATGTGCGATATTTATTTGATCCGCTTATATTTCCACATAGTCAATGGATTGTGTCCATTATATTGCTTTATATGCTATTTTGTATACAATTTAATCTTTGTCCGGAATACTTGGCGAATAATTTTATTACAGCTATCTTGTTTTCATTTTTAAATTATATATGTTTTTTCGTCTATTCATTGAAACCACACATGATGCTCGCAGATCGCCTGGTCACCTCGGTACTTCCCCACCTACAACTTGTACTGTCGATACACAAATTACACTATTGTGTTTTATTGGAATCGGTACCACCCACCTTAGTATGGGTATAGGGTCACGTCCTGTCATTGTGTATCGACTTTCCTGTTACTCGAATCAACTGACACTCGTGCTTAATCCGACTATTATCCTATCCCTCAATTATTTGGCATTCGTTCTACTCTCCTTATCGGGCGATGTTCATCCTAATCCTGGTCCAACTGTCTCATCAGCCTCTGATAATTCATCCACAGCATCATATTCACATATCTTATCTAGCGGTCTCTCTGTCATGCACCTAAACATCCAGAGTATAAAACCTAAATTAGATCTATTGAAAGTGGAATCTCAACTTTATAATGTTTTGATATTAACAGAAACTTGGCTCAGATCAAACCTCTAACGACGAAATCTTAATTCCGCATTTTAGTCCACTTTTTATATATGATCGTAACGATAGACTCGGTGGAGGTGTGGTTATTTATGTGCGAGAAGATATCCAGTCTGTCGGTAAACCCATCTTGTTAGTGAAGGGTCTCGAAGCAATATGGGTAGAAATATCAATTAATAAACGCAATGTATTATTTGGTGGTATTTATCGTCCCCCTAACTCTAATAATAGGTTCGATTCCCCGTATGACCCTAATAAAATTAACAGTCTTTCAGATGGGACGTTAAACCGATGTCTCGTGTCGGTGATTTACACTGTGCATGTAAAAGAACCAGAGGAGACTCTGGAATTGGTCTCTGTCTGTATCATTGCACTATCCTCCAAAATCTAAAATGACTAATCTCTTCAGGAGGCGTCGCACATATGGGTAACCGGTAGCGACGATAAATAAACGCAAAACACACACAATAATAGCTACTGGCAAATAATCGAACAATGTATCAATCTCGCGTTCCATGAAAGCTGTGACAACATATTAGTAGCTGGTGATTTTAACATCAACATACAACCGTCTTCCATCAATATCTAGGCTCATTTCTTCTTACAATGCACATCAGCTAATTGATTCTCCTACTCACTTTACAGAGAACTCCAGTTCCTCAATCGACCTAATGTTTGTTAAATGTCCTCAACCAGCTTTTTGCTTACTCTTTTGTACCGGATCATATTCGATTCCATTGTCCCATTGTTTGCGTCTTAAAATTTAACAAACCTAAGCTTCCCTGTGTTAAGCCTAGGATCTGGCTATACGACCAGGGAAATTATACCCAGTATACAGAGAGCACCTTCAATGTACTGATTGGAACTCTACTCTCAATAAAGATGATCTTAATTCAGTTGCCTCAGACATAGCTGACATCATAACTACTGCAGCTTCAATGTCAATTCCCAACAAAATCGTAACAATAAGACCACATGACATTCCTTGGATAAATCTTATTAGAATTATTATAAAAAACGAAATAAACATCATAAAAAGCGAAACATTCAAATACAGAAGCAGCATGGGCTAACATTAGACATATTAGAAATAGCCATTCGTAAATCTAAATCTGAGTACAATAAAAAGTTAATTGATCAAATAAATTCGTCTAACGTTACTGCCAAACAATGGTTCAAGATAACCAAACAATTTAATAACACGAAATTGTATAACACTATTCCTACTTAAATTAATAACGATGCTGAATCATCAACTGATGAGGGAAAGGCCGAATTACTCAATAACTTCTTTTGCTCACAGTCGACTGTCGATGACTCTCAGCAATCTCTAATTGATCCTATATTCCGTTCAAATTGCTCACTTACAAACATCAGGCTGTCTGTATAAGATGTTAAAGACGCCATTTCTCTAATAGACCCTTCAAAAGCATGTGGTCCAGATCTGATCAACCCAAAGCTAAATCGAGAAGGGGCAAACGAACTAGCAGCACCTATATCGACATATTTTAATAAACTTCTTGATCAATCTGTATTTCCTTCTCCATGGAAGATGGCGAACATTACCCCAATATATAAAAAGGCAGACCCATCGAATCCTTTCAACTACCGCCCCGTGGCACTTCTTAGTTGTATTGGCAAGTTAATGGAACGTTGTATCCACATATACCTCTATAACTACGTCACCGATAACAATCTATTATCTTCTTATCAGTCAGGTTTTGTCAAGGGCAACTCAACTATCAATCAACTAACGTTTCTTTACAATGATATATCTAAGGCCCTGGGTGAAGGAAAAGAAGTTAGGGCAGTGTTTTGTCATATTTCTAAGGCATTCGACAGGGTGTGGCATCGTGGATTAATACATAAGCTCTCGTCCATCGGTGTCCAAGGCAACATCTTGCATTGGTTTTCTTCATACTTGTCCGGTCGAAAACAGAGGGTTTACATCTCATCCTGGTCCGAATTGTCTGCTGGTGTCCCGCAAGGTTCTATAATTGGTCCCCTACTTTTTCTCATTTACATACACGACATTGTTACTAATATCGAGGTTAACATCCGCCTCTTTGCTGATGATACAAGTCTTTACATTATCAGTGACAAACCGTAATCATCAGCTACCATTCTCAATTCTGACCTCCAAAAGATTTTCACATGTTCTTGAGAAGTAGGTCAGTGTATTTCACGAGTGATGTTCAGCAAACTATCAACTCAGGACACTAAATAACTATCCAGTTCGGTATAGAACAGTGTTGTCTTGTTATTGCAAGTACAAATCTATGCATAACAAGTTGTCAAAATTATGGAAATACCCCACCCACCCGTATTTTAATGTAAAACACAAATTACAATATCCGGGTAACTTGAGACAGGAAATGGGTCAGTGGGAATGGTTCCAGGTGTTGGTGGAATTAAAGAGCATAGAACGAAAACCAGGTTCTTTGACCAATCAGAATATTTCCTATGCATAATCACATGACTGACTGATTAGATATAGCCGAGTAGCTTATATACACTACTTCAATTATTTAACCAATCATGGAAAACAAACTCATCACCAGACTCATGGAGTGAAGCTATTATTATACCTCTACTTAAGCCAAACAAGGATAAAACAGACCCAGCCTCATACAGACCTATCTCATTAACGTCAACATTCACTAAACTAATGCAAAAAATTATAAAACCCCGTCTTTGCAATTTCCTAGAAACGAACAATCTAATAACTAAATACCAATCCGGGTGCCGAGTAAACCACTCTTGCGAGGACAATCAAACAATATTGGAATCTGACTACAAACAAGCTCAAGCCAGTCGCAATTATCTAATACAAATTTTCTTAGACCTAAGACAAAATGGCCACCTCTCAGAAATAGTGGGAACCATTAACGGCTGCCCCAAGGTAGCGTATTATCACCTATCCTGTTCAGTCTATTTATGAATACACTTCAAAATGCCATTGACGATTACAACTCTAAACTAAAAAACCCGCACGCAAAAGCAGAATTATCGCAATTTGTCGATGACATGGGTATCAGCCCCAATATCACTAATGGCATTACAACGAGAACAAAATGCATTCGACATTATCGAGGAGTGGAGCAAAACGTTTGGGTTTATAATTAATCCTACCAAAACACAAGTACTAATAGTACACCGGAAAGGATAAAAGCACCTGATGCTGATCCAGGTTTCCCAAGACTCAAACAAGGAGACAACAAACTAAGTTACAATACCACAGCCAAATTCTTAGGAATGTACTTTGAAAAGCATCTAAGCTGGAAAACACACATATATCATCTATTAAAAAGATCTTAATGTCATGAGGACCATCAAAGGAAAAGGTTGGGGCACAAACAAAATATGCCTACTCACAATTTACAAAGCACTTATTAATAGCAAAATAGATTACGGCAGCATAATATATGCATCATCAAATGATACGTCATTAAAAAGGCTACAAACTATGCAAAACAAAGCCCTAAAACTAATAACTGGGTGTTTTAGTTACACAAACACGATGCCATTGCTAGTGGAAACAGCGGAAATACCAATTGAATTACGTAGAGAAATGAAAATGCTTAAATACTGGGCACGCAGCAATAGACTAGGCAAGGAACGAGTTAGAAACATTTGAACATGTATTCTTTACTTGTAGTAAACACAAGACACAAAGACATAACCTTGAAGCTGAGTTGTATAACATAAGTATAATAGTAATTAACATAGAAACACTGCTTAATCCGCCCTCACCTTTCGAAGATAAGATAAGGAGCACCCTATTTACCTATATCAAAGAAACAGGACTCGTAAACAACTTATAAAAACTCATAAAGCTATCTAGAAATCCAACTCATAAGAAAGTGTCCAAAAAAAACACAACAACTACATGTAATCGTATGTGTATGGCTTATCGTATGTATATCCGTCCTGAGAGCTCGTCCTTGGCGTACAAGCGCACATAAACAGGATTAACCGTGGTTACCATGTACCTGACTGGCCTAGGCAGCAGGTCCAACAACCACTGACTTTATACCATACGAACCATACATGTATGTGAACCTAATTCATTGGCGTATAGTATATCTAAATAGTGTATCGGTTACTATGCTGGGTTACCTGGCCGACTTAGGCGACAGTACAATCAGATCAACGAGGAAAGTCCTTTTTAATAGGCTATCAAGTCCGCGAACGATATAGCTAAAACAAAGGCAAACGCACATGAGAAAAATGGACCGATTCTTGCAACTGACTAGGTATATGAAGAAAATTACCTAACCGTAGAACAAATCGGTGACCATTAATAAGTTCCCAGTCACGACTACAATGCACGTGTGTATGTCAGTATGAATAGGTGAATGGGTGTAGTCGTATATAGACAATAGTTATTTGTATTTGGGTGATTATGTATTTGTGTATGTATCTGTGTATGTAGTTATGCATACAAGAATGCAAACCATACCCACTACCAAGTGACAACTCGACTTATACCTGCGCAACAACTGCTAACCGTAGTTACCTCTACAGCTATCTTGCACAGTTCAAACCATTCCCGCAAGGTACACGAGCTCCCTCCCATAAGATGATTCGCCCACAGGTAATCACCTGGATAGCTACCCCGACAGCAGATCACTGCTTCATTTACTGCCAGAGGTCGGCAAGAGTCACTACATTGCTTATTCACCATCCGGCATACTCCAGCATCTACAGTTGAATTCCAACTAGTGTCCTTCACGAATAATACGTGTATAGTCCCAGGGTATATTATATAGTGGCACGTGTGCATACGGAAGTGCCGTTTAGTCTCACGTTAGTTTGAGTGGGTCGACCATAGTTTCCCACAGTATCATCAACATCCCTGATATCGGCCTTCACCTGTTTTCGGCCTATGTATATTTACGTGATTTTTGTTTACATTAGGGATACGAACTGCGCGTAAAGCAGATACATATTCACATTTTATTTGAAAGTATGCAAATGTTGAGGTTTTCATTAATCCCATTTATGTGTAGTCTAAAAATCCCTTAAACAGAGGTAAATATAAAGAAATATGCGTTTGTTTTTGTAAAATGGGAAATTTCGTCGTCTGCTCAGGAAGGTCACATGATAGTTATGCGACAATGTCATAATGCGCATTTTACAGGTCAATTCAAATATAGTGTTCCTCTTACAGCTTTTTAACATTTTTTTCTTCAAAAATACTATTATATTTATAATACCAAGATATTTACTATTTATGCTAATTAGTTTCATCCATTTTTTTCAAATCCAACCTGGCGTCTATATTCACCAAGTGCACTGACAAATGCATATCAGGTTGTTAGAGACATGGGTTTGTCAATAAAATCGGCAGAAAGACAGTATGGTGTGTCACTCTCCACATTAAATGACATTTTTCTCCATGTCACAACTTAACTCATAGAGTAAGCATAATTGTTGGGTGTTTAATTCCTCCGTTTCGAGTAACATTTATTACTATGCCCAATGTTAATTAGCTTTTTGGAATGTAACTGTAATCAACATTTCTGTTACATGAATATTCAAGGTCGGCCGATAATAGGTACTTTTTTTCGACGCAATGTTGAAATCACAAGCGAGTGAAAGTGTATTTTACTTTAAACATTTGTTATGCAATCTCCGTTTAGACAATTGCATTAAATGCATAAATGATCATTTTACTTTGTAATATTATTCCACTTGCCGAAAATAGAGATTGAATAGAAGACATTCACCGAAAAGCCTTAGACGGCCGATTACCGGTACGCCAATGGTACATAACATACGCATGTTAAGTGTTAGTGTTTGTTTATAGTTCTTCTAATCCAGCACGTGTTCCCTTGTGCTAGTACATACTATATTATCATTTCATATTGTTTTTGCTAATCATTATTGTTAGAGCTGTTTTATGCTCTGTCCAAATTGAGAATGTTGTTGTCATTTATCTGAGTACATTGTATATATATATATATATATATTTATTGTATATATATATATATTTCTTCTATTCCTGTTTATAGGTGTTCATACAAACTGCATAGCGTATGAACATGTAGTACATGTGTAATCTTAGTGCTTTTCTACAGCATCTGAGTGTCTGTTGTATATTGCAGCAAAGTTATACGTACAGGGATGGATAGATAACAACGACATGTCTCTGTAACTTTGATGTTCGTATATTCGTACTGAGTATAACTATAAGTTCCAATATCGTATGTTCGTATATTCTTACATCGGTTCTTACATTGGTTCCGTCCTGGAAACAACAAATTACATACATTTTTACAATTCAGATAATAAACCTATTTTTAAGAATATATATCATATATATACATATAAACAGTAAACTAACTATTACATAAATATTCCGTTAAAACATATTTGCACCATGGTCCTCTATTATTATTTATCAATATTAAAGTTGACAACCTGTGTAATATAGTATTTAGATATACATGTAACAATGAATCTTATACATTTGTTAGATACATAAATGTATATTGTACAAGCATTCTACACTTACCGAGTATTTGGTACTCTTGGACACACATAAGATCTAAGATGTCAATCACTTAGTCTGACCCACTTGTCTCACGTGCTCATCTGGAACTGGTGTTGATTAGCTGCACGTATTAGGGATTATTAATAGTGTGAAAAGATTTAAACATTTTTTAACAGCCAAGATTTTTAGAGCAGCTCAGAAATTAAAGATACCCACAGACCGCTTCCCAGAAACATCGAATAAACTCCGAATATCCACGACTATAATTACACAAAGGAGTCCAAATGATTACCGATGTTCTAAATAACGATCTGACAACTATATTACCAAATAACTCTGACAAATAGAAGATTATAGATTGCTTTCTATAAGCTTTCTACAACATATCTTATTCATTCAAATTCTATTACCGGAAACCAATAACCAAGCTTCCGTAACACCACTAAACATAACTAACTCAAAGAACGAAAACTACAATAAACCCAAAGTAATAACATAACTAAAGCTACATTCTAGGTAGTCAAACTACAGACAGTTACATACAATCAAGACTATATATTGAAATTACTGTCTAACTAGCTATGTACAAAACAGTACAATCACAATGACAATGGTTATTGTTAGCAATATGTTATATAACAATTACTGCACCAATGCCTGAAAACAAATAGGACCACAAATTATATAACATAATCATTAATGCAAGAGAAGCTATTAGTAAACACTACAAAATAGTGTTAATATCCATCAGCTTCCATGTGATTGTATGAATTTACATTTGTGTGGGCTCTCTCCAGTATGTGTTTGCATCTGGTTCCCTTAAACAAAGCTCTATACATTACATTGTATAATGCTACAATACTAACAAAAATATAAAATCATGACTTATTTTTAATTCTTGTTACTAAAAGAACATGAAATATTAAACAGGTATTTGAACATTTCATCTGTATGTTCACACGATCATATACACTGTAACTTGCTAAATCAAGTCCAATAATACACTGCTTTGTATTCTCCTCCCCTGTCTGAAATAAATAATTACATTACTTCAGAAATGAATTATTAACAACCTAAAATATATATTTAAACAACAACAAAGCCATCCATTTGAATGTTAAACTTATTTTATTGTCCAATATATGTCCATTGTTATAACATAACATACATGAGCGAATATAGCTCACAATAAAATACACATTTCCATTACCGACTCACATTCAATCACTGATTGACTAAATCTATTTCAATGATGCCAACAATTTGGCAGTCCAAATCGCCTGTTGCGCCTGAATTTCCAACAACTTTTTTATATTGTCTATTCCAGTTGACTCCTGTTATTGCTGATTGACATGGTACGAGTCATGCCAAACTGGTTTTATTCTTGCTCGTCCTTTTCTTGGTGGTGGTTTTGGTGGTTGCCTGTCTCTTTCTGCCAATGCTGTATTCTCTTTGACATCTTCCCTGGTACCCTCTTCATTTTCCTCTTCTTCCACTGCTGGTGGTTGTTCCACTTCAGTGTCTTCTTCGACCCTATCCTCTGCATTTCTCACGTCTGGAGGCTGTTTTATTGTTTCTACTGTCGTTTCCTGTTCTGTTGCAGTTTCCTCTGCCTCTATAATATCTACTTCTGTATCCACATAATGTGCGCGCGGTTCCTCTTCTAGTGTCTCCGTTTTACCATAATCTTACTTGTTCCACTACGTTGACCGACCGGTCTCTCCTCTTCTCTAAAATATGTAAACACACAATTATTCACATTCAGAATCGCTTTCTTCTGCGATGTCGTTTATTCTGTTCTCAGAATCTGGTCTAGGTACAGATTTTGTTTGTGATATCCTCTGTCTTGGTTTTGGCACTGGCCTTGGTGGTTCTGCCTAAAACTCGTCCTCATCTTCAGCTTCAATGAGATAGTAGGTAATTCCTATGCAGTTTCCGTACTCTGCCATCTTGGGACTTTATATTATATACAGGAATGTCACTGTTCGGTTGGTCCACCACTATCGATGTCTCCTGTTCAAATCGATCGGCAATCTTATGTCTACCCTCGAATGCTAAAATCTTAACCAAAACTTTTTCACCATTATGTATTTTTGTTGATTTCGCTCTTTTGTCAACGTATTTCTTTTGTTTATTTCTTGCTCTTTGACGCTCTTCATTGGCATTATCTTGTGATTTTCTTAATATCTGTTTTAGTGCATGTACATAATCAGAAGTAATATGTTGCTCTGCAGATGGGAGTTGGAAAGTGGCATCCTTGGTTTTCTCCCAAACATTAGTTCACAAGGTGAGAAACCTGTCGATTCATGTTTAATAGAATTATAAGCATAAACCAATGATGGCAAGTGTCTTTTCCAGTCTCTCTTTTGGTCAGATTCCAGGGTACCCAACATATCTAACAATGTCCTGTTATACCGTTTTGTCTGGCCATTACACATTGGGTGTTACACGGTTGTTCTAGTTTTTTGTATGTGTAGCAAGGCACATAACTCTTTCGTCAGTTCAGACTCGAAGTTCTGACCCTGATCTGAATGACGAATTGTTGGTATTCCATACCGAAGAAAGAACTCATTAACTAATGCTTCTGCTGTTGTTTTTGCCGTCTGGTTTGTTGTGGCTACTGCTACAGAAAACTGTGTGTAATGATCTGTCATTGTCGATATTACCCTTACATGGATCAAATTTTAGATAGTCCATACATACTCTCTGTAATGGATAAGTTGATGTTATGTTTATCATCGGTGCTTTAATATTTGTCGATGACTTGCGATATAAATACCTTCGACACTGTTCCACATATGTCTGAATTTCTCTGGTGTACCCAGGCCAGTAAAATATCTCCCTTATCAATGAAATAGTTATATCTGTGTCAGGGTGGCCTACATCTGTATGCAACCCTATCATTACTTGCTTCCTGAGTCTTTCCGGTAATAGGCCTACTAACTGGTTGAGGTCTTCTCCATGTTCGTTTATCTTCCTATATAAGATTTCTCTAATCATATGCAGTTGTTTAAAACTTCTAGTCATCGTCTGATGCTTTGGATTGGATGCAATTATATCTTTCCTGGGTAATTTCTTATCGAATACTGCTCTATGCCATATGCCTATAATTGGATCATCTCTTTGTTTTGTTCGTATCTCCCTTATTTCCATGTTGTGCCATCGGAGTTCCTGAACTGACTGTTGCATCTACTATATCTAAATTCATGATGGGTAAAGTTTCGATCAGTGGAGAACAGAACATATGCTGACAAATGGCTTTAATGGTTTGTCCTCGATCTTCCTTTCTACATTACTTGTAGATGGATATCGTGATAGCGTATTTGCATCTGTGTTCTTCACTCCAGGTCGATATAAGATGTCGAACTCGCAATCACTAAGTGCAGCAACCCAGTGTTGTCCTGTGGCTTCTAACTTAGCCGATGTTAATATATATGTAAGCGGGTTATTGTCGGTATAAACCGTAAACTTCCGACCCAAGAGATAATCGGAGAATTTCTCGGTTACTGCCCATTTCAGAGCAAGAAATTCTAGACGGAATGTACTATTGTTGCGTTCTGACTTCGAAAGGCTGAGACTGGCATAAGCAATTACCCTTTTTTACCATCTTGTGTTTGATAGAGCACTGCCCCTAATCATTGCGAACTCGTATCAGTATGCAGTTCAAATGACTGTGTGAAGTCGGGATACGCCAGGACTGGAGGGCTCGTTAAGATGTTTCTTAATTGGTCAACTATTTCTTGGTGCCGAGTTTCCCATTTCCATGGTACCGCCGACTGTGACCGTTTCTTCTTGTGTGATGTTGGCAATAAATCTGACAATGGTCTAGTAAGCTTAGCAAAGTCCTTCACAAATTTCCTATAGTATCCTGCGAAAGCCAAATAAGAGCGTAGCTGATCCGAATTGGTTGGGATAGGATAGTTCTTTATCTTGTTGATTTTGTCGGGGTCCGTTTCAATTCCGTTTTCACCAACGACGTGTCCAAGAAATGTTACACTCTTTCTCATAAAGAAACATTTCTCTGCAGATCATTTGATGCCACACTGTTCTAGTCTCGTCAGAATGATGTTCAGTCGTTCTATGTGCTGTTCATAATTATCACTGAAAATTACAAGGTCATCGAGATAGACTACACATCTGTTCATATTCAGGTCCCCAAGACATTCTTCCATTAGGCGTTGATAGATTTGCCGGGCTGTTCGAAAGACCGAATGGCATTTTGTTATACTCAAAGAGACCGAATGGCATTTTGTTATACTCAAAGAACCCTAATGGACCTACAGTGAAAGCTGTCCGCTCCTTGTGTTCTTCAGCTACACCCACCTTGTAGTATCCACTGTTCATGTCGATAGTGGAGAACCACTTAGCCCCATGCAGGCAATCAAAGACTTCTTCCACACGTGGAAGAGCATAGGAGTCTTTTTGAATGTTCTGTTATTTAACATGCGGTAGTCCACACACAACCTCAGTTTCCCACTTTTCTTTCGTACCAATACTATATTTGAGGCCCATGGAGATTTTGATTTTCTAATAATTCCTGCTGCTAAATGTTGTTCCAGATGTCTTCGCACTTCATCAACTACACCTGGTGGTATACGTCGATGTCGCTGTTTAAATGGAATTTCATTTTCTAGTTCGATACGGTGCTTAATTAAGTTGCAAACTCCTATGTCATATTCTCCTTTCGAAAATATTGCTTTGTGATAGTTTATCCATTCTCTCAGTTGGTTTTCTTGCAGTGTAGTTAATCCATCACTTATGTGCACTTCTGCAAACAGATCAAAACGGTGCCTTATCCTCCATATCCGTCAATGTTGTGTCATCTACTAAGTTCAGCAATACTAGCTCTAGGTGCTATATTCACTGTGTTTGTTGTCAAGTTAGACAGATTGACAATGACGTCAACTATACTATTGTCATAGTGCACTACAGCAGGTGTCATGTCTATGTACGATGGCAGATTAGCGTTTGACGCCTCTGTTACTATGGCACGTGTAGGTTGATAATTAAGCTCATTATATATCCTGCACCTTATATTGATAGACTGATTTGGTCCAATGATGATATTCTTAATGTCTGCACTTCTCAGAGTTACAAGACGATTGTGGTGTTTCTTCAGTTCATTCTCGCGTACTGCCATGCATCTGAATGACGTATACCGCTGAACATGGAGGTCTGCCTTTTGTAGAAATTGAGGTCCATGGTTGGCCTTACAGTCCTTCATTATTTCTTGTAATATGTTGGTTCCAATGAGTAGTGGGTGGATATATTAAATTCAGTTTGCGGAACAATAAGAAATAGACTATATTCAGTCTTTGATTTTGGTATTCCATTGGCTTCCAAGTCTGCTTCAATGTATCCTTTGTACGGTAAAACACTATCATCCGCACACGCTATCTTCAAAATGTAGTTCAATGGCTGTATCTATTTATATGGAAAATGTTCAAAATAAAACAATTCTGTACATGTCGATACACAAGATCCTGTATCAAGAAGTACAGATGTCCAGATATTATCAATTTTGACATTCACTTCTGATGTATTGCCAACTAATTTCGGATACACTGGTTTCGTACCACTACCAGTGCTCATATTATGACCCTTAATAAAAGCACCTAGTGTTTTAACGGACAATTCACTGCGATGTGTCCAAGTTGATTACATGCGTGGCAAGTTGGTCTAAACGTATTCCATGATGTCGGACGGTGTGGTCTATGCCAATTGTCACCCCTGCCTTGTCCTCTAAAGTGTTTTCTCAGTCTTCCGCTAGTCCCTCTAAAATGTCCAGGTCCTCTCCCTCCTGTATTCATAGGATAATATGGTTGGGATTGATACTGTTGCTGTGGATGTGGAATCTGATGTCTTGTGTGAGGTTGTGCTGTAGCTTCTGCAGTTGGTTGTCTAAATTGTTGTTTGTTCATAAATATCACTTGATAGCCCAAGCAGTCATAGAAGGTTTCGAACCTTCGTATGCATGATAATAGACCGCTGTTCTGTTCAAGGGGTAGTGTAGTATTCACATTTCAGTACCAGTGCCAGGCTCATAGAACTACTATACAGGCATTGGTTCTGCATTCGCATAACAGACGCATGTCACTGTAAGTCTATAACAAGTGCAAATCAGCGTATACTAAACCAAAAGCACCGTACTGTGGTATTGGAGCTCCTGCGCACAAGTCATATGCCTATATAGCAACATAGCTCACTGCATATACTTTATGTGACTGTGCAAATCTCTTGCACATGACTTCAACACACACCCAGACATCAGTTCACAGCATCGCTACACCACACACTCGCCAACCTATCGAGTCGAACAACTTGTCCATACAGACTCGCGTTTAACACCCCAGCAATAGCTGATCAGTTCCTCAGCAAGTTATCTGAGGCGTATCCATATGTTTTTCTATACCTCGTGTATCTGTGTGGTTGGACGTCGTGAAATACTAGTTTGACATATCACCCCCTAATCATTATCATTGGAGCCGTTACATGCTCTGTTTGTAATTTAATGCGCTATTGTATTACCGTTCATGTTTTGCGCACGTTAAACCAACCATACACACGCACGACACGTTACACTATCAATAATTTACTATATGGGATGAACACCTATCACTAGAACAAAATATATGTATGTTTCTGAGTGTCCATATCTACATATCATCCACAAAGCGTAACGAGGCATCGTAAGGCCTCCAGGGCCGCGCTGGCTGACCTGTTGATCGGTGTGTGGTTTCGATGTTTGAATGATTATTAAGTATTTTCAAGTCTTAGAACGTACTGTTCTTGCATAAATGTATATAGAATATCCGGCTCAATTTACACTCGATTTTAGTATTATACTTTATGCCTACCGAAAACGTTGCACATATTTAATATGTACATTTCCATTGAAGAGGAAATAATATAAGTTTTCTGAAAACTTGTTTTCCAATCCAAACCATTCATAATTTATGTAATTTACATGTAACATTTTTGTGTGTTATACATGCAAATTTATTGGAATAAATACTGTTTAAACCAACTTCATGGTCTGAACTTCTGAAGATACAATGCTGGGAAGGGTTTGAATATTGTGGACAAATGCTGGGGTGTTGGGGACTATATGTAGATTCTAAGCTATTTTTTTTTTTATCTCTGGTGGGAGTTTTGATCATTTGTTCAAGGTTGAAATTTGTGAGATTTTCGGAAAATGATTCGTACATTTGTTTGCATTTGCAGGATGGGGAGGGTGAGTTAGTGGACCAGTTTGCTCACTATCATTCAATATTACTACTATAAAACCATAAGACACAAACAAAAAGTATTGTACCTTTGGTTAGAACAGTTAGTAAGTGTGAGATCGGGGAAACGGTGTTGAACGGTATTTATTATAGTATGATCATCAACAACAACAACAACAAATATGTCTGCGCCCATAATGACCGTGACAAGATTGAAACATTTACGTGGTTTGTTTACACGATCCGTTTATAGCGGGAAGAAGAATAAAATGAAGAGCACAAACTCATGTAACCATTTTCTTTTATAGCGAGGGCATTGTGTTTACTCAGCAAATCTCACCTTCAAAATGTCCAAATCACGATGTGATCTACCATGGTTATCGTCTAGTCCTATAAATAAGACCTCTACATAGTCCTATAAATAAGACCTCTACATAAATTTTTCCCGCTGTTATTTCGAGGTCTTATCGGTAAAGCTCATTTTCACATATCACTTTACGCCCTGATCCGATGGAGGGATTTCTGACCAATATTTTCAAGTTTTCCGGACATGATGATGAACGGTCATAACTGAATATTGGACAGGTGTGACCCCGTTTAGGGACCAGGTATAGGTATGACCAGGTTATATGATAGGTATGACCACATTATTTTAGATTAAGGTGTAGTTTAACATGTATATTTATGTGTATTGGACAAGAAATTGGCCAGTTAATGGCAGTTAATAGCTCTGGCATTATCCATGGGTATCCATAGTTTGTCATATCAGTAGACTACATTCCCAAAGTATTTCTTTCTGATCTCCATGAAAATCCACACCATCTATATGTAGAAATGATTTCCATGAAAATCCACATCATCTATATGTAGAAATGAGAAAAATACTGTTGAAATTGCAGTCTGTCTCTTCAGTCCAATTCCTATAACAGGGTCACACCTGTCCCAAAATGGGGTCACACCTGTCGGGTCACACCTGTCCAGGGTCACACCTGTCCCATTACCGTCATAATGTGTGCATTGGTGATAAGAATAGAGTGGTGGAACCTATGCTCGGCCTATTTTCCATTTCCATTCGTATTTAAAATATTTATATAGTTTTGGGCTAATTTCGCCGACATAGCTGAAGCATGGTTACTAGCATTCCGTTGAGTGTATCTGTAAGCTGATGCAACTGTCACATGACTGGTCCAGCAGACGAATATAAACAAGCAAATCATTGGGAGAATATTTCCACCGAAACTGTTACGGTGTATGAGCAATTCGGGTAGCTATCCGAATTTAAAAAATCTACAGTAACACCTAACCCGAAAAATAGTTTCTATACCATTTCTGATTAAGACCAATAAATGTTTTTACGCAATGATGTAATCAAAATAAGATATTCAACAAGTTATTGTGGATAAATAAAAAATAACAAGTATGTAGCGGGTCGGTTCTGGGGGATAAGTGCCCCATTACCAGTTAGCAGAAGAAATAAACTCGGGGTAGGTTCTCTATCCACTTTATTGCATGTTTCGTGTCATAATACTCTGTCTACTATACGGTTATTCAACAATTAACAACCAACCAATCGATGTGACCTGAAAATATATAACAAGCCAGCCTAAATATAAATAATAGTAATCTGGTCCTTCTTCTGAAAACAAATATATAAATACTTGTTTGCACTTCCAAAATGTCTGGCATACATATAGCATAACCGTTACTAAATAACACGTTTACTCTTTCACAATTTACTAGTGACCGACTGATTGTATAGAACCATAATAGTAAAGTAGTACAAAGGTGTAACTAGTATTACTGGTAGTAAAATCAACAATAGCACATCACAATAGTGCCAGATATAAAAACAACAATAGCATATGTACATTCCATTTTCATTATTCTACACTTACCAGTATAAGGTACTGACCACCTTTCTTCCTCACACACACACACCAGTGCCACTCCTAGTTGTTAGTTAGATCTGCAAGTTAAATAACAGAATGTGCAAAGAGTATATAGATGTGATAGATGAATTCAATACACCGCCATTTTTAGGAATTCATGTACAATTTGCATGGAACGCGAAATTACCAAAACCGGTTCTAACATTTAATTTCCGAATCAGCTCATTTCTAGAACAAACCAACACAAACGGTGTAAACAATAGACAACACCAGCAATACGTACCATTCTAATTTATCCAGTACTATTGTACTAATGTATTAGTTTAAAAGATTTTACAAGACTGCATTTGAAGATCACTTCAAATTTTCCACAACTCAGTGACGTGATATCATGAAACGAGCACCAACCAATCAAAAAGCTAGAATCCCATAGTCCAGGTAAGAAGGTCAAAAAGGTCATTAAAACATATATGCGGTCTCACATAGACCAAACAGAGAGGTCTCACATAACCAAAATATGAGCCTGCCACAAGTACGCCGTGCATAGGTGCCCTGGAGTACTCAGTTCCCCATATAAACCGATGCCGACCTACACCGTTGTGATAGCTGTATTGAGCAGCAAGGTCATGTGATGAAGCTAAAACTGTCAACAAGAGTGTTTTGAAAGTTGTTTTCACGACTTAGGAAAATAATAATATACGGCAAGTGCAATTAACATTTTATACTGGTCATTATATGTGGGATTTATGCCGAGCATAGGTTCCACCACTCTAATCATTAATACAGATATTAAAAACGTTGAAAATATATTGTCTTACCATTGTGCATATCAATTAGCTGTTTGAAGTGGACAGGTGAGATTCCCCCATATTTTCTCCGCAGTATTCACAAAAGAAATCCGACTGATTTATTCAATATGTTTCATGCGTATGAACAATTGAATTTGAACGAAATTTTACTCGTTTGTTTATATATTTCCTGTCACGTCAGCCACAGTTTCATATAGCAATATGTAAGTCATTCTATTTATACCATATGGAACCATATTACCAGCTGGCACCACGAGGAGGTGTGACAGGATGATGTACAATGTATGTATAACATATTTAATACATTGTACATCATTAAGCCAGCCAAAAATAGGTGGCCCTAAAAAGGGCTTTTATCTGTGGCGGCGGTGTCCTCTTCACTCCTGGTGTGCTGGGGCAACGTCAGTCGGCAGATGGCACACGTAAGCACAGTGGAGCATGAAGTTGGACGTCGTTGTCTCATCATGTATATGAACTGTCCCTGTGCATTGTCATACGGCTGTGAATTAGAGGGTGGGGGGTTCATGTGTACTGTTGCTTGTGAGTAGAATCAAACAGTGGTTTAAAGTAACGTTGGGCAATTGTTCTTGTGTTGCATATGTCTGTGTCAAATGTTCACGTTCAGTCTGATAATTAAGTAGGTACAGGTACTAATCTTGCTGTGTGATTTGTGTATGTAGAAAACAGAATGATGTGTGAATCCATCGTAGTCCTTGCATACGATAAGTGGTTCTTCAGACATGTTTGACACGTGTTAGCGGCTTTTTCAAGGTGCCAGTTATAGCAGTGACAGCCACTTGTAGACAGAAGATAAAAGATGGTATTATGGATATTCTACAATTAAATCATGAAAATACAGAGGTGGTCTGTATATCTCCAAACAGAGAAAATATTGTGATATATTGCCAAAAAAGAACATCGACAGATATGGAGGCCGAGATGCAGTGGCTAATTGATCACATTCACTCCCACGGACAAAAATCCAAGGTCATTATTTAATGTCACTCGATCGATAAGGTTACCCAACTGTTTATCACCTTGAAAAATTCTCTTGGAGTGCACGCATATGATGACAGCATTAAAGATTCCAATCATTTACTTTTAGAAATGTTCCATAAATGCACACACGAGTCATCATGCGACGTATTCGGCAATCGTTCACAAAACCAGATAGCATTATTCGCTGTGTAATTGCCACGGTAGCTTTGGGAATGAGAGACATTGATATCGTGGTTCACTATGGGTGTCCCATGTCAGTAGTGTCATAGTGGCAAGAGACAGGAAGGTGTGCATGAGACGGAAGGTGTGCACGAGACGGAAGGCAAGGACTGAGCCTCATGTTATATGATAACTTAACCGCTTCCCAAAAATCTACTGATAATGTCATGGCAGAAATTGTTCCGAATTCAAACATTCAATGCATTCGACAAAGAGTTTTGGTACTTATGAGGTTCACATATTACTTATCAAAGAGCAAACTGCTCTTAAAGCAGATACATTTTATTTGAAAGTATGCCAAATGTTGATGGTTTCATTAATCCCATTTATGTGTAGCCTAATAATCCCTTAAACAGAGGTAAAGATAAAGAAATATGTGTTTGTTTTTGTAAAATGAGAAATTGCATCGTCTGCTGAGGATTCTCTCCATGTCACAACTTACCTCATATTGAAGAGTAATCATAATTTGTTGGGTGTTAAATTCCTCCGTTTCGAGTAACAACTATTACTATGCCCAATGTTAATTATCTTTTTGGAACTTAAGTGTAATCAACATTTCTGTTACATGAATTTTCATGGTCGGCCGATAATAGGTACTTTTTCGACACATTTTTCGAAGCAATGTTGAAATCACAAGCGAGTGAAAGTGTATTTTACTTTAAACATTTGTTATGCAATCTCCGTTTAGACAATTGCATTAAATGCATAAATGATCATTTTACTTTGTAATATTATTCCACTTGCCGAAAATAGAGACTGACTAGAAGACATTCACCGAAAAGCCTTAGTCGGCCTATTAGTATTACCGGTACGCCAATGGTAACTTCCCAAATTCTTAGACTATCTATCTTCCTTTTATGTCGAACCCCTCGCGGGGACGTAGACATGTTGCGCGTCAAAAACCGCAAAGAAGTTAAAAGTATGACTATGAGTACTTAAAAGTATAATTTAAGAAAGTAGTGGAAATAAGTTGTGGTAAAAGTTTAAAAGCAGCTGCGCAGAACAACTAGGGACTGGCATGATCAATATTGCAAACTGCCGTATTGAATTGCTCTATGGTAGGGAGATGGACAATGTCAGGAGGGAGATGGTTCCAATAGTAGATTGTTCTTGGAAAAAAGGACGAACATTGTAGTAGTCTGTAGTTGCTGTAATTAACCTATAGCTTAAGGAATGGCAATGGCGAGCAGGACGGGAGAGGGGAACTAGGTAATTTTCAATGGGAATAGCAACAAGATCATTATGAATTTTATACATAAGGGATAACCTATTGTCAATACGCCGTTGATCTAGTCTGCGTAGATTTAGGTAATGTAGCATGTCTGTATCACTAGAAGTACGATGGAAGTCAGCCTTTATCCAATGGGCTGCTCTTCACTGGACACCTTCAATTTGGTCCATCAATGTTTGGGTATGGGGCGACCAGATCTCGGAGCCATATTCAAGCTGGGGTCTCACTAGTGTCTGGTAAGCCATGGACTTAAGGGGTTTGGATTTGACCTGGAGGTTTCTACGTAGAAATCCTAATGTTTGGTTTGCTTTCTTAGTTTCAAGACCTTTTTATGTGAGTGTCCCACGACAGGTTATTTGAGATATCCACGCCACGGTATTTGGCTGAGGTGACCGACTCAAGTAGGACTCCATGGAGTTTATATTGACTGGGGGAATAGGATGTTTCCTTCTGGTGACGTGGATAGCTTGACATTTGGAGGGGTTAAATTCCATGTCCCACTCCAACTCCCACTCTTCTAATCTCTTAAGATTGTTTAGGAGTGTGACTGATTCATTTGCAGATGTCAGTGATAGATAGACTGCAGTATCATCTGCAAAGATACATACTTTGGAACTGATGTTTTGTGGGAGGTCGTTTATATAGGCTAGGAAAAGCAGGGGTCCAAGTCATCAAAGCACTTAAGCAGAAGATCCAAAAAGATATAAGAACAGCATACTGGTCATATCTCGAATCAGTCATATTCATGGGCGATTCACAACCTGGCAACAACAAAAAGTTCTACTCGTTTGTAAAGCATAAGAAAACAGAAAACTGTGGTGTAGCACCCCTAAAGTACGAGGGTATCACTTATACTGACCCCGTTACCAAAGCAAACATTTTGAACAAACAATTTGAATCAGTCTTCTCCAAACCCCAACC
Source organism: Archivesica marissinica (assembly GCA_014843695.1). Taxonomy (NCBI): domain Eukaryota; kingdom Metazoa; phylum Mollusca; class Bivalvia; order Venerida; family Vesicomyidae; genus Archivesica; species Archivesica marissinica. Next base: position 36,798,332 of record CM026386.1, on the reverse strand, counting down.
ATCCAGCTTGAAGCAACTCTGCAAAACAGTTACCTCAATAGAGTCAGCACCTAAGATGCCAATGATCTCAATATCAGTCGAAGCCTCGAAGGTGTTTTGACAAACTTCTCCAGGGGCTATCCCCAAATAAAGCCTCAGGTCTGGACGAAATATCCCCTAAGATCCTTAAAGAGCTATACCATGAGATGGCTCCCATCCTCACAACCATCTTTAGACTATCCTTAGAAATGGGCAGTGTTCCATCAGACTGGAGAAGTGCAATAGTAGCCCCTGTCTATAAAAAAGGCCCAAAGTCCAAGGCCAGTAACTACAGGCCAATTTCTCTCACCTGCATTGCTTCCAAACTATTGGAGCATATTTTGGTCTCTAACATGACCCATTTTGACAATAATGACTACCTAAGCCAATTGGGAATGGGACTGGTCCATGGAGTTCAATCCAGACAAGTGTGAGATGCTGAGAATAACTCCCAAAAGAAAACCACTTATTTTCCCTTACACACTCCATAACATGGAACTAAAATCAAATGATTCCGCCAAATATCTAGTTGTTACAATTAGTAAAGATTTAAACTGCATAACCACATAAAACATCTCCTCCAAAGCCACTAATTCTCTCAGATTCATCAAACGGAATATAAAGACTAGTAACAAGAAGGTTATAGAAAAAGCTTATAACACCTATGTACGTCCCCAACTCGAGTATTGCTCAACTGTCTGGCACCCCTGGCAAAAGTCTCTCACCTATAAAGCAGAAAGAGTGCAAAGATCAGCTATGTCTGCAATGACTATAACTATACAAGCAGTATAACAAAAATGATCAACTCCCTGAACTGGCAAACACTTGAATATCAACTCATACAATCATCAGTAATATACCTATATAAAATCAAAAATAACTTGGTATGCGCCGACCACAACCAACTAACACGCACAAGGAACCTGAACTACTTAATTCCTCAGTCCCGAACCCAATACCATAAAAACTCTTTTCCCCCCGACCAATACGTCTCTGGAATGGCCTCCCCTACTATGTACAGTCCAGCCCCAGCTTAACCATTTTTACTGAGCGGTTGGCCACGGTACCACTAATATAACAGGATGTCTGTTTTAACCTTAGTATGTAGTTCTTTTAACACTCTATCTCACTAATTGAGATTTTGAACCACTGTCCCTGACAAGCGCCTCCCTGTCATACTCGCGTGTTGGGAGTACTATGTAGATGTACTTGGCCAGGAAGCAAGTCATAACGGCCCATGTTCAAAACGGCCCGGAATTGATCAGAACTGCACACAGTTGTAAATGTTTATGTTACCAAATCGGTCCAGAAATGACCCAACCATATTTATTTTGGTGGATTCTAGTGATGTTACGATAGATTGGTGGATCCTAGCGAAGTCACGGTATATCGGTAGATTGATGGATCCTAGCGATGTTATGGTATACCGGTAGATTGATGGATCCTAGCGATGTTACGGTAGATTGATGGATCATAGCGATGTCACGGTAGATTGGTGGATCCTAGCAATGTCATGGCGTACCGGTAGATTGATGGATCCTAGCGATGTTACGGTAGATTGATGGATCATAGCGATGTCACGATATACCGGTAGATTGGTGGATCCTAGCGATGTCATGGCGTACCGGTAGATTGGTGGATCCTAGCGATGTCACGGTATACCGGTAGATTGGTGGATTCTAGCGATGTCACGGTATACCGGTAGATTGATGGATCCTAGCGATGTTACGGTATACCGGTAGATTGATGGATCATAGCGATGTTACGATATACCGGTAGATTGATGGATCATAGCGATGTCACGGTATACCGGTAGATTAGTGGATCCTAGCGATGTTACGGTAGATTGGTGGATCCTAGCGATGTCACGGTATACCGGTAGATTGATGGATCCTAGCGATGTTACGGTAGATTGGTGAATCCTAGTGATGTCACAGTATACCAGTAGATTGGTGGATCCTAGCGATGTCACGGTATACCAGTAGATTGGTGGATCCTAGCGATGTCACGGTGTACCGGTAGATTGATGGATCCTAGTGATATTACGGTAGATTGGTGGAGCCTAGCGATGTCACAGTATACCGGTAGATTGGTGGATCCTAGCGATGTCACGGTATACCGGTAGATTGATGGATCCTAGCGATATCACGATATACCGGTAGATTGGTGGATCCTAGCGATGTCGCAGTATACCAGTATATTGGTGGATCCTAGCAATGTCGAGGTATACCAGTAGATTTGTGGATCTTAGTGATGTCGTGGTATACTGGTGGATCCTAGTGATGTCGCGGTATACCGGTATATTGATGGATCCTAGCAATGTCGCGGTAGATTGGTGGATCCTAGCGATGTCGCGGTAGATTGGTGGATCCTAGCAATGTCACGGTGACGGTATACCAGTAGATTGGTGAATCCTAGCGATGTCGCGGTATACCAGTAGATTGGTGGATCCTAACGATGTCGTGGTAGATTGGTGGATCCTAGTGATGTCATGGTATACCGGTGGATTGGTGGATCCTAGCGATGTCATGGTATACCGGTAGATTGGTGGATCCTAGTGATGTCACGGTATTCCGGTAGATTGGTGGATCCTAGCGATTTTACGGTAGATTGGTGGATCCTAGTGATGTCACGGTATACCAGTAGATTGGTGGATCCTAGCGATGTCGCGGTATACCGGTAGATTGGTGGATCCTAGTGATGTCGTGGTGTACTGGTAGATTGGTGGATCCTAGTGATGTCGCGGTATACCAGTGGATTGATGGATCCTAGCGATGTCACGGTAGATTGGTGGATCCTAGTGATGTCACGGTATTCTGTTAGATTGATGGATCCTAGCGATGTCACAGTATTCCGGTAGATTGGTGGATCCTAGCGATTTTATGGTAGATTGGTGGATCCTAGTGATGTCACGGTATACCAGTAGATTGGTGGATCCTAGCGATGTCGCGGTATACCGGTAGATTGGTGGATCCTAGTGATGTCGTGGTGAACTGGTAGATTGGTGGAGCCTAGTGATGTTGCGGTATACCAGTGGATTGATGGATCCTAGCGATGTTACGGTATACCGGTAGATTGATGGATCCTAGCGATGTTACGGTATACCGGTAGATTGATGGATCCTAGCGATGTTACGATAGATTGATGGATCCTAGCGATGTTACGGTAGATTGGTGAATCCTAGCGATGTCACGGTATACCAGTAGATTGGAGTGTCCGCCTCCGTGGTCGAGTGGTTAAGGTCGCTGACTTGTATACCACTGTAACCTATCATCACTGATGGTCACGGGTTCGAGCCCCGCTCAGACCGTGTCTCATTTATATGAAAAAGTTGGCAGTTTCTAACGGAGGTTGGTGCACCCAAGTACTGGTTAACCGCTGGAGCCTGCCCAGGAAAGGTGTTGTTAGGTAAACTGCCCGCCGGCGATATAGCCCAAAATGGTGCTGATGCAGGCGTAAAACCAGAAACATAACATAACATAATGATTGGGGACTGACTGGGTGCTTAATGACCCTGTGTAATATACCATTATATTGATTGGGGACTGACTGGGTGCTTAATGACCTTGTGTAATATACCATTATATTGATTGGGGACTGACTGGGTGCTTAATGACCTTGTGTATTATACAATATACCATTATATTGATTGGGGACTGACTGGGTGCTTAATGACCTTGTGTATTATACAATATACCATTATATTGATTGGGGACTGACTGTGTGCTTAATGACCTTGTGTATTATACAATATACCATTATATTGATTGGGGACTGACTGGGTGCTTAATGACCCTGTGTAATATACCATTATATTGATTGGGGACTGACTGGGTGCTTAATGACCTTGTGTAATATACCATTATATTGATTGGGGACTGACTGGGTGCTTAATGACCTTGTGTATTATACAATATACCATTATATTGATTGGGGACTGACTGGGTGCTTAATGACCTTGTGTATTA